>OZ017787.1:3735584-3823607 GCA_963969325.1 Lycopodina hypogea
ATCCAGCATCATAAAGCTGAAGTGTTTTAGTTTCATTATTGAACATGAATTAAATTACACACTAAGGAAAGAAACATTTTAAGGGTGTTTATAAATCTGGCCTAATGAAGCTGGATAATATTTTTCTTACTAGGCCATATCTATAAATTTGATGAAACTGGAGCAGTATACCTGGGTTGCCCTGGTCAATGTTAACATGAAACATGATTAAAGTCACACAAAATGCCACTTCTAAACCTTGGCTTCATTCAAATGACAGTAACTCATAATTAGCATTTCAAGTATTCTGAAAGACAGAATCCAAAGCTTTTTTTTTTCTACAAAGATCACATTTTTTCTCAGAAACTACTGCAAGCAGCTTCAACAGATTTTGCATGATGACTGAGAATGTCTAGGAGCACAATGCCAAGTGAATTTCAACTCCTTCCCCCCCCCCCCCCCCCCCCCCCCTGGGTGATGCTTAGAGGACCAATTTAGTTTTTATGATGCAACACCCACATAGAGAAGTTAGTTCAGGTGTGATCCAGCCCTGAACCAACACCTCCTCCTCCTCCTCCTTCCCCACCACCACCACCAAATGCAAGGATCACATTTGCCAAATTCTGTCAAATCCTTTAAGCCATTTGGTCATTGACTGCCAAAGCTCATTTAGGAGTGAAGAAGTCAAATTTCACTACCCTTGTTGTGAAGTTCAAAAGTTTTGTTTATTGCTGTTAATAGGTAATAATCATGATGTTGTATTTATTCTGTATGTGTCTAACTCCTCCTACAGCATTTATCCTATTGAGATAGGATCAGCTATTATAAAAAATTTTTAAAAGCCCCCCCCCATGGCATATTAGAGCCCTATCCCCCCTGTGGGCCCCCAATTTTTCATCGTTATTTTATTTTGGGGGGCAGGTAGGTTGATTTGGAGTGGGGGGAGCAAAGGGCTAGCAAAACCTTACCAAAGTGGGGGGGGGAGGGGGGGGGTGGGAAGTTACTAGTTCTAGTATTACACTTCACTTATGAAAAAGAAAAGCAGATGCAACACATTTAAGTCACTAGAGGCCAAAAATGCCCCAAAAGCTCATTTGGGAGTGGAGGAAGCCAAATTTCCCTAACCTTGGCTAGATAGCTAAGTCATATTAATACAGTCTAGCTAACAATCTAGAAGCTCATTTCTTAGTAAAGACAGCCTAATTTCGCTATCCTTATGAAGCCAAAAATTATTTGTTATTGATATGTAATAATCATGATGCCTCTTTAAAATTTTTTTAATATTTTTAATTCTGTACTAGAGTAAGTATCCATGCGATTTGCCAGTTTTGGATCCTGAGCTTCAAATATTTAAAAATTTTTTTTTGCTAAAATCATCCTCAGTGTTGGAAGTGTTTTACCTAAGGAGTTGATTTTAATTGGTATGGTGGTTTGGTGATAAAGTGGATACACACAAACATGCCGCCTGACATGCCCAGAGGAAAAGATGTGGCCGGATGGGACTGAGCTCATGTTACTCCCACAATCAAGTTGTGTATGCATATCAAACTTCATATCTGTAGCTGGGTTCGTCTGGCAAAAGGACCATTTTTGGTTTGTTTGGCCTGATGGAAACACAGGAAGTGGTGTGGTCATATAGATGTACTTAAACATTCCCCAGGCGAAGCTGATTCTAAATATGTATGGATTCATGGGTCTAACTACCTAGGTGCATGTGTTTTTCAGAAGAATCAGGCATTTTTAGCCTTACACACCAAGAGGAAGAGGTGTGGCCAGGTGGGACTAAGCCCATGTTACTCCCAAAGTTAAGTTGTGTATGCATACCAAATTTTATGTCTGTAACTCAAAGGGTTTGTCTGGCCAAAGTATCATTTTGGCATTATTTGGTCTGACATGAACACAGGAAGGGGTATGGCCATATATCATACTTAAAACGGTCCCCTGGCAACACTGACTTCAGATGTACGAGGGTTAATGGATCTAACTACCTAGGTCAAAGAATTTTTTTGAAATATCAATTTCGAAATTTTTGCCTAACACACCAAGAGGAAGTGGTGTGGTCAGGTCGGACCTATCCCCTGTACACCCAGAGTCTAGTTATGTATGCATACCAAGTTTTAAGCTTGTAGCTCCATGCATTTTCCCGACCTAATTACCATTTTTGGCT
This sequence comes from Lycopodina hypogea, assembly GCA_963969325.1. NCBI lineage: Eukaryota > Metazoa > Porifera > Demospongiae > Poecilosclerida > Cladorhizidae > Lycopodina > Lycopodina hypogea. Next base: position 3,737,731 of record OZ017787.1, read on the forward strand.
TCTTTTGAATACAGGAAAGGGGTGTGGCCATTTAGTATGCATTCATTTGAGACCAGTTCAGCTGTTACAAAAATGAACCTGTCATATTACAGCCCCCACCCAAGTTTATTTTATTTGGGAGGGGTGGGGGGGGGGGGGGGCTATCCACTCACTCAAGGTTATTATTTTTATTTTAATTTTTTTGGTGGGGGGGGGGGGATTTTGAAGGGGTTTGGTCTTATTTGGGGGTGGGTCAAGTAACTAGCACAATCTTGCCAGCCACTAACAAAACATGGCCCTTAGGGAAAGTAGTTCATAGTTTATCCTTTTGGGGGGGGGGGGGGGGGGGGGGGGGCTAGTTATGCTAGTACACTTCAACCAAAAGCTCATTTCAGAGTAAAGGAAGCTAAATTTTCCTACCTTTAGCTATATAATTAAGCCATAATGCTAGCTGACTAACTAAGCCATACAGCTAGCTGACTAACTAAGCCATACAGCTAGCTAGCTAATGAAGCCATGCAACTAGCTAGCTCACTAAGCTATATAACAGCTGAGGCAGCTTGCTGATCTTACCTCAAAGAGGAAAAAGCTTACGCTCACCATGTTTTGCATTCACTTGTACAAGAAATGAGTCACCATCAATGAGGCCTATCTATTCAATAGCTAGGAGGTTGAAGAGAAAGTACACACTCTCATGTTTATTTGCAATGGATATGAGAGGGTATTCCCTAGATGTTCTGCATGAAGAGTTTATTTTGCGGTTGAACAAATTCACTTAGTCGCTCACAACATTCACAAAATGTTTCACACAATGTCTTTTGATTGTTGTTTCCATAAGATTCTGTGTGTGTGCATGTCTGCATGTGTGTGTGCATGTGTGCATATATGTGTGAGCATGTGTGTGTATGCATTCATGCGTGTGCATGTGTGTGTGTGTGTGTGTGTGTGTGTGTGTGTGTGTGTGTGTGTGTGTGTGTGTGTGTGTGTGTGTGTGTGTGTGTGTGTGTGTGTGTGTGTGTGTGTGTGTGTGTGTGTGTGTGTGTGTGTGTGTGTGTAGTTATGTGTTCTTTTACAGAGTTATATGAATATGTATGTATGGATCTGTACCTCCACCAGACAAATATTTGTACTGGAGCGACCCCTTCAAAGTTCCATATTTCTCTTTGTTCTTGCCTACGTCCTGTGCAGTCACATCTTTCCCATACTAGAGTATATTAAGTAGAGCATTTAAACATCTAAATATCCTTCCTTTCTCACATCTCCCTCTTCCACCACCAACACTCCTCTCTTTCTCTTCCTAGTACAGTCAATCTAGTAAATTCTGCCCTCCTCTAGACCCAATTCCCCCCCCCCCCAAACAAAAGATCATGTAAAGGAATTTCTTATCCCATATCTGTTAACATATTCCTCATCAGCTCACTACAACTATATTGGCAGACTAACTCACAGCAGCAATTTCCAAGTCATCAAGGTTCTCGTCATCCAGCTGCAGCCAAGGTATCTCGTCCTTTATATCATCATAGTCCTCCTGCAGTTTGTTCCCGTACTATAGTACACACATATGCACAGACATGCTGCAGCAATTCTACAAGCCTGGTCAGATAAATTTTGTATATGAACAAGGACACACACACAATGTCTTCTTTATATTTACTAGCTAAAAACTCGCCCTATTGCAGTTTTTCAGCCAATCTGTGGTTGGCTGTAGTTACAAAAATGTCTGCATAGATGGCATATGTTGTAAAAAAATTTTAAAAAATGAAAATGTGATGAGGTCAAAGTGTTTTTTTAGAAGTACCATTTTTGGCATTTGTAGCCTTATGCACAGTGGAAGACGTGTGGCCAGATGGGACCTATCCCATGTTATTCGCAAAGTCAGGTTGTGTCTGCATGCCAAGTTTTAGGTCTGTACACCATTCTTTTTTTCTAGCAACAGTACCATTTTTGGCTTTTCTCAATATGGAAGTGGATGTGGTCATATAGATTGCTCATGTCGTTCCCCTGGTGACACTGATTCTAAATATATATGGGTTCGTGAGTCTAACTTCAACTGTTCAAACGTGAATTGCAAACACATGGACAAACATACTATTCAGACTTAGTACAGATATTTGTGCAGACTGTAGCCATAAAAATAATAATAAAAAAGACAAAGAATTTTTCCCACACAATTAGCTGGTCACATAGACTGCATTAAAATATAATCATGATCTTGCATGTATATGTAGGTTTGTGCTTATGATCAGAGTGAGGATGGATGGGAAAATAACCAATGGAAGTTGAGAGCTGAAGAAACAGATAAAAAAAATGCTTGAAATGTATCAAGCATAACCTGCTCACATATTTGCGAATATCCCATATTTTGTGAATTTCCATAGGGAAAAAAAGAAAAAAAAGGCAGGGGGGTGGGGGGGGGGGGGGGGGGGGAACAAGACTGGAGACCAAGGATTGAACCTGATACCTTAGCACTGGAAAATCTGAGGAAATCTCACTCCAGGAACTCATGGGTACAAATCAGAATAACATGGATAGATCAAGCAGTTCACAGATAAGCAATGTTAATAAAAACAGACTCAAAGAGGAGGAAGAAAAAAAAATCAAATCTCAATGGTGATACACAGATAAGCTTCACAACATGTGTGTACAATGTATTATATGGAAATGAGTATGGCATACCAGCAAAGATGAAGCTTACCTTGGCCAGTCTGATTCCAGTCATCCATGCCAGGAATTCATGTTTAGTGGCAACACAGATATGAACAATGGAGCTCTCCACTTTGTTCAGGAAACTATGAGGCTACAGAAGTAAGCAAACACAAGACATGAATGTCAACATCATTCTAAAGCTAGAGATAGTTGTGACAAAAGATATAGTATCAAACCATTTTAGAGCTGAAGAAAGGGATAGCACATGAAATGCAACAATAATATAAACTACATGGGTCTACACTTTGAAATAAAGGGTCTTAATATAAGAGTTAAAAATGAGAAAGTAATGGAGAATAAAGGGAGAGAGGTATATAAAGACAAGGAGAAATAGCCCCTAATATAGAAAAGGAGGGACTGAAGGGCAGGGGGAGGGGATGGAGAATATGTACCTATTGAGAGGGGGAAAGAAGGGTAAATTAGAAGATGAGAGACGGTAGAAATAAAATTTAAGCAATGATGAAAACAAATCATATAGAGCAGATATGCATTGACACTAACCACCATGGAGAAGCAGAAATTGCCAGGGGCCCTGTAGAACTTCTTGTACTGAGCCCCAATGTAGCACTCCACATCACTCCATTCTGTCACTCGTGTGATGCCCTTATTAGATGTGCATTCATAATTATAACTTTAGAAATGGAGCAATGCCCCACAAACCCCATCACCCCCCCCCCCCTCCCCCAACACACACACACACCTATGTATGACAGCAAATAATTATAATTCAGGTGACTTCAAAAGGATACTTATTACTAAAAGTATATAAAAATGCCCCACAAGCCCCACCCCTACATAAAATTGAACAAGTTTGTAACTACAGGAGGTTGAAAACAACTAAAACCCATTGGCAGGGCAGGTTTTTCGATAGTTAATAATAACTTTAAAAACAGAAGAAAAAACACAATCCCAAACTAACAATTGATGTAACTCATTACTCCACTGCACTTCTAGAGTTCTTTCCAAAGTCAAGGTGAAGGATGTGTATTGATGAAAGACATTTCTGCACTCTGGATTGATGCAAATACATGAGATACAACTCATTTAAAATGAAAAGGAGAAAAAGAAGATAAATACTGTTCATGAATTCCTTTCGTGAGTTCACGGAGTAATGTTGACGCCATGTTTTACATGCTCCATCTATATATCCCATGACATATAAACCCACCAGTGAGAAAGTGGCTCGTCACTGGAAATCTGCTGTTGCAGTATCGAGATAACCATACCTTCTTACTCATGCAGAGAGAGACCAGCAGGACAAAATGTCATAAGATCCATAACAATTTAATTTGGCCATGGGAATAACTAACTGCAGAGTAGAGTAAAAAGTCTATATATGCAGACGACCTCAATAATAAACATTGTTCCAGTTTCTGGAGCACTGATTAATTAATGCACTGGTTTTCTATTGTCATGTCTACATGCTCGCAAAAGCTACAGAGAGAGAGAGAGAAAGTGAGGAAGAGAAAGAAAGTGAGGAAGAGAGAGAAAGTGAGGAAGAGAGAGAAAGTGAGGAAGAGAGAGAGGGAGAGAGAGGAGATGGAACAAGAACAATAGAACAAACGCCTTCACAAGCACTAAGCATGTGCATACAGAGCATTTTCTCAAACCCCCCCCCCCCCCACAACAAGAAGTTATAAACTAATACAATTAACTCGCATATATAAAAAAACATCTGACACTACAACAAAGAGAAAAATGCTGTAATTAATTATAAGCAAACACCAAACAATACATGCCTTAAAATCATAAATAACTACAATACCATTGCATGATCAGTATACATGCAGTTAACAGTTTTAAAAATAAATCTAAAACAAAAACGGAGGATAAATGGACACACAGAATATAGTTAGTTCACATGTAATTCTTAATACTAGTGTGCAGAGTATCTCATTTGGCCCCCATCAGGGTAACCAGCCAGCGATACAGTTCTTGGGGGGATGGTTATTCCTCTGCTGTTCTGTGACAGCCTGTCCTGAGACTGCCTGTCCTGAGACTGCCTGTCCTGAGACTGCCTGTCCTGCAACTGGGGAGGAGGGGCCATGGCAGGTGGGACAGGAGCTGCTGGGGGTGGAGCTCCTGGATGAGTGGGATGTGGAGTTTGGGGCACCGGGGGAGGCAGTGCAGAATGCTGCAGTGGAGGAGATGGGGCTGGCTGAGATCCAGGGGCCGATGGATTGGATGCTGTTGAGGGAATAGGTAAGCGTTTCTTCTGGTCTTGGTTTCTCCTCAGAGTAAACATGCTGCTGTTGTTCCCTTCCTGCACGTAAGGGAGGGAATCAGTGCGACCCACACTCTGTTTGACTGTGCCCATCTTGCCATTCTTGAAGGACATTGATCGATCAAAAATGGGCCATTTCTCCGTATCTCCGCCCATCTGTTGAAAATATAAGACACAAAATCATTCAATCCTTCAAAAGTACGCCCATCCACTAGTGGCATACCATGTCACACCACATCTCCTCATGCAGCGACCAAAACTCACACATGGTCACATTTGGCTCTGGATAAGCCAATTCATGTGTCTCTCTGACTATCATCACATCCACCCAATGAATACTTGTTTATTACACCCTTGTGAATTTTGCTAGAGAATTTTTTTGGGTTAAAAATTTTTTTTTTTACTCAATCTTACAGTTGCAACTTAAATACCAGGGAGTAGATTTTTCCTTTTTCTGGTGACATGCCCTCTTGGACATGCATGGCACCAAAGAAGGTAAATTCTCCAAGCAAATTCATTGTTTTCTTAGATATTTAAATACAGCAAGATAAGAATTGCATTCTCTGCTTTGAAGAATTGCTTAACCATACATTGTGTATGAGAGATATAAGCTCTCAGATGAACACACATACTCCACTGTGTGAGGTTAAGCACCGCAGTGCTACATGTCACACACATGGACAGAGATAACCATGTCTCTATTCAAAAATAATTAGTAACAATGATTGTAATAGATTCGCACTTATAAGCAATTCATCTTGAAAGTTAATGGAGGTAACTAAGATTTGAAACCATTGCACAATGCACGACTATTGTAGATAGCTGGTATTCATTTCAGGTTTGATGGTAGTTGAGTTTGATTGGACATAGCCTAATTAACACAGCAACATTTAAGCTTGCAAGCAATTACAGGAGTGTGACAAACAACACACACACCTCTTCTGTCAAGTTGCCCTGCTTCCATGCATTTGCGAATGCAGCAGCGAGGACACTCGGGTTCCTCTTGTTCTTCCTTGTGTTGGAAGACTGACCAAGTGGGCCAGATATGACGTGGTTCTCGTTCAGAGCGTCTTTGTCAACACCTACGAGTGATACGGTGAGACAATTCAAGCATCATACAAGTGCTAGTCTCGTACTTGCAAATGCATAAATAATATGTGAATAAATGAAAAATGAAACATTTTGGGACTGTCTTCGAATCAGGCCTAATGAAGTTGGTTAATACTTTCTTACACAATAAAATATCTACAAACTCAAGGAAATAAAACTGACATGTACCCATTGATCAGAATCATGCTTCAAATGTCCATACAACAACAACAAAAGTCGCTAGCTGAGTAACACCCTACCCAATTATTGTGGAAAAAAGTCGTACTTGGTTATTGTGTGGAGGGTGCACATCATAAACTAGCCTAGCCCTAGCATCCTCCAAGTGCAGTAACAAGGACTCAATTCTCTAGTCTATAAAATATCTCAATATCACATGATCTGAATATGGAACAAATAGTTGTATTGTCTGCAAAATGTACACTGAAGCATCGTTGCCTCTCAGGAGCATCTAACCAAATACTTCATCCCAAGACTGAGTAAAAATGAGGGGGGGGGGGGACAGCGATAATGGTTTGTTCAATGATTTTTAACACCGCCCTGGGAAAATGACAAAAGCAAGACATAATAACTAGGGCATCTTGCTGTGTTAGCTTTAAACAGGAAAAACTTTATGCTCAACTATTGATGCGTGTAATTGTACGAGAAGTGAATCAAATTGATGCAGTGTGCTCTATTTAGAAATTGTTGCCAGGTTCAAGGAGATATTGCAAATACACCATCAGTAATGGATATGACTGACTATACAGGTTAGTTAGTGTGAAGCACTACTAATTCACTCATCCACCCACAACCATAGTCCTACAACTCACCGGAAGTATCACACAATCCACTTGATTTTGTTTGTTACCGTAAAATTGTAGTGTGTGTGTGTGTGTGTGTGTGTGTGTGTGTGTGTGTGTGTGTGTGTTCCAGCTCTACTACAACCACTACTCCATTTGTTATGTGTGACACATGCCACAGATCATTTAGGAAAAGGCAGCAGGACATCGCAAGGCTTAAGTGTCTGATGACTCGCTACAAAGGAGCTACAGTAATTGTTTAGTCTAAACTTTAATCCATCATCCTCATGGATGGCTTTCTTTCAAGGTTAAATGTTCGTATGTGTGTGTGTATGTGTGTGAGTGTGTTCACGTATGCAATCGTACCTTTGGCAGATGCATCCTTGTACTGGAATGACCCCTTCAGAGTTCCATACAACCCTCCTCCTTTCTTGCTTACATCCTGTGCAGACACCTTCCCATTCTAGAGTATATGAAGGATATTTAAATGTCATCAAAACATCTACCCTTCCTCACATTTTCACCTCCACCTACCCTACTAACACTCCTCTCTTTTTCTCCATAAATGATCAAACAAAAAATAATTATAAAACAATACAACAAGAACTTGATCCTCTGAGATAATCTTTCTAACCCCCTGTCAGTTACCATCTTCTTCATCACCTCACAACAATGTTGGCAGATTAACTCACCACAACAATGGTGGCTGCCTCAGCAGCAGCATTCTTGGAGCCCTTGATGGGTGTGGAAGCCGTTTTCAAGGCATCCAGGTTCTCATCCTCTAGCTGCAGCCAAGGCATCTCAGTCTTCATCTCATCATAGTCCTCCTGCAGCTTGTTCCCATACTATAGCGAGCGTACACACACACACACACACCACACACATGCATGCACACACACACACACCACACACACACACACCACATACACACATTAGAGTAATAATTTATGCATGGTTGGACATGTTTGTACTTGAACAAACACATAGGCAATGTATTCTTCATTATTATGGATTGTGAGGGCTATAGCTATAAAATAATATTAAATAAAGAGCGAGGAACGTTTCCCAAACAACTATATAGATTGAATCAAATATAACCATGCTATAACATTGTGTTTTTCAAATGATAGTGAAAGTCATTACTATCACACCAAACTGTCATTTTAATAGTGGTAGCAGTTCACTGGCGCTAGATAGAACAAGAAGAAAAGTGTTATTACTCACCAATATAACCAAGGATATCTAAAATCAAACATACCTCCTGATAAATACCAAATTAATAATATAAGCAGTAGAATGACAACATGGAAAATGTTTCTTCAAAAATGAAACAAAGTTTTTGTCTCTAAGCCCAACGAGAATGTTGTGGTTACATACTCACATGCACAAATTTTCTCCCTTGATGTGTGTAGCATTGTCAGGAAAAAATTAAGCTCACCTTGCATGCATGCATGTGTGTGCATGTGCATGCATGTGACCACAGTATGGTAGGGGATGGGGAAACACTTAACAGAATAGTGATGATGATACTACAAACTCTGAGAATGATAAATAATCACATGTCCAAGGTAGTACAGCAACAAGATACACGACACATGTGTATGTAGTACATCATAATGAAGTGTGGTATGGGAACGGAAATGAAGCTCACCTTGGCAAGTCTGATTCCAGTCATCCATGCCAGGAGTTCATGTTTGGAGGCAACACAAATATGAACAATGGAGCTCTCCACTTTGTTCAGGAAACCATGAGGCTACAGAAGTAAGCAAACCCAGGAATGGATGTTAAAACCACTCTAGAGCTTATGGCACAAGACACACAAATAAAGAGGAAAAATGGTAAAAAAATATAGCAATATTTTGACAAGTATATAAACTAGATGGTTTTAGATTCAAAGATAAGCAGTATTTACAGGGATGGTGAGACATGATTGGGAATGAAGGGGAAAAGGAAGAGAGACATAGAGGACAGGGGGAAATAATCCCAAGGATAGAAATAAAGGATTGGGGAGAGAAAGGGGGGGGGAGAGTATTTATTGAAGAAGCATAGGAGATCAAGACTGGAGATAAAGTATACAGCGCAGGCATGCATGTAACACTCACCACCATGGAGAAGCAGTAATTGCCAGGGGCCCTGTAGAACTTCTTGTACTGAGCCCCACTGTAGCACTCCACGTCATTCCATTCTGCCACTCGTGTGATGCCCTTGAGTGCCAAAGATTTGCCAGACTTGAAAGAGTAGAGGCCAGAGGCACGAAGGACAAATGTGTGCTTCTTCCAACAACTCCTTTTGCCTTCTCTTGTGTGAAGAGCTCCCTCCAACTTGGGCAGAACCTTGTTCACAAACAGCTCCTGGTAAGTGACCAAAAATCAGTGTGAAATGATGGAACTCACATCACTACAAAGAGGTGAATTATTGAACTCTATCAATCCCTTACCACATTACACAATCATGAGGGAGTGCTTATATTCAATTCTTTCTATAAATTAGATATATCTTATTTCTGAAAATTTTTTAATGGCTACTGTAGATGCAAGCGGATATATGCACACACAATGATAAAGTGTAAAATTGTATACAGGACATGCACATTTTTTGGAACAAGTTCACTAAACTGCTCAAGTTGACTGAAGATGGTAAATACATGGGGAAATGAGACAGTCATGCATCACAATATTCCACATAGGTTTTGATTAACTCAAGGACATATAAAAATGAATATCCTTTTTAAAAAAACAGTGGTCTGATTTCAATTTATAGCACTCTTAAGGAGGTATTCAAGATCTACTAGTTGTTTTTTGCTGTGCTCTCTTCTGATTGAACCAAAGGACAGTTATACGAATCACTCACTATGGCAGTCTCTCACCAACTATAGAATTCATGTTTGTACCACAAGACTGATTCCTCCATGATTTATATAAATGGACTGATGCAAACATGGCAGAGAATCTCCACAGTTATGCCAATAAGGTTTGAAAGTATATACACATCAATCCAGCTGATATAATTACATCCTTAAACACTTAAAGATGTATAGGCAAAGAGAATAAATGTCCCTAACTTCTTACTTTTAGAATAATTTTCTTTTTTTGCTGCTCCGACAATGTGGAGTGCTGGGTGGTGACGCTAGAGTAAGCATGTGATGCCGGCATGAGCAGCTGCGGCTGCTTTATGATGTTGTACTTATCAGGATTGTTCTTGAATAAGAGTGTGTTGTTCTGAGTCTGTGGCCAGTGATTGATACACTCCAGAACTAACTCGTGGTCTTCAAACGTTCTCTCTGCAGGAGTAATAAAGTGGTTATTTGTGTTGACAAATGAATATCACATGAGATGTAAACAGGTAAATGAGATGTTACCATAATAACATGAGCATTACCGAAGTAATGAGTTCACTTCCCATGATGTTAGGCTGTTTATGGTAAAGCTACTTAACAAATCAACAAGACTAAAGAATGGTATAATGTGGTAGATTAGGAGTGCCAACTTCATATTCTCAAAAGCTGTTGAACGACAATTGCACATGATATATACCATAAAGGATAAGACAATAGGAATGAAATTACGCACATTCCACATGGCTTGGAAATAACATGCTTTAGAAGATACATTGCCAAAACTGGCTGAATTGGAGCTGCCAAGTGTATGTTTGTAGAATTAGTGACAGAATCAGTTTCTGCTTTTCAAGTTCTTAGGCACGGTCTTGACTGACTATTAATTAATCTTGACCTCTCAACAACTAACCTCAAAAATATACCATAACTAATTGGAAATTGGTTGTTAATTGGGGTGCCATGACAGTGCAGATGCTACAAAGCTGTGTTAAAATGCACTTCACTATGCCCTTGTCCAGGAGATAGCCATCACAGAGTGTGTATGTTGATCGTGAAGCTTCTTAAACTGATTTGGTAACTTTTCCAAGCCTCAATCTTTAACAATGTGTTCACAAAGTAGGAATATGGAAGCATTAAAGAATGGATCATTTAAAAAGTAATTCCATTAATACCTCATCAACATTTATTTACTATATTTAAGATATGTTTACTAACTCAAACTAAAGTTATTAAGCAATAAAAGATCACACGACAATAAATTTGAGCGAAATTGAGTTTGACACATGAAAACTAATTGGTGCCACCAAGATGACACACATTAGGTTATTAGATGAGTCACAATCTGAAAATTAGCTTTATGATATTTATTTTAATATAATTCACAACTTGTTGCTTTCTTGTTTGTTTTTTTTTGTTTGTTTGTTCGGTAACTCCCAGAAGATTTGGTCTAAAGGGCTCACATTTTCAGAGTTTGATAGGGTGGTTAGAAGGAAGTTTGGTGAAGATTAGAGTGAAACCCTGCCTGCAGGGCTATTTTTCCCCCAAAATATCCTGATTGTGGTCAAAACTCTATGCCTAAGTAACACTTGCTACAAAATACATAGGTCAGTAAAACTGTGCCCAAATCACTACCAACTCTTTTCTTTATATCTTTTTGAGACCTATAGGCCCAAGCATCTGGCATGATATAGCAAACAACTGATCTCCAATCTTATCATAATTTACTATTCATTAGTCTGTCTGTCTGTCTGTCTGTCTGTCTGTCTGTCTGTCTGTCTGTCTGTCTGTCTGTCTGTCTGTCTGTCTGTCTGTCTGTCTGTCTGTCTGTCTGTCTGTCTGTCTGTCTGTCTGTCTGTCTGTCTGTCTGTCTGTCTGTCTGTCTGTCTGTCTGTCTGTCTGTCTGTCTGTCTGTCTGTCTGTCTGTCTGTCTGTCTGTCTGTCTGTCTGTCTGTCTGTCTGTCTGTCTGTCTGTCTGTCTGTCTGTCTGTCTGCCTGCCTGTATGTGAGGACACTAACTTCTCCCAAACTGCTGGAGGCATATTTACAAAACTTTCAGAGATTTATTGGGGCACCTCACTGCATGTCCTGGCGAAAGTTTCATTCAGATAGGGAGGTTATGGATGTTATTATGTCAATGGGTGTGGTTTGGTGAAATAGAATACCTAATCTATAACTGAAATTTGGCATGTTTATAAATTGTATCATGTTTGTTTGTTTAATGAGTTTAGTGTCAATAATTCCTACATGTTAAATAAATCAATGTTTGTTACTGCAGGTGGCTGACTAAAAAATCGCCCATAGGAAGGGTTTTCTGTTAGTTATATTAAGAGGTGTTTGTTGTCTCTATACATAGGAGGTGGAGGGGGCTGTTGTCTCCATCCGAAGGATACTTTTCTAATATATATAAGTTGCATAATTTTCCCTTTTACTTTATACATAAAATTAGAGCTCTTTAGTATGTTTCAGCTGGTGATGATTACCTAAGTGAAGGTCAGTCAGTCTTTCCACCAGGGTCCAGTTAGGTCCCATTTCCTCATGGTTCTTCTTAGCCAGCAAGATGCATAAATCTTTAGCACTCATACTCGCATGGACTTCCACCATCTTGGCACTACCATCCACATTGAATACCTTCAGTACTATCTGTAGGGACAATTAAAGGAACTATTAGTTAACCAGAGCAGTATACTTTAAGTAGATGAGAGCAATTAAGATTATCACAAAAGATCAATAGACAATGATTTAGTGACAACAAAAAACACTGTGAAATAAGTAGAAATAAATTAAATGTTATTAAAAACATGTCCCAGAAACAGTTCATAGCTAATTTTTTTTTTTAATAATTATAATAAAAATTGTACAATAAACTAAATATACTTCATATATCCATCTTTCCACCCACCCCTGCACAATTTTAACTTCTGCATCTGCTGCTCCTAATTATGAATAAGGAAACATGGGCATGCATGAATGTTTCTGTTCAATTTTATCCTCTACCTTATAATATGGAGAGTTAATTTAGTTGTTACACATAAAATCACATTACAATTTTTATTTTGACAAATGACAATCCCAGTATACTAGGTCTTAGGATTTCAATTAGAATGCCACATCTGGCCAACCTGTATATTGTAGTTTGCAACTGACATTAAATACAATGCTGATACTGAAAAGATAACAGTGTGATATGTGATTTCACATTCTGTCATCAATCCATCACTGCAAAGCTCAGAATTGAGAGTAAAGAGATGACAGTTGTTCAATGTGCTGATCTTGAAATGGTAGCTTACCATACTGCCATCTCTGAGATGGTGCTTGAAGAGGTACGTTATGGTCCCAGCATGATTAAACTCCTGTGTGATTTCTCCACTGACCACCAATCCTGGTATTATGGTGAAGATAAGTTTTTGATACCATTCATGCCCTTCTCATCTCTCCATCAGAGCAACCCACACTCTAATTATGAAAAAATCTGTTTGGCAGGACATGCGTCTCATGATAGGCCTCTAAATTTCAATGCCACACAAATGCCCCCGCTTAATGTTCAAGGTACCACATTGTTTTTTTTACTATTTCCATGTGGATATGGATACACAACTGCCACATCATAGAGATAAACTTATTTCTATATAACCTTGGATCACTTTACTCTTAAGGAGATGCCAAGTTGTCAAATTGGAAATAAGGATCACATGCACAACTTATTATGTATGTCATAACTGAATCAAAGGATGGTTATGGTGACTGAATATGAGTAATACATATTGCTTAATATTCACGATACTCTTCTTTCCCTCCCTCCCCCTTTTTTTTCCAGAATCTCCACTGTATAGCAATTGGTACTGGTGAAAAGAAGTTGGTTGGGGATAGAAAATTTCTATCCCAACTATATAGCAAAATATAGAGGACCTGCTACGTGGACACAATTTTGAATAAGTTGTATGGTGAATGTTACAAGAGATTTACATTTCATAGTGATGACTTAGAATGTTCTTTATTACATTGCCATGTTGCTCTCTTAGCTTGCTTTAGCAAATCATTTGATGGCTCAAATTCAGAGCAATTTTGATTACTAAAACCATTCACTTTACATTGTAATATACTTGAAAGTGTTGATTCCAGGGAAAAATTTGGATGGAAAGTAGTTTTGTTCTTTCATACTTTGCAACTGAACTCAGCACATCTTAATTTCAGGCTACTCATCCCCAATTACGTTGTCGCCTCCCATCACAAAACACAAAATAAACACCAGTAGTGCCAAAACGTCCACTTTTGACTCATTCAACATAATACGATATCCACCATACTAGCACAATCATCCAAAAAAGTCCAGCATACCATCGATTATCACCAATGCTCTGCATCACAGTTCTAAACGGTAATGTTGTGGACCATTCATTCAAATGTTCCTTGTGATTAAGGACTCTTAATAAGTGATATAATATTAACAATACTTACCTGTGGTGATATTCTTTTTACTTTATGTGCATTATTGACTTAGTTCAATTATGAAGAAACAATACTTTGTTCCTCAACCACACTACAATACAATCTAGATACAGTATCTACAGCACTGTATAACTCACATGAGGGAGAGTTTCATTTATTTTCAGTCCTTCAGTGAAGTCATGAAGCTGCTTTTGCACTTCTTTCTGTAATTTCAATACAAAAAAGAAGAGGCAAATATCAAGATTAAATCAAGGGTATATTCAAGCCAAAAAATCATTAGCATTTAAGTTAACAGAACAGCAACAAAACACTGACCTCTACAGGGGGAGAAAAACCACCATCTCCTATAGTGGACTGAGCTGTTTGGGATCTGATTTCCCATGGCATGGTCATTTGGTGAATGCTAGAATTTTTCCTTGGCTGAGGGGGAGTGAAAGTTGAATTGCTGATTCGCATGAGGAGAGATTTTCTGGAAAAGATGTCATCAGGATTGGCCTCATCCAATGAGGCCGCAAATTGAGACGACTTCTCCAAAGAAAGGTCTTTGTCACATGAGCCATACAGTGGGTGAATGAACACACAACGTAGTATGTACATTAAATATAGCTGAATACTGCACTTTCATTTTAACTATTTTTTTTAATCAATTAAAATTCTTAATGAAACATTGAAGGTTTAAATTGAAAAGTGCATAGGAAAAGGGACTGATTTTAGCAGTATCTAAATTGGTGTTCGTTACTGAAAATTTTGGTGGCTATGCTATTTGGAATCAATTAACATATATTTCGACCTTTTGTGTTAAATCATGCATGCAGTTTGTCAAAAATGCAACTGTTAGAAAAATAATTTTAACACAAATATATATGGGAGAAAGTCAAAAGTGAACAAAAAATTGAAATGTAATTTGTGACTTATTCAAAAAAAAAAAAGAATTTCTTTAATATGGGGTATAATATTTTCCACTTGTCACATTGTTTGCTGATACACTAATGGAGAGACTACATGTCAGTCAATTCTCCATCTGCTCATTTTAAGACAAACTTTGTCAAGGTAGCTTGTAGAATTTATTTAGTCAATCAATAAATGAAATCTTTATAGCAAGTGTGCTGTCTGTCTCACTCTGAATAAAACCAAGTCTCTATTTTATCAATCAACTTAGGAATGATATCAGGTGAGTATGGCTATATGCATTAAGGAGATAATGTTACCACTACCATAACCATCTATATGTTCAGAATGTCAGAAATACCATTCGATTATTATGTGCTTATTTTAAGTGATACCCTAAAAAGGATTCCAGCCATAGATATAGTCCTGGCAATACTTGCAGGCCCAAGTGGTTGACTGCCACTATTCCAGACATCACAACAAATAGCCATCTCACTTTGCATAAATAGCATAACTAAATTACCTTTGCTAGAAGCACCTGAGTGTGTAGCTGTAGTGAAGACTCCAGAAGGGTCAAACACGATATTGCATGAGTCCTGAATGCCCATCATGTGCCGCACAAACTCATCACTGGACATCCCGCCTTTGCTTGCCCTTGTCTTCACATTGGAAGTGAGACTATACCTTCATTAAACAGAAATCTTTAACATGAAACTAGGATTGCAATGTATGTATATACACACTCATGTATCCATATATACATGTATATGAACACAGAGTAACAAAGACTCCAAGATATAAAATATAATCTTTTGTAATATGTCCACACAGAAGAAGCTTGGCAAACATAATTAAACTGCTATGCAACCTGTCACATTCCAAGTTAATACTCAACAAGGAGATGTGAGAGTAGGTGAGAGGAAGGAAAGTAGTGCGTGATAGTGAGTAATAGTTAACAGAGGTATCTCGAAATAGAAGGAATCGAAAAAGTGGCAAAAGAGTTAAAATAATTATTTATTGTTATTGATGCAGGAATCATCCATTACAGACTACAAGTGACAGATGAAGGAAAATAACAGGGGTGATATTATTCAATGTTCTATCAGGACACATAACCTGGTCTGTGCCTTGAATTAACTGAAGCAGTTAATTAAACATCAACCAGCTCATACTCATCTTATTAATAAACATATACTATGAACAATTCAGCCACTCTTGTAAGCTACACTTGCTCCACAGGTGTCTATACTGCCTGACCATAACAGCCCAGCACATATGGCAGTACTCATTGTGTAAATATTTATAAAGAACTTTGTGTGGTTAGATACTGAACCTTAAGAAAGTCATATTTGAGCTATTGGTAGAGATGTTGAGCTGCTTCAGAGTATCCTCCACCAGCTGGAAGATATCAAACCATAGAGCATCCAAGTCAGAGTCATCTGCTTCTGCTAGAGAAAGTATGAGTTATGTTGAATGCATGGAAAGAGGGGGACGAGGATTGGATGAGGAAAGGAAGAAGAACGAGGGGTTTAAGAAGAGGGAGGAGAAGGGGAAAAACAAGAGGGAGGAAGGGATTGAGGAGGGGGAGGAGAAAGAGAAAAATAGAAGGGAAAATGAAGTAGGATGAAGTAAAGAATTTAGTTAAATGAATTAAGTGACAATTGTAAACCACAGGTTTTTCGAATATAAGAAACAAAAAAACCAAGATGACCAGTAATACTACATATATTTAATTTACCTATGTAACCTTGTTAGAGTTATCAACATATCTTGCAAGTGACAGATAAAGAGAGAACATAACCTACATGTGACTACATGCGAACCACTGGTCATGATGATCATATAGAAAATGAATTCTCAAACAAATGTACCAGCATAAAAGAACATCTTACACACAAACATGTAGTTATACCAAAGGGTGAAACTGGACAACATTACATTGCCAGTCCATGTATATATACCCACATCCTAATGAGTGTAAGGATACATTTCATAGCCTACTCATTACAGCCATGGATTAACAGGGTGCTGTATTGGGAGGATTAAGGGCTATATTTCCGGAGGACCAGAGGGAGAAGGTAAATTCATTAAGAGAGTCAATCTGATTATTAAATCTTTGAAAGTACCAGATGATAGATGGTTGGGGTTTAATGAATCTTGGACTTTATATACTTAATTGATTTCACATGATGATAATGGAGTCTGGCAGAGGGGAAAATGTTCAACACACAAGATTAAAATGTGAAATGTGAGGTCAGATGAAGGAGGAAGGAATGGCGGGAGAGAGGTAGGAAAACATTGTAAACAGTAGAGAGATGAGTTTAATGATGGCAGGAGGAATTTTGGAGTTGGAGAGTAAAGATAGTGAGAAGTAAGGTAAAGAATAGTTGCCCTAATATTTTGACCTAAAAATAATCCTCTATATAAAATGTGTCCATCCTGAAGAGTGGGTTTTGGTTTGTTTTTTTGTTTATTTTTAGTGAAGGGTACACACACTAACATATACACACACATGCATGCACATGCACACACACATGCACACACACATGCACGCACACACACAACATACTGCAACTCATACCCCAGTATTTTCCGAATACATGAGAAAAGTTAAGATCTGCCTTTCTACAGGGGCACCTCAGTGTCCAGCAATCATTAGACCTATTTTTATGCATCACTTCAAGGTTCAGTTAAATTTAGGACCATATCTCAAGGACTAATATATAGGATGAGGCTTATAGTTTCAAATAACTGATCACTGGTTAAGTGTCACTAACAGCACACAAGGCAGAAATGCTTCGTTTTGATATACTGGGCCATAATGGGTAGTATTCCTTGTGATTTATGCTGAACAAGATCAACCCTAAATGGTTTGCCTAGAAAGTTGTGTGCTATGACCAATATGTTTCCAAACCAGTTTCAATATTTAGTGTTCCATGGAGTGAGGTGTGGACAGGCAGGTATTATGAAGACAACTTATAGAAAGTTTTTTTAAAATAAATTGGCCTGTAATAAATATGACAGGTCATGTTGTTCCCTAGATTGAGTGTGTTCAGCAAGATCAGAACCAAGTTTTGCATTGGATAGATCAAGAGAGGAAAGCCAACAATTCATTTGATGTGTCAATACAGGCAAAATAGACTAGCAGAGATTTGTACATAAAAATATATTGGCTAATTCAGTTCATAGAATCAACTGACACATTTAGCTAGAGTACTCCACATTCTGGAGGTAAATTGAAGTAAAAAGATAAATCTATACCTCAACTATACACATCTCTGAATATACTTATAAACATTTTATTCATGTGATACGTCAATACAGGTACAATACTATTGGTTTTGTACAACTTTTGAAGTGTTTATTGCATTAGTATAACAATTTTCTCTAGGAGAATTCAACTATTTCAATCTGTAAAATATACTTTCTACTACATTTTAAACATACAGAGAATTTAATATAGTCATTTATGCTCTCACCTTCTACCACCTCCATGGATGATCTCACACTAGAAGGGAGAGCCTGTAACAAAACCAAAATATGAAAGTGTTCTGGTTAGATTTCCCTTTTTTCTGAGTACCCACTCTTTAGATTACATAATAAACCTTTCATGAGCACTAGGAATATACCTAGGTGAAGATAACTTCTATAAGATAAACAAAACTTCTATAAGATAAACAAAATTGCTAAAATTTGTATTGGAAGAGGTGTTAGAAATTTTTTTCGGTAATTAATGTATTATGATAGAAGATCTAGTCAACTCTTAGTTACAAATATTCTCTCTTTTTTTTTACCATTTCCCTTTGTTGTTCCAAACACTCTCTTGATCCAAGGGCTGGGCACTAATAAGAAGTGACAGGGAGGGAACTGGTAAATATTTCATGGGCCCTAGTGATAAGTGGGTGTGGATGCCCTGCAATGTAATCATTATAAAAGGTTATGGCAAAAATTTTGTGGGCTTGGTTGTCATCAATTAAAACCAGAATAAGTTTTAAAAATGGGGAGTGAGTGTGCAGTAAAAGTATGTGTGGGGGGGGGGAGGAGCTTACCAAAGGATTTCCACACAAAATATGTAACGCCTACAGCTATATATATATATATATCTACATACAGGGGTGGCTGGACCCAAGGGGGGTTGTTTAGGTTTAAATCCCTCACCAGAATTTTAAATTTCCTTTAAAGTTTGGCTGACCTTATGCCTATTAAATTTTGAAATGTTTGGGAACAGCAGTTATCAGGAGCCAGCATCACAGAAGAACATGAAGCAGCTGTCTATGGTGAAGCAGTAGGCTATGGTGAAGCAGCAGGCTATTAGGCTGCTTTAGATAAAATTTGTGTTAGTATATAGTGAGATTTCTTCAGGTAAAATATGGGGTCAAGTATATAGTGAGGTTTCTTCAGGGCTATGGTTAGTTCCTATATAAGTTATAGCCTTGTAAATCTGTTGATAGAAGCCTTCAAAATGTTTCAGCAGTGTGGGAATATCCTGTATAGCTCTGCAGGTTTATTTGTTGTTGTTTTTCACCATATTTCTTATAAGTCTCACTATAGACCCTATAATCAGGATAGCCAAATGTTTCCAATATACCTGATTTATTCCACCACATAGTTAATTCTTTCACTCAGGAGAGAATTACAGGCAATAGGAAAGATCAACTAACTCAAAATTTGATTGAGGCATTGCTTCATGCTAATGTAGACATTTATTCTAAATATCTGGGACCTTTTTCTAATAGGTTGTGTATCTAGGGCTAGGGCTAGGGCTAGCTTCTATAGGGTCATGTGAAGCAGAAGTGTTTATACAGGTTCATCTTAAATGGCAATTCAGCAAATTGCTGCTAGCATTTCATTGAAAAACATAATAAATCTATTTGACATAAATAAAAGAAACTAGCAGTTCGATATAGTTGAAATAAATATTATAATTGCTTTTCAATTGGTGACCTAAACAGATATATACTTAATATTTCATTGTATAATGTAATACTATACTTGAGAAGTTCTAGATTAGATAAATATTCAAATTGAATTGAAAGTGGTGCAGAAGCTCTAGATTACAGGAATATTGCAATTGAATTTAAACTGGTGCACCAAGAAGATAGAACCAGTGATTTTCTATTTCAAAATAGGCCACATTCTGCTTTAACCTTTGCTAAATTTTGTTTAATGGGCACTTACAAACATTGTTTTAAAACTTTTTCATGAAAAATTAATGGATTTGTATTTTTTAAAATCTTTAACCATGTCCTCAAATCAATAAAAAAAAAAAAAAGTATCCAGCTTTAGAAAATCATTTGTTTAAATATTATGTTGCAGGAACTGGCTTATAACCCCCCCCCACCCCCCCCCTCCTCCCTGTTTGTAAACACCCACCCTTCTTGAGTATAATTGCCATGCTTGACACCCTAGGTGTTGGTTCATACTAGCATCAACACTATCTTTCTTACCATGTCAATCAGTTCAGCTTTTGCTGGATTATGCAGTGCTACTGGTACCTTTCGAGGTGCATGTACAATAGGAGAGATATCCATATCAATTTGGATTCCATTGGCTAAATTCCTGCAAAACACCTCAGTCCTTCAAACACATCTTCAAACTTGAAGAGGAGTTTGCCTTCTCTCAATACATTATGTTTAATAGTTGAGTGAATCATTTCATGGATATCAGGGTCTATGATCTTCACCAGGATTAGCTTCTTTATGAAACCAGAGAAACGAGCATTACCAAAATGACCTTTTTTGCCACATTTATGACATGTCTTGCCAAGAGCTGGACAGGCTCCTTTCTGGAAGCCATTCTTACTGCCACTTAACTTACACTGGTGAAGTGTCTCATCAATATTTTCTTTATTTTTTTTTTAGAGGATTTCAGCTTGTCTTCCACAATTGGTGACTTCGTAAAATATCAATACATTTGTCGAGGATGAGATCCATTTTCCCAACAACTTCATCGTGTCATATACCATAAACAATTCTGTCTCTGACCATTTGGTCCCTTAGGATTCCAAAGTTGCAGGTTGAGGCTAATTTCAAAATAATTGTCACATAGGTAGTTATGGATTCTCCAATCAATTAGACTACCTTCATAAAATTATAGGAGTCAAATGTCTCATTGACTTCAGGGACATATCTCCCTTAAAACTTAGCAAGTACAATTTCAATCTTCTTTTTGTCTCATTCATCCTCCCAGTTAAACATCTCCAACATGTCCAAAGCTTCATTCCTGCAACATTTTTGAATGCTGCAACTCGAAGTAAACCAACTTCTTTATAAACCTTCATCTCTTATAAATTTCTTCCAGTTTTTACCACAATGGAGTCTATCCTCAAGAGATATTGGTTCTGGAGGTCTGGCATAGATCTAAGACATATGACACCATGGAAAGGGTTGACTTTCTTATAATAAGTTTACACACAATATTATTGACTCACTTTCAGTCAGTCCAAAAAAAAAGACATCACAATGGAGTCAGCTACATTCAAAATCAAAATTGCTGTTCTAATTGAGTTCCACTCAGGCCACATACAAGTAACTGGAAAAAAAAAACATATACAAGCAATTAAAACAATATACAAACTATTAATTTAAACTGAAACCCCCTTCCTTTATAAGTAGACCCCAGTAAGAAAAAATTAATGCTGCAGTAATTCCTACCACGACTGACAATCAGACAGAGTCAACTTCAGCTACAGGTCATATATAATCTGAGGAAACCTCAACAATTGTTCCAACTACTAAAGAGGGGGGACTGATTAGCACATACACATGAGTTGCTTACAGTGGATATCTGAAAAGGAAAAAAAAAATTACACGGGAATCTGGAAAAAATTTAATTGCTCAGAAGAATATTGTCAGCTAGAGGCTAGCTATGCACCACAAAAATAGTTCATGTACAATTACTTCACGCCACCCCTCCTAAACTCAATGTACTGCAGGGATCTGGCCTGCCAATAGAGCCACCCTAGACATCTGGAAATCTAGATCTTTGGCCCCCAAACAGACCCAAGCATCTGGGAGGAGATGTGAACAATCAACAAACTAACTAATCTTGAATTATACTAAGATGTTCTTGTTGTTGTTTTTTAAATTTTGTGGAAGGGGTACTTTTCTCAGGACCACACCAGGGGTGCTCAGGGTACTCAAGATCCCCCCCCCCCACTCTGGCATGATTGCTCCATAGTTAATGCTCAATGTGAAGAAAATACAGCCTCCTAGCACTGTCACACTTATAAAAATGCAGGCAACAATTGTCATGCTTTTGGGCCAGGGTTGCTAATTGAAATGAAGAAATTCACCATTAAATTAGCAGCTAAGGTTGTCACTAATATCACTGATTTACAATTTAGGCATGTAGCAAGCAAATTTTCAGTGATAAGACCAAAACCACACCCATAACTATTAAATATAATTAATATATCATCTTACTTTCCTGTGAGGGGCTGGTGTCATGCCTATCCAATGAAATTTTTTAAAATTATGTACTCAGAGATAGATTTGGATGTGTTTTTGGCAGCTAGCAAGCAATAAAACAACAAATATTGGGCAGCATGCATGTAAACAAAGAAGAAAATAAGAGCATAAATCTTGTTGTAGTTTTCAGGTGACTATAACAATGTGCTAAAGGATGATGGCTATGAGGTTTATCCAATTTCTACTTGTAATAATATATGTGGTATTTTTTTTATTAATTTGTTAAGCTATTACTTCTTACAATGATCTCATAAGATCTATCTCTGTATGAAATCCTGATGAGTACAGATTCTACTAAATATTTTTCAAAAAAAAAATTGATGTGTTAAAAAAAATTTTTTAAAATAGCCAAGCCCTAGGGTAAACTAAATGTAATGTAGAAATTATTCTTGTCTGCCATACATGCTTCTAACTTGTGGTTCTTGAAACCAAATACACACTAATGTGGCAAATGATGCAGGGGGTTGATGGCGGAAGGTCCAGTAGAACAAAGCAAGAATTGCTGAAACTTGCCATTATGTTGTTCCTCAGAAATATATTTTTTAAAAAGCTGTTGCAACAAAGTCTGCAGAGCATGCAACATGGGTATTATTTTGTTGTTTTAAATGTTGTTGTTTTTTTCACCTGTAGAGCTCCAGGCACACACACTCGCAAGTGCATACACACATGCAATCTTTCAAGCACCATGCATGCCACTATCCAGCATTTTCTAGGAGATGGCACCTACTTATGACAGCAAAAACACTCCCTGCTGATACTCATTCATTCAGTGTCCACAATGACACCTACATACAAAACAGAAGTAGCCAGCTACAGAGCTACTTCATTATTACAAACTGTGTTTTCCAGTCTTCCTCCACCTAGTGCATCATCATCACCTTAGGTGCTAGCAGCATGAGACCCTACCAATCACTTGCTGGCTTCAAGGTGGACGCTTTTATGCAGCAAAGCCATACCCATCATTACCAGCAGTGACACTGGGGCAACAGCCACCACCTCCACAGCTACTTGACCCTTGTATGCAGTCCCACCTTTTTGGGCAAGGAGCAGGCCATGCCAGCTGGTCTGCTCCTCATCTTGCTACTAAGGGCTGGCATCAAGAGGAACCCGGGACCAACATCAGCTGGGAAAACCAGGACCAAGATCAACTGGGCCTGTTCAGTGTGCTGCCAGAACATACCCAAGACCAAATGTTATGTGCAGTGTAACAAGTGCACCAAATGTGTCCATCTCTCATGTTCAGGACTATCAATATCCGCCAAGTGGTCGACCATCTTCACTGGACCCTGTTGCATGAGAAGACCCAGTGCTCCCTCACTAAGGACTCCCACATTGACCCCCTGCACCACCATTTACCATCCTACAAATCAACATTTGTGGGCTACAAGGGAAGATCAACTGCAACATGGACTACATGGCCAAATGCAGCATCTCCATCATTGCCATGCAGGATACCCACCTCAGGCCCAACACCTCCCTGAAGTTTCATCTGGGTACTCCATTATCTGCACAGACAGGCCATCAGAAATGGGTAAAGGTGGTGGGCTGGCCTTCATCATCCATCAAGACATCCATCACCGGGTGCACAACCTAACATCCACAGATGTACACCTTTAGCAGCAGGCCATCGAAGTTAGGAATGGCGGCTCCAGCATCATCATAGTCAACATCTACTGCCCCCTGCTTCAAGCTGTTCCTCTGGCTATGAGCTGAGTTTGAGTCACCATCTCCATCTTGACAACACCATGATTGTCAGTGATTTCTATGCCAATCACCACCTGTGGCTCTCAGTGATGGCTGGAGACACCATAGGAAACTAAGTGGCCCAAGAAGTTGAAAACTCAGGTTTCATTGTCCTCAGCAAAGACGTCCCCACAAGAATTATCTCACAAATGACCAGATCTCCCAACATCATACTGGTCACTGAGGGATTCTACATGGGAGCGACATGGACCACCGCAGAAGCCATCGGCTCGGACCACCTTCCTATCATAGTTAGCTTTCAGTGCGAGCTTGTCAAGTCCACCTCAGACCACCGCACATTAACAAACTTCAGGAAAGTCAACTGGGAAGGCTTCAAGTCCAACACCGAGGACGCCTTCACCGCAGTGTTGCTATCCAGGGACGTCAGGGTTGGCGAGCATCTCTTCAGACTCAATTTGGTCAAGGTGACTTCCAAAAACATTCCTGCAGGCCACATCTGAGAGATATAACCTTTCTTTCCACGAGAGGTAGCAATCCTGGCAGAAAAACGGAACCTTCTCCAGGCGATTTTTTCTGGTGATCCCTGGATCCAAAAACTAAACCATGAGATCTCCAAAGCAGTACATACCAAGAAGACTGCCAAATGGAGAGAACTCCTGGAAGAGATAAACCTTGGGAAAGGTGCTGGAAAACTGTGGAGCAACATTAAATAACTTAAAACTGTTCAACCAGCAGTTCACACCGCATCCCCCCACCACCTTAAAAAGACCGGCCACAGCACAGTCCACATGCTTCACAAGTTCCAACGCAAGGAAGTGGAGATCACAAACTTAGGTGGCCACCTCCATCAAGGCCACCAAAGCCTCCAAGGCCCTCGGACCTGATGGCATCACTCTGATCCATCTCAAACACCTTGGATCCTGGGGCATCCACTACCTCACCGCAGTCATCAACCTCTCCATCAGCTCCTACATCATCCCGGGACTGTGGAAAGTCAACCACATCATCCTGCTCCTCAAGCCTGGAAAATCGGCCAGAAATTCCAAAAGCTTTCATTCGATCACTCTCCTATCACCAGTGGCAAAGCTCATTGAGAGGCTCCTCCTGCCAGAGATCCAAGAGCATTTACCTCTGGCAGACCATCAGCACAGCTTATGTCTGGGACATTCAACTACCACTGTGTCGAACATCATAGTGCAAAAGATCAGCATGGGTTTCAACAGACTGAAGCCCGCAGACAGGACTGTGCTGGTGACCCTGGATCTGACCGCTGCCTTCAACACCATCAACATATAGGTGCTCCTGGAAGTCATTCGAGCCTCCAGCATCACAAACTTCATCAAAAGGTGGCTATGCTCCTACCTCAGGGGTCGCAGCACATTTATGGAGTTAAGAAGCAGGCGGTCCACCATGAGGAAGGTCCGACAGGAGGTGCCCCAAGGCGGAGTGTTGTCACCAGTGCTCTTTAACACCTATATGAGCTCCATGCCCAACCCACCTCAAAACATCGAGGTGGTGAGCGATGTCGATGACATCACCATCGTGGCATCAGGTGTAAAGCCCAGTCCACTCTATGGGCCACTCTCTGCCTACCTAGATGAGCTACACCACTGAATACAGGAGAGCAACTTGCACCTCTCTGCTGAAAAATCCACAACGACCCTCTTCATAAAATGGACAAAAGAGGTCAGAGTCAACTCAATATCATGGTAGATGGTTGCCAACTTCCCAGCAGCTGAACCACATGACTACTGGGGGTCACTCTGGGTCCCCTACTCACCTTCTCACAGCATATCACCAACTTGTGCAAGAAGGTCGGCCAGTGGAACAACATCCTCAAGAAGCTGGCCGGGTCTGATTAGGGATGTACTAAGGTCTTCCTCTCCACCTACAAGGCAATTGGTTGCTCAGTGATCAACTATGCATCGCCCATCTAGATGCCATCACTAAGTGATAGCCGCTGGGGAGACCTCCAGGTGAAGCAAAATGCAGCCCTGAGAATGGTGACTGGATGCCATGTCATGATATCTGTTCCTATCTTATATCATGGGACCACACTCATGACAGTGAGGAGCACAACAAGCTGCTCAGTATAGAGTTCCTCCTAGGAGCCTTCAAGGAGGGATGTCCTGACCATCGAACTACTGAGCAGCATCAGCCCTGGTCCAGGCAGGTCAGTCCCACACTGCTGGCAAAGTTCAGCGACAGGCTCCTGGACCATGTCAACCAGGAGATCCTGAAGGACCTGGACAAGCTGGCATATGGGGCGAGCCTCACCCAAATCCATTGAGACCTGGCAGTGAAGGCAGCCTGCTCTTACACCCCACCAATCTGGAAAATTATGTGGGATGACCAACCAAGATCAGGATACAGCATCACATTGAACAGTTACAAGAACAGGCTGGATCTCTTGGTGCCAAACGAGTGCCCTGAGTGCAGGCTGGGGCCACACAACGTGGCCCACCTCTTTGAGTGCCCAAACAAGCCCACGAGCTTGGTCCCAGAATGCCTGTGGTACCCCCCCCCCCATGGAGGCAGCCAGGTTTCTGGTGCTAGAGGTGGGCGAAAAGGATGACAGCAAGGAGGACCTGGTGTAGCAGTGGCTACAACAATAACAACAACAACCAATGACTTGCTAGCTTGAGGCTCAAACTGGTAGGGCTCAACTATTTCTTCAGATTCATCCATCACCTTCTAGAGCTTTCCTATGTTCCTCAACTGTGAAAATTCTTTCTCATGTGCTAGCAGCATATGTTCTTGGCTCATCCAGTTTTGGATGGAGCCTCCCCCCCCCCCTCTCCCCAACAAATCCAGGCTATGCCCACTTAAGAGATCTGGTCCAAAAAAAGTTTTAATTGTGAAGCAATAATGCTGTCTGTATGTAACTATATGTGTGTGTTTGTGCAGTAATTATGTGTGTGATTGTATGTGCATGCATGTATGTTGCCTACTTATGAACCATACCCATCTTAATGAAAATTGTGTTTACATGAAACAATATTACCTCATGCCAGCCCACATTACATATCTTGAGTCCTCCTTCTACTAGCCACACTCAAGTCTCCTTCCTTAGTTTTGCTATTGGTTCACTGCTATCATTATCTACATGCTAAGATAATTACCATGGCTACAATTGGAAAGTTTGCTCTCATCCTATTCCTTCATGCACAATAATGAATTCAATGAGCAGGATGGGATGGAAATATTTTCTTGGCAACATTCACAGCTGCCACACACACCACCACCACCATTTAATTAATTTTTTTTTTTGCATATTAATCTTCTTTGTATTTCATTTTATGTGGTTATGAGCAGGGTGGGTAACTTGATTAATTTTTTTTTTTCCACAAGGAAATTTTTTTAACCCTTTCTTACCAACTCTCCAGGAAATTGTTCATATATACCATTCATTGATAAATAATGTTAGACAATTCCAATATTTCTGTGATGTGTAATACATATTAAATACTAAACATCGACATCATTTTTAGTGTTAATAATTGTGCTAACATTTTATGATGGTGGAATTTTTCAACATAAAAAAATTAAGTTGCAATTAACTTTATACTTTGAACTAGTTATTGTCAACTTTTCAGTTGGTTAAAATTCTCCTTAAGCCTTTATAGCTCACAATTTTTCTGCACTTCTGAGTTTATACATATTTAGTGCAGTCAGGGTTGCCATTTGTCCCATTTCACAGCCAGATAACTCAAAAACTGTCCTAATGAAAAATGAAATTAGGACAAGAAAAAAATTCTGGCTACAAAGCTAAAAATTGTCCTAAAATTGTCCTTTTAGCAGTCTAATTTAGGCCCAAAAAAGTCTGTCCTTTTTGGTTTAATTCTGTCCTTTTTTATTCTTTCAAGTAAATTTTGTTAATCTAGCCTATTCAATTTTCACCACTAATTGGGCTAAAAAAAAATTCATTGGTTGACAGGTTTGATATTTTCAATAAACAAACTAAGGAAAAATAAAATTGGCTGGATATTCAATTAATTTGGGCATGGTCAGCCTTTCCATCCTCAACAGTGAGTTAGCAACTCTTGTCAAGAGCTTTAGAGGAGCAGGATGGGTTTGGGCATGCTGGAGGCTCTAATTTGAATATGAAGCTCGCTTTTCTTTGATGGAAAATGCTGCAAAAAATTTCGAGTTACTGCTGATATGCTGGCTCAATTCAGTGGCTCTACCTACCAGGGTAATGCTACATCAGGGGACAATGAAGACATGCATGCTCTAGAACACTGAGCACTAAAAGAAATGATATATTGCTTAAAAAAAAGTATATTTAATTAAAACATTTTGTGATTTAAAATTTCTTTTAATTACATGTTTTTGTGATTTAAAATTTTTTTTTAATTACACTTTTTTGTGATTTAAAATTTATATTTAATTACACGTTTTGTGATTTAAAATTTCTATCCTAAATCTGTCCTTTTCAATTATCATTTCTGGCTGTGAGAGTTCCTCCAAACCTGGCAACCCTGAGTGCAGTATGCCCAGCATTGAATATGATTAAAGCCATCCAAAGCACTACTTGCAGACCTTGTGGCTTCATTCAAATAAGAGCTGCTCATAAGTATGCTGGCCTCCCCCCCCCCCCCCCCCCTCCTCGAATAGTTTCAACATAGCCCACACTTCTTACTGGGTCAAAGCTGTGTATGAATGTCAAGTTTTATGAAGTAAGAGAAGGCTAATTCTTGCAGGTATAATGTCAGTAAACATGATATTTCTATATAGCTTGTAAACTTTATGAAAAGATTGTAGCTTGCACATCAACAAAAATTTAAAAATACATAACTTCATATTGCTGTAGTTGCACTTTAACATGCTTCAGATGTGGTCTTCAGTAAAATTTTTCACCTAAAGCTACTAAATAACAAGTATGGCTCTCCTAAACAATCTCCATAACAGTTTGGTTGATTTAATTTAAATTAAATCGCTACATTAAAAATTTTGCATTTTATGAAAAAATTATTTGCTGTTGGATTACCTACTCTATGGTATCTAACTATAAAATATTTATAAATATAGGGAGGGGAGAGTGTGTGTGCATGCGTGCGTGCATGCATGCATGCATGCGTGTGTGCATGCATGCGTGCATGTAAACAAGAAGATTGGGTTTGTTTGAAGAATGCACCATCAAATGACATCTCTCATATCAAGACTGAGTACAACCACCTCATGAAACTCACCCAAGTTGCAGCTGGGAAAGCTCGTAATTCTTGTGGAGCGATCGCGCAACTGAAGCAGAACGCCGGGCTTTTGTCGGTGAGCAGCAAGGCAGAGGAGGCTCTTTGATAGGAGACGTCTCTTAAAAAAAGAAGTTCTCCAAGCCTGCCTCTTCCGCACTGGTTGCCAAGGATGGTATCACCCTGCAGAGTGATGAGGATAAACTGAACCACTGGGCAGAGCATTTTGAAGAAGTGATGAACTCTCAGGTTGATGTCGATGTCATGCCCTGTGAAGATCTCCACATAGTCTCTTCCTCATTTGTTTCATCAGACACTTGGATGAGTAATGAAGATATGCTTGCTCCCCTCTCAGAAGAGGAGATTGTAATTGCCATCTCTGAGTTGAGGTCTGGAAAGGCCCCTGGCATGGATGGAATATCCTTGGAAATGCTCAGTCTTGGTGGAGGTGAGACAATTTACTGGCTGAAATCAATCTTAGACACCATCTGGGAAACTGAGTCAGTACCCAGGGACTGGCAAAGTCAACTTCTCATGCCATTGCACAAGAAGGGAAGCCGAACCATCTGCGACAACTACCGTGGATTGCTCTACTCAGCATACCAGGCAAGGTGTTTGCTAAAGCTATCCTGAACCGGCTCAAGCCCAGAGCAGAACAGCTCCTTCGTGAAAGCCAGTGTGGTTTCCGTCGAGGCAGGGGCTGTGCTGACCAACTCTTCTCCCTGCGAGTACTGATGGATAAAGCACATGAGTTCCACCAACCTCTCTATGCCTGCTTCATTGATCTGAAGAAGGCATATGATTCAGTACACCACGATTCTCTCTGGCACATCCTAAAGCATACTTACCATCTGCCAGAGATGTTGCTTACCATCATCTGTGCACTACATGAGGGCTGCACCGCAGCAGTCAGGGCCTATGGGAAGATATCCGATATGTTTTCTGTTACCAGTGGTGTTCGCCAAGGCTGTGTGTTGGCACCCACACTTTTCAACTTTTATTTTGACACTGCCATTCACACAGCCTTGGATGTCCACAGACAGGAGGAAAGAGGCATCAAGGTAGCCTACCTACTTGACACTAATCTCGTGGGGAACAGACGGAGCCTGAAACTTGACACCCTGGTGACTGACCTGGAATATGCTGACGACATGGCTCACCTGGCGGACAACTGAATGGACCTGACCACCATGCTGGACAGCCTTACTAACACCTGCAAGAAGTTGAGCCTAACCATCAGCTGCAAGAAGACAAAGACTCTTGCAGTGCTCACAAACCCAGGTGCCCAGAGTTCAGCACCCGTTCAGTTGGTCCCAGGAAGTGAGCCTATCAAAGTGGTATCCCGATTCCAGTATCTGAGCAGCACTGTCCAGAATGACTGTGGGATGGATGCTGAGGTCAGTTTCAGGATATGCAAGGCCTCATCTGCATCCATTCACTGTCCCACATTTTGTGGTGTCAGCGGAAGATCCATACCAGTACCAAGATTCACATACTAAACAGTGTCATCCTTTCAACATTGCCGTATGGTCTGGAGAGCACTGTCCTCCTAGAGCCCCATGTTCGCCACCCGGATCATCCTGGGTGTCTCGGTCAGGGAGAAGAAGCACCATACCACCATGCGCAAGATGGCAAAGCAGCCGAGAATATATCAATCCTCTCAAAGAGCCGTCTTCTTTTTCTCAGCCACCTCTCAAGGATGCCCGAAGACCAGCTACCTAGGCAGCTTCTTGTGTGTTCCCCTGTTGGTGGCAAGCATTCTGCTGGAGGACAGAAGCGAGGGTGGAATGACATTGTGGCCAGTGACCTAAAACAGTGCAACCTGTCTGGAACCTGGAGAGAGCAAGCCCAAGAGCATGGCTCTTGGTGCACCACCATCCAACGCAGTGTAGAGCATCTCAATATAGAAGCAGAAAACAATGAAAGGAGTTGTAAAGATAAGAAGAAGCATCATCACGAGCAGTGACTCATCGACTCTGAGACTGCTCTGCACTGCAACCACCCTGGCTGCCCCTTCCAGGCCCTGACCAAGGCAGGTCTGACCAACCATCACCAACGTCATTCTATAATTCCAAAGATTCAGTGCCAGTACTGCCTCCACACATTCAACCAGCAAGGGCTTCATAATCATAAACGTTTCTGCTCAGCCAGACCCCAACCATCGACGTAAAACTCAACTTGATTGGTTTGCATCTCTGTACCCTAGAGGTGTCATCAGAGCACAGCAGCAAATGGATGGATGGTGTGTGTGTGTGTGTGTGTGTGTGTGTGTGTGTGTGTGTGTGTGTGTGTGTGTGTGTGTGTGTGTGTGTGTGTGTGTGTGTGTGTGTGTGTGTGTGTGTGTGTGTGTGTGTGTGTGTGTGTGTGTGTGTGTGTGTGTGTGTGTGTGTGTGTGTGTGTGTGTGTGTGTGTGTGTGCATGCGTTCATGTGCATGTGTGCCCACATGTGTGGGTGGGAGTTGTTTTTACTGCCAAATCGGTGGATCAATCAGGTTGAAATTTGGCATATTGTTTCCAAGTACTGGGTGAGTATTAATAACCACCTGTGGGTCTGGTAATTGATGTGGTTTATAATGGCCACACCCACAGGGCACAGGAAGTTGCTTAGGCAGCCAAAAGCCAGTCAAAGAGCTAATCTCACCGAAAGTCAGTATATGTTTTCAACTAACCAGGTAAACATTATTAACCATTTGTGGATGTGGCAGTGGATGTGGCAATGGGTGTGGTTTTTGCATAATCACACCAACAGGAAATAGTTTTTTGCTGCCAAAAGGTAATTAAAATACCAATCAGACCAAAATTTAGCATATTTTTTTCAAGTACCTCAGTGAGTGTTATTACCCACATGTGGGTTTGGTAATGGGTGTGGTTTAGTCATGGCCACACCCACAGTAAATATTTTTGGCTGACATGAGATAATTAAAGTAATAATTCATCCAAAAATATTGGAATATGGTCTCCAAGTACCCGGTGAGTGTTAATGTCATGTGGGTGTGGCAATAGGTGTGGTTTGATCCTAGCCACACACACACAAAAAGTTATTTTGGCATCCAAAAGCTAATTAAAGAACCAATCAAGCTGAAATTTTGCATGTGGATTCCAAGTAACAGGATGAGCGTTATCAACATGTGTGGGTGTGATAATGGGTGTGATTTTATAGGCACACCCATAAGCAGTTGTTCTGACTGATGGAACTAATCAGACAGAAATTTTGTTACAGTCTCCATGCGACCGGGAGAGTATTATTTAATATTACCTTCCTGTGAGTGCAGCTTAGCCATAGCCACACCCACAAGAACCAATCATGCTTAAATTTGCCATATGGTCTTCATGTGACTATGAATGTTATTACCCTCCCATGGGTGCAGTTATGGGTGTGGTTTGGCCAATAACCATTGGTGTAAAAGTATGAATGCCAGCACCCACATTTTCATTCAAGATGCTACCAGTAAATCTAGCTTTAGTTGTTGTTTTTTTATCCTATTTTCCTACTTCATTGTCCATCTGTCTGTGTGTGACACATCTCCTTCCAGATGCCTAGACCAATCATCCTGCACACTACAGGGGTTGCTCATAGACTCATTGGCCTGGTTTGGGGGGAATATGGTTAGGGCTAGGGTGTAGGGACAAAATTTTTTTATAGATAAAATTCTATTCATAAACCGCACAGGAATTTCAAAATACTAATTATTAGATGTGCATTCATAATTATTACTTTAGAAATGGAGCAATGCCCCACAAACCCCATCACCCCCCCCCCCCCCCCCCTCCCCCAACACACACACACACCTATGTATGACAGCAAATAATTATAATTCAGGTGACTTCAAAAGGATACTTATTACTAAAAGTATATAAAAATGCCCCACAAGCCCCATCCCTACATAAAACTGAACAAGTTTGTAACTACAGGAGGTTGAAAACAACTAAAACCCATTGGCACGGCAGATTTTTCGATAGTTAATAATAACTTTAAAAACAGAAGAAAAAACACAATCCCAAACTAACAATTGATGCAACTCATTACTCCACTGCACTTCCAGAGTTATTTCCAAAGTCAAGGTGAAGGATGTGTATTGATGAAAGACATTTCTGCACTCTGGATTGATGCAAATACATGAGATACAACTCATTTAAAATGAAAAGGAGAAAAAGAAGATAAATACTGTTCATGAATTCCTTTCGTGAGTTCACGGAGTAATGTTGACGCCATGTTTTACATGCTCTATCTATATATCCCATGACATATAAACCCACCAGTGAGAAAGTGGCTCGGTCACTGGAAATCTGCTGTTGCAGTATCGAGATAACCATACTTCTTACTCATGCAGAGAGAGACCAGCAGGACAAAATGTCATAAGATCCATAACAATTTAATTTGGCCATGGGAATAACTAACTGCAGAGTAGAGTAAAATGTCTATATATGCAGACGACCTCAATAATAAACATTGTTCCAGTTTCTGGAGCACTGATTAATTAATGCACTGGTTTTCTATTGTCATGTCTACATGCTCGCAAAAGCTACAGAGAGAGAGAGAGAGTGAGGAAGAGAAAGAAAGTGAGGAAGAGAATGAAAGTGAGGAAGAGAGAGAAAGTGAGGAAGAGAGAGAGGGAGAGAGAGGAGATGGACGAGAACAATAACAAACGCCTTCACAAACACTAAGCATGTGCATACAGAGCATTTTCTCAACCCCCTCCCCCCCCCCCCACAACAAGAAGTTATAAACTAATACAATTAACTCGCATATATAAAAAAACATCTGACACTACAACAAAGAGAAAAAATGCTGTAATTAATTATAAGCAAACACCAAACAATACATGCCTTAAAATCATAAATAACTACAATACCATTGCATGATCAGTATACACGCAGTTAACAGTTTTAAAAATAAATCTAAAACAAAAACGGAGGATAAATGGACACACAGAATATAGTTAGTTCACATGTAATTCTTAATACTAGTGTGCAGAGTATCTCATTTGGCCCCCATCAGGGTAACCAGCCAGCGATACAGTTCTTGGGGGGATGGTTATTCCTCTGCTGTTCTGTGACAGCCTGTCCTGAGACTGCCTGTCCTGAGACTGCCTGTCCTGCAACTGGGGAGGAGGGGCCATGGGAGGTGGGACAGGAGCTGCTGGGGGTGGAGCTCCTGGATGAGTGGGATGTGGAGTTTGGGGCACCGGGGGAGGCAGTGCAGAATGCTGCAGTGGAGGAGATGGGGCTGGCTGAGATCCAGGGGCCGATGGATTGGATGCTGTTGAGGGAACAGGTAAGCGTTTCTTCTGGTCTTGGTTTCTCCTCAGAGTAAACATGCCGCTGTTGTTCCCTTCCTGCACGTAAGGGAGGGAATCAGTGCGACCCACACTCTGTTTGACTGTGCCCATCTTGCCATTCTTGAAGGACATTGATCGATCAAAAATGGGCCATTTCTCCGTATCTCCGCCCATCTGTTGAAAATATAAGACACAAAATCATTCAATCCTTCAAAAGTACGCCCATCCACTAGTGGCATACCATGTCACACCACATCTCCTCGTGCAGCGACCAAAACTCACACATGGTCACATTTGGCTCTGGATAAGCCAATTCATGTGTCTCTCTGACTATCATCACATCCACCCAATGAATACTTGTTTATTACACCCTTGTGAATTTTGCTAGAGAATTTTTTTGGGTTAAAATTTTTTTTTTTACTCAATCTTACAGTTGCAACTTAAATACCAGGGAGTAGATTTTTCCTTTTTCTGGTGACATGCCCTCTTGGACATGCATGGCACCAAAGAAGGTAAATTCTCCAAGCAAATTCATTGTTTTCTTAGATATTTAAATACAGCAAGATAAGAATTGCATTCTCTGCTTTGAAGAATTGCTTAACCATACATTGTGTATGAGAGATATAAGCTCTCAGATGAACACACATACTCCACTGTGTGAGGTTAAGCACCGCAGTGCTACATGTCACACACATGGACAGAGATAACCATGTCTCTATTCAAAAATAATTAGTAACAATGATTGTAATAGATTCGCACTTATAAGCAATTCATCTTGAAAGTTAATGGAGGTAACTAAGATTTGAAACCATTGCACAATGCACGACTATTGTAGATAGCTGGTATTCATTTCAGGTTTGATGGTAGTTGAGTTTGATTGGACATAGCCTAATTAACACAGCAACATTTAAGCTTGCAAGCAATTACAGGAGTGTGACAAACAACACACACACCTCTTCTGTCAAGTTGCCCTGCTTCCATGCGTTTGCAAATGCAGCAGCAAGAACACTCGGGTTCCTCTTGTTCTTCCTTGTGTTGGAAGACTGACCAAGTGGGCCAGATATGACGTGGTTCTCGTTCAGAGCATCTTTGTCAACACCTACGAGTGATACGGTGAGACAATTCAAGAATACTACAAGTGCTAGTCTCGTACTTGCAAATGCATAAATAATATGTGAATAAATGAAAAATGAAACATTTTGGGACTGTCTTCGAATCAGGCCTAATGAAGTTGGTTAATACTTTCTTACACAATAAAATATCTACAAACTCAAGGAAATAAAACTGACATGTACCCATTGATCAAAATCATGCTTCAAATGTCCATACAACAACAAAAAAAGTCGCTAGCTGAGGAACACCTTACCCAATTATTGTGAAAAAAAGTCATGCTTGGTTATTGTGTGGAGGGTGCACATCATAAACTAGCCTAGCCCTAGCATCCTCCAAGTGCAGTAACAAGGACTCAATTCTCTAGTCTATAAAATATCTCAATATCACATGATCTGAATATGGAACAAATAGTTGTATTTTCTTCAAAATGTACACTGAAGCATCGATGCCTCTCAGGAGCATCTAACCAAATACTTCGTCCCAAGACTGAGCAAAAATGAAGGGGGGGGGAGACAGCGATAAAGGTTTGTTCAATGACTTTTAATACCGCCCTGGGAAAATGACAACACATAATAACTAGGGCATCTTGCTGTGTTAGCTTTAAACAGGACACACTTTATGCTCAACTATTGATGTGTGTAATTGTACGAGAAGTGAATCAAATTGATGCAGTGTGCTCTATTTAGAAATTGTTGCCAGGTTCAAGGAGATATTGCAAATACACCATCAATAATGGATATGACTGACTACACAGGTTAGTTAGTGTGAAGCACTACTAATTCACTCATCCACCCACAACCATAGTCCTATAACTCACCGAAAGTATCAGACAATGCATTTGATTTTTTGGTTACCGTAAAATTGTAGTGTGTGTGTGTGTGTGTGTGTGTGTGTGTGTGTGTGTGTGTGTGTGTGTGTGTGTGTGTGTGTGTGTGTGTGTGTGTGTGTGTTCCAGCTCTACCACAACCACTACTCCATTTGTGTGTGTGTGTGTGTGTGTGTGTGTGTGTGTGTGTGTGTGTGTGTGTGTGTGTGTGTGTGTGTGTTTGTGTGTGTGTGTGTGTTCCAGCTCTACCACAACCACTACTCCATTTGTGTGTGACACATGCCACAGATCATTTAGGAAAAGGCAGCAGGACATCGCAAGGATTAAATGTCTGATGACACGCTACAAAGGAGCTACAGTAATTGTTTAGTCTAAACTTTAATCCATCATCCTCGTGGATGGCTTTCTTTCAAGGTTCAAGGTTCGTGTGTGTGTGTGTGTGTGTGTGTGAGTGTGTGTGTTCATGTATGCAATCGTACCTTTGGCAGATGCATCCTTGTACTGGAATGACCCCTTCAGAGTTCCATACAACCCTCCCTTCTTGCTGACATCCTGTGCAGACACCTCCTTCCCATTCTAGAGTATATGAAGGATATTTAAATGTCATCAAAATATCTACCCTTACTCACATTTCCACCTCCACCTACCCTACTAACACTCCTCTCTTTTTCTCCATAAATGATCAAACTAAAAATAATTATAAAATAAGAACAAAAAAAAACAACAACCCTCTCTAAATCTCATTCCCCCCCCAAAAAACAATACAACAACAAGAACTTGATCCTCTGAGATAATCTTTCTAACCCCCTGTCAGTTGCCATCTTCTTCATCACCTCACAACAATGTTGGCAGATTAACTCACCACAACAATGGTGGCTGCCTCAGCAGCAGCATTCTTGGAGCCCTTGATGGGTGTGGAAGCCGTTTTCAAGGCATCCAGGTTCTCGTCCTCTAGCTGCAGCCAAGGCATCTCAGCCTTCATCTCATCATAGTCCTCCTGCAGCTTGTTCCCATACTATAGCGAGCGTACACACACACACACACACCACACACATGCATGCACACACACACACACCACACACACACACACCACATACACACATTAGAGTAATAATTTATGCATGGTTGGACATGTTTGTACTTGAGCAAACACATAGGCAATGTATTCTTCATTATTATGGATTGTGAGGGCTATAGCTATAAAATAATATTAAATAAAGAGCGAGGAACGTTTCCCAAACAACTATATAGATTGAATCAAATATAACCATGCTATAACATTGTGTTTTTCAAATGATAGTGAAAGTCATTACTATCACACCAAACTGTCATTTTAATAGTGGTAGCAGTTCACTGGTGCCAGATAGAACAAGAAGAAAAGTGTTATTACTCACCAATATAACCAAGGAAATCTAAAATCAAACATATCTCCTGATAAATACCAAATTAATAATATAAGCAGTAGAATGACAACATGGAAAATGTTTCTTCAAAAATGAAACAAAGTTTTTGTCTCCAAGCCCAACGAGAATGTTGTTGTTACATACTCACATGCACAAGTTTTCTCCCTCGATGTGTGTAGCATTGTCAGAAAAAAATTAAGCTCACCTTGCATGCATGCATGTGTGCATGCATGTGACCACAGTACGGTAGGGGATGGGGGAACACTTAACAGAATAGTATGATGATACTACAAACTCTGAGAACGATAAATAATCACATGTCCAAGGTAGTACAGCAACAAGATACACGACACATGTGTATGTTATACATCATAATGAAGTGTGGTATGGGAACGGAAATGAAGCTCACCTTGGCAAGTCTGATTCCAGTCATCCATGCCAGGAGTTCATGTTTGGAGGCAACACAGATATGAACAATGGAGCTCTCCACTTTGTTCAGGAAACCATGAGGCTACAGAAGTAAACAAACACAGGAATGGATGTTAAAACCACTCTAGAGCTTATGGCACAAGACACACAGAGCTTATGACAAGTATATAAACTAGATGGTTTTAGGTTCAAAGATAAGCAGTATTTACAGGGATGGTGAGACATGATTGGGAATGAAGGGGAAAAGGAAGAGAGACATAGAGGACAGGGGGAAATAATCCCAAGGATAGAAATAAAGGATTGGGGAGAGAAAGGGGGGGGAGGGGGGTATCTATTGAAGAAACATAGGAGATCAAGACTGGAAATAAAGTATACAGCGCAGGCATGCATGTAGCACTCACCACCATGGAGAAGCAGTAATTGCCAGG
Organism: Lycopodina hypogea; assembly: GCA_963969325.1. NCBI lineage: Eukaryota > Metazoa > Porifera > Demospongiae > Poecilosclerida > Cladorhizidae > Lycopodina > Lycopodina hypogea. The sequence goes on from OZ017787.1 coordinate 3,776,536, forward strand.
GGCCCTGTAGAACTTCTTGTACTGAGCCCCACTGTAGCACTCCACGTCATTCCATTCTGCCACTCGTGTGATGCCCTTGAGTGCCAAAGATTTGCCAGACTTGGAATAGTAGAGGCCAGAGGCACGAAGGACAAATGTGTGCTTCTTCCAGCCGCTCCTCTTGCCTTCCCTTATGTGAAGATCTCCCTCCAACTTGGGCAGAACCTTGCTCACAAACAACTCCTGGTAAGTGACCAAAAATCAGTGGTGAATTATTGAACTCTATCTGTCCCATAGATACTACCTCAGAAAATGTGTTGTCTACACCATAGATGCAAGCAATAACAAGCATATACAGCAATGAAGGACAAAAGTGGTACATACGACATGCAAAAGGTTGGAACTCAGTCGGTGAAGATGGTCTGTACATGTGAACTGACAAGTAATGCTGTGCACCACAAAATGCAACTTAGGCTTTCATTCACTTGACGAGACGTTTTGAAATGAATGTGATAAAAAAAAAACATGTTACGATCTCAAACACTCAGATTGCCGAGAAAGTTTTTCAGCTCTATTAGATGCCTGTCACTGACACGACTCACTACCAATCACGGAGAGTTAGTGGCAGAATCGGTTGAATCAACAAAAAAACAACCTCGTTTTACTACTGTCTTCTGATTTGAACCAAGAAACTACTATATGTATCGTTCTGTCTGGCAGCCTCACCAACTGAGGAATTCATGTTCATACTAATCAGTCCTGTCTACTGATTCCTCCGGTCTACATGAACAAAGTAATGCTAACAGGGCAGCAGAGAAACTCCAGAGGCATGTGAGGAGTGTGAGAGGAGCTACACATGCCTCCAGCTAATACAATAACTCCCTATAATACATGAGATGTATGGCGCATAAAGAACCAATGACGTTACCAACTACTACTTACTTTTAGAATGATTTTCTTCTTCTGCTGCTCTGAGAATGTGGAACGCTGTGGGTTGACACAAGAGTAGGCGTGCGAAGCAGGCATGAGTAGCTGTGGTCGCTTGATGATGTTGTACTTGTCAGGATTGTTCTTGAACAAGAGCGTGTTGTTCTGAGTCCGTGGCCAGTGATTGATACACTCCAGAACTAACTCGTGGTCTTCAAACGTTCTCTCTGCAGGAGTAATAAAATGATTATTGGTGTGAACAAACAAAATATCACATGAAATATAAACAAGTATATAAGATGTTCCCACAACAACACATGAAGTTATATATCAGCAATGAGCCCACTTCCACAGCTCCTCTGCTGTTAGGCTGTTGATGACACAGAGTTATTTGAAAAACTAACAAGCAGGACTAGAACACTACAATACATCAGGAATGTCAACTTCAAAGTGGCCTGGTGTTTGAAGGGCAAGTGCCCATGATGGATGCCATTAGTGACAAGAGAATGGGAAGGCTTAAATAAATACCTTGTCCTGCTCACATACCTGCCCACCCAGTGACCTCAGTCACAGTCTATTTGGCCAGGAAACAGCAGACACATAGAGAGGGACACATTCCATCAACATATGTTCAGTCAGGGCAGCTAATGTGCCTGTCTGCAGTACCAATACCACTAGCAGAGAGTGTCTCTGCTCCTAATCTACAATCCATATGCCCTTCTGATCTATCATGGGTGGACCAAGAAGGAAGGTCTTGATTGAGTGACAATTGGTCTGGACTTCTGCTCAAGAAACTTCAGAGTCTAACAACAAAGAGATTGGAATGTGGTTATTAGAGGGAAGCCATGACAGTGCATGTGTGCTTAAATGCACTTCACTGTGTCCTCATTCAGAAGATTGCCAGCACAGGAAGCATACGCACGCTCATCGAGCAGTTCCTCAAGCGGACACGTAACTTTGGCATACTTCAGTCTTTACCCATAATATATGTTCAATAAGACCAGAATGTGGAAGCCATCAAAAGGCTTGTTATCATTAATAATTCATGATTAAATTTATCAACTTTTTTTTTATTTATGAGAACGGTTCACAAGACAAAGCAATTGACCAAAAACATGTTTCTCACATAATTGGGGCCACAATCTTAAAATTAATTTTACGATATTCATAAAATAAGTTATGTAAAATGTTTTATTTCTCCAACAAAATGAAAGACAATTGTTTGATGGGGGGGGGGGGGGGGGGGGTTCCACTCAAATGTTGTTAGTGCCAAATTAATGCACATGGCAGCAATATTTGTATGTGAATTCCTTTTTAACATCCACTAGTAATTCACAAAATGTCTGCCTGTCTGTTAGAGTGTTATCGGCTCCAAAACCGCTTGAATTACAACCACCAAAGTTGGCATGGTGAAAGCCCATGGGTATACACAGATTATAGGCTATATTACATAATAGTCTGTCCGTCTATCAGAGCGCTGGCTACAGCCACCACAGTTGGCAAAGTGAGAAACAGTCTACTTCATGTCAGTACTTCTACTGAGCCTTTCTAGTAACATATAATACTGCTACAAAACGAATTAACGTTAAGACATAAAAATATAGTTGATTTTTCCTTTAAAGAAGTATTCCCCCCCCCCCCCCCCCCAACCTGGTTCTGTTACCACATTCATTAAATGCCTAGCAAGCATCTTTTCCCTCTAGTTTTAGTAATAAAATTAAGTAATTAATAACTACAAATGAAGAGAGGAGCCATAAAATCACTGGCAGCTGCAAATAAGGAAGAAAAGGTAGAGAATTTTTGTCTCCTGAAAGGGACATGGAATTCTTGGCAGCTGACAAAGAGGAAGAAACGGCATGGAATTCATAGCAGTACATTTTTTAACATATTATGTTCACAGACAATCAGATTTGGCAAAATGATTTGTTTTATGATAGGAAATGAGAAAGTGGAAATATTCATCCATTGTACCCAATTGAGATCATTCATAAAAAACATGTTTCTTAATTTTGTGAGTTAGCAAAGTCAGTTGATGATCACAAGTGAAGGGCTACCTACAGACCTGTGTCAGCCTTGCTTACATCTCTCCCTTAGACAAAGCTTGTGTCCATTCACTGTTGTTATAAGCACACAATCTGCCAACCAAATCAGTGGGTACAGGGTAGTCAAGGGATAATCCATAAGATACATTGATAAGGAGAAGGTTGTTCTGGATGCAAGGAAGATAGAGGAAACTAGATTTGAGGTGACATCCACCAGCACCTTAAGACAATGTTTATTCCAAATAAAGTGCCAGGAGACACCATATTTATACCAAATGAGTGGAGGAAATACAGATTTCAACCAGCACTATTCTAATTTAGCATTGTGGACGGCTAAGAGCTAAGAAATACTGTTCAAGCTTGGCTCTGTCAAAACATTGAAAAAGAGAAACTTTCACCCAATCCAGGAAAGAAAATGAAAAGAGGGGAGGGGGGGGGGGGGGGGGGGGATGAGGGGTGGGGAGGGGAAGGAAAGAGTGAGAAAAAAAGAGAGCGATATGAATGTTACAAGCTGCTGGCAGACTGCCTACCAACATACGTTTATGGCTCAACCAAATACCCTGGTGCTGACATCAGCATGAAACATTATTGAAGAAACAACAACAGAACAGATTGAGTTGGACAGGACATCATACATTAGGTTTAGAGGTCCGCACTCTGCACACAGCTGCCACACATCCCCATATAAGGTAAATAATGGTTACTCATCCAGACCAGACCATGTTCCAATGTCAGGTATCACTGAATAGCAAACTCAATGTAGATATACGTACGTACATACAAACAGTGCCAAGGTCTGTTCAGTTGACAATATTTGTACCAGTGACACACACACAGGTCTAGGAACACTTGGAATGGAGGGGGGGGGGGGGTGGATACATCCACAAGTTTTGCTCAAGAAAGTATTTTAAACTAATTCTTTACTGCTTGGAAATACCAACAATTGTTGTTACATACAACAAATTGGTTACAGCTAAGTGCTTTCACTGTAAGGAAACCCTGTAGTTACAACTAAGTAATATTTACTATATAGAAACCCAAAAATTGCAAACTTATCACAACCTTGACCTCACCTTAAGTGCTCCAAACAATTAGTTTGCCTGGTCTAAACCACTGTTTAATAAATATTGTAGTACTTATTTGGCACAGGTGTTAGTGTGGGATCACTCTTGTTCTTACACACAGAGAAGTCTAGGATGACAACAGTGGAAGGAGGGATGAACATACAACATCCAAGATGAACACATGAGCTAACCACAAGACTTATGAGATGAACCACACAAGCTGAACCCAGGGATTATTAGATGAGTACAAGACATTCAAGGTGAACCTAAGGTACACGACATGAACCTAAGGTACACAAGGTGAACTTAAGGTACACGAGGTGAATTTAAGGCACACGAAATGACCTAACGTACATGAGATGAACCTAACGTACACAAGATGAACCTAAGGTACACGACATGAACCTAAGGTACACGACATGAACCTAAGGTACATGACATGAACCTAAGGTACACAAGGTGAACCTTAGGTACACAAGGTGAATCTGAGGCACACGAAATGACCTAACGTACATGAGATGAACCTAAGGCACATAAGGTGAACCCAATGCATGTAAGATGAACCTACAACATATGAGATGAACCCAATGCAAGTAAGATGAACCTACAACATATGAGATGAACCCAAGGCATGTAAGATGAACCTACAACATATGAGATGAACCCAATGCAAGTAAGATGAACCTACAACATATGAGATGAACCCAATGCAAGTAAGATGAACCTACAACATATGAGATGAACCCAATGCAAGTAAGATGAACCTACAACATATGAGATGAACCCAATGCATGTAAGATGAACCTACAACATATGAGATGAACCCAATGCAAGTAAGATGAACCTACAACATATGAGATGAACCCAATGCAAGTAAGATGAACCTACAACATATGAGATGAACCCAATGCAAGTAAGATGAACCTACAACATATGAGATGAACCCAATGCAAGTAAGATGAACCTACAACATATGAGATGAACCCAATGCAAGTAAGATGAACCTACAACATATGAGATGAACCCAATGCAAGTAAGATGAACCTACAACATATGAGATGAACCCAATGCAAGTAAGATGAACCTACAACATATGAGATGAACCCAATGCAAGTAAGATGAACCTACAACATATGAGATGAACCCAATGCAAGTAAGATGAACCTACAACATATGAGATGAACCCAATGCAAGTAAGATGAACCTACAACATATGAGATGAACCCAATGCAAGTAAGATGAACCTACAACATATGAGATGAACCCAATGCAAGTAAGATGAACCTACAACATATGAGATGAACCCAATGCAAGTAAGATGAACCTACAACATATGAGATGAACCCAAGGCAAGTAAGATGAACCTACAACATATGAGATGAACCCAATGCAAGTAAGATGAACCTACAACATATGAGATGAACCCAATGCAAGTAAGATGAACCTACAACATATGAGATGAACCCAATGCAAGTAAGATGAACCTACAACATATGAGATGAACCCAATGCAAGTAAGATGAACCTACAACATATGAGATGAACCCAAGGCAAGTAAGATGAACCTACAACATATGAGATGAACCCAAGGCAAGTAAGATGAACCTACAACATATGAGATGAACCCAATGCAAGTAAGATGAACCTACAACATATGAGATGAACCCAATGCAAGTAAGATGAACCTACAACATATGAGATGAACCCAATGCAAGTAAGATGAACCTACAACATATGAGATGAACCCAATGCAAGTAAGATGAACCTACAACATATGAGATGAACCCAAGGCAAGTAAGATGAACCTACAACATATGAGATGAACCCAATGCAAGTAAGATGAACCTACAACATATGAGATGAACCCAATGCAAGTAAGATGAACCTACAACATATGAGATGAACCCAATGCAAGTAAGATGAACCTACAACATATGAGATGAACCCAATGCAAGTAAGATGAACCTACAACATATGAGATGAACCCAAGGCAAGTAAGATGAACCTACAACATATGAGATGAACCCAAGGCAAGTAAGATGAACCTACAACATATGAGATGAACCCAATGCAAGTAAGATGAACCTACAACATATGAGATGAACCCAATGCAAGTAAGATGAACCTACAACATATGAGATGAACCCAATGCAAGTAAGATGAACCTACAACATATGAGATGAACCCAATGCAAGTAAGATGAACCTACAACATATGAGATGAACCCAAGGCAAGTAAGATGAACCTACAACATATGAGATGAACCCAATGCAAGTAAGATGAACCTACAACATATGAGATGAACCCAATGCAAGTAAGATGAACCTACAACATATGAGATGAACCCAATGCAAGTAAGATGAACCTACAACATATGAGATGAACCCAATGCAAGTAAGATAAACCTACAACATATGAGATGAACCCAATGCAAGTAAGATGAACCTACAACATATGAGATGAACCCAAGGCATGTAAGATGAACCTACAACATATGAGATGAACCCAATGCAAGTAAGATGAACCTACAACATATGAGATGAACCCAAGGCATGTAAGATGAACCTACAACATATGAGATGAACCCAATGCAAGTAAGATGAACCTACAACATATGAGATGAACCCAATGCATGTAAGATGAACCTACAACATATGAGATGAACCCAATGCAAGTAAGATGAACCTACAACATATGAGATGAACCCAATGCAAGTAAGATGAACCTACAACATATGAGATGAACCCAATGCAAGTAAGATGAACCTACAACATATGAGATGAACCCAATGCAAGTAAGATGAACCTACAACATATGAGATGAACCCAATGCAAGTAAGATGAACCTACAACATATGAGATGAACCCAATGCAAGTAAGATGAACCTACAACATATGAGATGAACCCAATGCAAGTAAGATGAACCTACAACATATGAGATGAACCCAATGCAAGTAAGATGAACCTACAACATATGAGATGAACCCAATGCAAGTAAGATGAACCTACAACATATGAGATGAACCCAAGGCATGTAAGATGAACCTACAACATATGAGATGAACCCAATGCAAGTAAGATGAACCTACAACATATGAGATGAACCCAATGCAAGTAAGATGAACCTACAACATATGAGATGAACCCAATGCAAGTAAGATGAACCTACAACATATGAGATGAACCCAATGCATGTAAGATGAACCTACAACATATGAGATGAACCCAATGCAAGTAAGATGAACCTACAACATATGAGATGAACCCAATGCAAGTAAGATGAACCTACAACATATGAGATGAACCCAATGCAAGTAAGATGAACCTACAACATATGAGATGAACCCAATGCAAGTAAGATGAACCTACAACATATGAGATGAACCCAATGCAAGTAAGATGAACCTACAACATATGAGATGAACCCAATGCAAGTAAGATGAACCTACAACATATGAGATGAACCCAATGCAAGTAAGATGAACCTACAACATATGAGATGAACCCAATGCAAGTAAGATGAACCTACAACATATGAGATGAACCCAATGCAAGTAAGATGAACCTACAACATATGAGATGAACCCAATGCAAGTAAGATGAACCTACAACATATGAGATGAACCCAATGCAAGTAAGATGAACCTACAACATATGAGATGAACCCAATGCAAGTAAGATGAACCTACAACATATGAGATGAACCCAATGCAAGTAAGATGAACCTACAACATATGAGATGAACCCAAGGCAAGTAAGATGAACCTACAACATATGAGATGAACCCAATGCAAGTAAGATGAACCTACAACATATGAGATGAACCCAATGCAAGTAAGATGAACCTACAACATATGAGATGAACCCAATGCAAGTAAGATGAACCTACAACATATGAGATGAACCCAATGCAAGTAAGATGAACCTACAACATATGAGATGAACCCAAGGCAAGTAAGATGAACCTACAACATATGAGATGAACCCAAGGCAAGTAAGATGAACCTACAACATATGAGATGAACCCAATGCAAGTAAGATGAACCTACAACATATGAGATGAACCCAATGCAAGTAAGATGAACCTACAACATATGAGATGAACCCAATGCAAGTAAGATGAACCTACAACATATGAGATGAACCCAATGCAAGTAAGATGAACCTACAACATATGAGATGAACCCAAGGCAAGTAAGATGAACCTACAACATATGAGATGAACCCAATGCAAGTAAGATGAACCTACAACATATGAGATGAACCCAATGCAAGTAAGATGAACCTACAACATATGAGATGAACCCAATGCAAGTAAGATGAACCTACAACATATGAGATGAACCCAATGCAAGTAAGATGAACCTACAACATATGAGATGAACCCAAGGCAAGTAAGATGAACCTACAACATATGAGATGAACCCAAGGCAAGTAAGATGAACCTACAACATATGAGATGAACCCAATGCAAGTAAGATGAACCTACAACATATGAGATGAACCCAATGCAAGTAAGATGAACCTACAACATATGAGATGAACCCAATGCAAGTAAGATGAACCTACAACATATGAGATGAACCCAATGCAAGTAAGATGAACCTACAACATATGAGATGAACCCAAGGCAAGTAAGATGAACCTACAACATATGAGATGAACCCAATGCAAGTAAGATGAACCTACAACATATGAGATGAACCCAATGCAAGTAAGATGAACCTACAACATATGAGATGAACCCAATGCAAGTAAGATGAACCTACAACATATGAGATGAACCCAATGCAAGTAAGATAAACCTACAACATATGAGATGAACCCAATGCAAGTAAGATGAACCTACAACATATGAGATGAACCCAAGGCATGTAAGATGAACCTACAACATATGAGATGAACCCAATGCAAGTAAGATGAACCTACAACATATGAGATGAACCCAAGGCATGTAAGATGAACCTACAACATATGAGATGAACCCAATGCAAGTAAGATGAACCTACAACATATGAGATGAACCCAATGCATGTAAGATGAACCTACAACATATGAGATGAACCCAATGCAAGTAAGATGAACCTACAACATATGAGATGAACCCAATGCAAGTAAGATGAACCTACAACATATGAGATGAACCCAATGCAAGTAAGATGAACCTACAACATATGAGATGAACCCAATGCAAGTAAGATGAACCTACAACATATGAGATGAACCCAATGCAAGTAAGATGAACCTACAACATATGAGATGAACCCAATGCAAGTAAGATGAACCTACAACATATGAGATGAACCCAATGCATGTAAGATGAACCTACAACATATGAGATGAACCCAATGCAAGTAAGATGAACCTACAACATATGAGATGAACCCAATGCATGTAAGATGAACCTACAACATATGAGATGAACCCAATGCAAGTAAGATGAACCTACAACATATGAGATGAACCCAAGGCATGTAAGATGAACCTACAACATATGAGATGAACCCAATGCAAGTAAGATGAACCTACAACATATGAGATGAACCCAATGCAAGTAAGATGAACCTACAACATATGAGATGAACCCAAGGCATGTAAGATGAACCTACAACATATGAGATGAACCCAATGCAAGTAAGATGAACCTACAACATATGAGATGAACCCAATGCAAGTAAGATGAACCTACAACATATGAGATGAACCCAATGCAAGTAAGATGAACCTACAACATATGAGATGAACCCAATGCAAGTAAGATGAACCTACAACATGAGATGAACCCAATGCAAGTAAGATGAACCCAAGGCATGTAAGGTAAACCAAAGGCATATAAGGTGAACCCAAGGCATGTAAGATGAACCTACAACATATAAGCTCAATCCAATGCACGTAAGATGAACCAACAACATGTGAGCTGAACCCAATGCATGTAAGGTGAACCTAAGGCATGTAGGGTAAACCAAAAGCATATAAGGTGAACCCAAGGCATGAAAGGTGAACCCAAGACATATAAGATGAACTTACAACATATGAGCTGAACCCAAAGCATGTAAGATGAACCTACAACATATGAGCTAAACCCAATGCATGTGGGGTGAACCAAAGGCATATAAGGTGAACCCAAGGCATATAAGATGAACCCAAGGCATGTAAGGTGAACCTACAACATATGAGCTGAACCCAATGCATGAAGATGAACTTACAACATATGAGCTTAACCCAATGCATGTAAGATGAACCCAAGGCATACAAACTATTTCCACTTCATATAAGAGTAAATATAAATGTAAAGGAAAATACAAAGAATACTCAACTGACCAACTTGTATGACAAATAAATCTTGGTCGAAAAGAATGTTAAAATTGAGCTGCTTTATATATACATCAATCCTAGCTACATTACACTGTATATAGTATCTGAGGTCTGCACTGCACCACCATCCAATCTCTTCTATGCATGCATTCAGAACCCAAGCACAAGAACAGTCCCTCCCATAACAATTCCTTCTCCTCATAATCCACTAATCCTTCTTCCAACTCCATTCTGAATTGATGGTCCTTGATGAGCCAAAGAGACAACATTTTCTTTCAAATATATTCTTACAGTGTCTCCATCCATTGCCCCTTCATTACTATCCCTTTCCCTTTGCACAGTCCTCTCTCTCTCCCTCTCTCTCTCCCTCCCTCTCTCTCCTCCCTCTCTTTCCCTCCCTCTCTCTCCTCCCTCTCTCTCTCTCCCTCTCCCTCCCTCTCTCTCTCCCTCCCTCTTTCCCTCCCTCTCTCTCTCCCTCCCTCTCTCTCCTCCCTCTCTTTCCCTCCCTCTCTCTCCCCCCCCCTCTCTCCCCTCCCTCTCTCTCTCTCCCTCTCTCTCTCTCCCTCCCTCTCTCTTCCCCTCCCTCTCTCTTTCCCTCCCTCTCTCTCTCCCTCCCTCTCTCTCTCTCTCTGAACAGATTCCTAATAGGCCAATTGATTGATGTGTGATGAACAACTGCTCAAAGCAACTCGGCCCTTTGCATGTGAATTGTTTAAGAAAACACTAACTCATTGATATGATCAAAATATTGACAGCCACCAAAAAATTATGGACAGGCAGACATATGGACACAATGCATCTATGAACACATAGTAACTGTGGACATGTAATATCTATGGACACTGTATCTATGGACATGTAGCATCTATGTAAACGTAATATCTATGGACACATAGTATCTATGGACATGTAGTATCTATGGACACGTAGTATCTATGGACACATAGTATCTTTGGACACGTAGTATCTATGGACACGTAATATCTATGGACACATAGTATCTATGGACACATAGTATCTATGGACATGTAGTATCTATGGACATGTAGTATCTATGGACACGAGCAGATACATATAATTATGCATGAAATGGAAAATAAATCCTCAACGTATAGATCAGTAAGATTTTGTTGGCTTGCCAATTAGGTGAGGATCCACAGGCTTACAAATTGGATCACACATCAAACCTGTTATCTGGTCAAGCCAGTAGTGAGGTTTGTGGGTCCATGGTGCCAGTGCCAGTGTTGTCTAGTGGAACACCAGCAGGCACCCAATTACAACACTCTGTGCCAGGGGCAAAGCTATTCTGCAGCATCACAGCACGCACATGATGAAGCACAAACAACCAAGACTGTGTCATGTTGCTCGCCAGTCAATGAATTCCCTGGAGCAGATTCTAAGCCACCCTTCTCATCCTCCCCCCCCCCCCCCTCACACACACACTCACACTCACACACACTCACACACACACACACTCACACACACACACTCACACACACACTCACACACACACTCACACTCACTCACACACACACACACACTCACACACACACACACTCACACACACACACACACTCAGTCACACACCCCCACCCCAAGGCAAATAATGCAGCTGCCCACATCATTCATGATGATCAATAACTTATATATTGGTTTACCTGATGATGTGTACAAACCGGGAGAACAACTATATAGCCAAGTTCATGCACACACCACAATAGTCAGTTATACTGCACCACTGCAGAACCCAAGTGCCGAGAAAAAAGAAACAAAAAAACCCTTTCAATATGTGAGCTGGTGATCCTCACCTAAGTGAAGGTCAGTCAGCCTTTCCACCAAGGTCCAATTAGGTCCCATCTCCTGGTGGTTCCTCTCAGCCAGCAAGATGCACACATCCTTAGCACTCATGCCCGCATGGATGGCCACCATCTTGGCACCCCCGTCCACATTATACACCTTCAGTACCATCTGTACGGGCAATTAGGAGAAACTATTAGTACACGAGAGTAATTAACACCAACACAAAAGAACAATAGGGAACATAAACATGAATAAACAGAAACAAATTAAACGTTATCACTAGTATTTATTTCAAAAATAGTCTTATGCACCAAAAAAGTTCTAACACAAATTTAACATAGAGTAAGTCATTGTATTGTACACCAATAAGTTGAGGTATAGATAGTGTCCACCATTAGAGAGATTTATATTTACAGGAATCAACAATCTCACTTGCTATCATTCCTCTGGCCACTCCTCCCCCCACCCCACCCCCCCCCCCTCAGACACACACACACACACACACACACACACACACACACACACACACACACACACACACACACACACACACACACACACACACACACACACACACACACACACACACACACACACACACACACACACATGGTCACATGACCTTCTGAACAGATGCCTCCTTCAGTTTCATCATTGCAATCTTCAGTTTCTCAACCTTCAACTTCTGGATCTGCTGCTCCTGATTACCAACACAGAAACAAGGGCATGTATGAAAGTTAAATTCCACCCTTTACCTTGCATATAGAGAGTTAATTTAGTTGATAAAGGATCATTCACATTAAAAGTATTTATTGCATGTGTATCATGTATGAAACAGAACCCACAACACTGTAGTAGGAGATCTAAGGGATGGTTGGTACTCCCGACAAGGTTGCTGTATATATATATATATATATATATATATTGCAAAATTATATGCAATTTAATTTGGTTTCAATGTCACTGCACAGAATAGTTTATGCAGCTTTGTTCACCATCATTGGTTCCTGATATAATACAGCTAATGAGTACTGAATGTGCGTGGTATGAGAAAATATGGGGTGGGCAATAATTACAATAAACGTTCGTTTCCTAATTTAGAATATTAGTTAAGTAAATTTTGAGAAAATTCTTTTGCTACTATAGGGAGCAGTAATGATACTGTCCTGGCTAGCTACTACTCCCTCCTGGAGCTATAGATGTGTACACATACACACATACATACAGTTGTCAGCCCCAGCTTGCAACTCTGCTTTAAATATGAATGTCTCTTTCAACACTTACAGATATGCACAAACATGACCTCACTTAATCAATTCAATGTGCTTCAGTTAGAATCATTTAACACTTTGTTTATTAAGCACAAGTCCAATACACAAAGCTAATACCATTTCCATTTACTCAAAGTGAATTATCTGGTTTCAGTAGATCACAAAGGCAGTATGTACAGAGCACAAAAACAAGAGTTCATTGTGATGACTCACTTCCACTGATACATGTTATCCTAGTGAGAATTAGTCAACACATTCAACAACTATGTGTTGCATGTTTGATTAAGTGTATAGCTAGCTGCACAACATTACATGCTACTATAGCAACATTCCTGTGTAACTCACTGGAGTGAGACTTTCATCTATTTTCAGGCCCTCAGTGAAGTCGTGAAGCTGCTTCTGCACAGCTTTCTGTAAATTTCAAAACAACATCAGCAATAATCAAGACTAAATCAAGGGGATGTTGAAGCAACAACACTGTTAGCATTGATTAATAAGACTATCAAAACAGCAACAACAATACTGACATGTGTGGGGGAAGCTATGCCAGGGTCTCCGACAATGGACTGAACTGCTGGGGATCTCATGTCCCCTGGCTTGGTGCTCCTGCGCAGGCTAGAAGTCTTTTTTTGCCGAGGAAGAGTTGAAGTTGAACTGCTGTTGCGCATGAGGAGAGATTCTCTAGAGAAGATGTCGTCAGGATTGGCCTCATCCACTGCGTCTGTGAGTTGAGACAACAGCTCTGGAGAAAGCTCCTTGTCATCTGAGAATGCAGGGACAAATGGACACACAGCACAGCACAGGCCATATATTAATTATAGTCAAACATTTGTGCACATTTTTTTTTGTGCTTTTAATTCAATTTGAGTTCATATTATGAACCAGTGTGGGTTCTAATTGAATGATCTAACGCAATCGGCAAACATGACTTCCTATGAAACACACACACACACACACACAACACACAAACGTAAATTCTCTAGCTGTCGCCGCACAGTCACACACACCTGAGATAGTCAGGGTGCCTGTGCCTGTACATAAAGTAGTCACTATGAGCCAGTGCAAGCAAACTCCTGGAGCCTGGCTAGTAGCTCGCAGGAGGACTGACCAAAATTCTCAGCTTATTGGTGTGGGCACCTGAAATTCCGCCTGAACCCTTAGCAACACACACACACACACACACACACACACACACACACACACACACACACACACACACACACACACACACACACACACACACACACACACACACACACACACACAACACTGACCTTTTCTAGGTGGGCCTGTGTACGTAGACATAGAGAGACCTCGGGAAGGATCAGACACGATATTGCGTGAGTCCTGAATGCCCTCCATGTGCCACACAAAGTCATCGCTGGACATCCCCCCACCTTTCGCTGTGTTGGTCGGCTTCAGCATGGAAGTGGGACTACACATTCAAAAAACACAAATCTTCAACCTGGAAATGTTATTATGATGAAATATGTCCAGAGAGAGAACATTTGACAAACACAATCGAACTTCTACAGAGCCATAATACCATACCACTAGATAGTACTTTCCTCTGTGTGATTAGACCCTTTACCTTAAAGGAGCCTTGCCAGAGTTGTTGGTGGAGATGTCGAGCTGTTTCTTAGTGTCCTCCTCGAGCTGACAGATATCAGCCAACAGAGCATCCAAGTCTGGGTCATCTGCTGCCTCTGCACGAGCAAGCACAAGTGAGAGGGAAGAGGAATGAGAGGAAAGAGGAATGAGTGGACAAAAGAAAGAGGAGGAGTGTTTAAGAAAAGGGAGGAGACGTTCAAGGAAATGAAGGAGAGGATGGAGGAGAAGAGGAAGCAGGAAGAGGAGAGGATGGAGGAGACGAGGGAACAGGAAGAGGAGAGGAAGCAGGACGACAAGAGGGAGCAGAAAGAGGAAGAGGAAATGTGAGAATGGGTAGGAGGGAGGTGAGAAAGGAAATGAAAAAGAGGGAGGAAGTAGAGGAGGAAGTTAAATGACTGCAAAACAATGGCATAAAGGTATTTAGAATGCAAGGAGGAAAGGAATCAAGTGGATCTGTTAATA
This sequence comes from Lycopodina hypogea, assembly GCA_963969325.1. Lineage (NCBI taxonomy): Eukaryota > Metazoa > Porifera > Demospongiae > Poecilosclerida > Cladorhizidae > Lycopodina > Lycopodina hypogea. The sequence goes on from OZ017787.1 coordinate 3,792,006, forward strand.
CTATATTGTATAATGCCACAGAAGTAGCATTGCTAAAGCTGCCACTATCTCTTGCAAGTGACATGTCAAGAAGCAAAAACCTAACAATTGACTTTACTTTGTGCAGACTAGCTGATCTGGACAATCACAGAGTAAATATATCTGTCAACAAACGGACCAGCATACAAGAACACCTTCCAATATGATGTTGGTTTTTTTTGTTTTGTTTTTTTTAAAAGGTGGTTAAACAGATTATTATGTACCTTGCAGGTTCAAGAACGTAAACCCACTTCTTAACGAGTCCACAGATACACTACATATCCTACTAATTGCAGCCATGATTTCATTGGGTGGTGAAAACTTAAGCTCACTGTTGAAGGTCTCATCGGAATAAACACTGCCTGTTTCTGTCAGGACAATATCTGCCTTATCATCCCATGTTGTGGGGGGTTCTATACCAGGAAGATCATGGGCTATGTCTCCGAATGACCAAGACGAGGAACTGAACTCAAGAACAGATTCAACCTGGTTATTAAAATCTTTGCCAGAGCAAGACGATTGAAGGGTGGAGTTTAAGGAATCTTGGGGTTCACTTACTTTATCATTTTCACACAATGGTGGTTGAGTTAGACTGAGGGGAAGAGGTTGGATGGAGGAAGATAGAGTAGGCAGAGCAAGATCGGATGAAGGAGGAAGAGATGGAGGGGGAGGAAGAGATGGAGGGGGAGGAAGAGATGGAGGGGGAGGAAGAGATGGAGGGGGAGGAAGGGATGGAGGGGGAGGGAGAGCAAAGGAAGAAAGAGGAGAAGGCCGAGGAAGAACAGCAGAAGGATGAGGAGTTGGATGATGAGGGGAAGGAGTTTTGGAGTTGGGGAGTAAAGATGGAGAAAGAGAAGGTAGGGAAGAGAGTCGAGGTGGGGGTGGTGGCACAAAAGAGGGCGGTGGTCGAGGCAAATGGGAAACAGGAAGAGGCGGAGGTGGAGGAGGTGGAGGAGGAAGGTGGGTGACATCAGCAGAGCCACCATCGCCCCTCACACTAGTCATAAGTCCATCATCACTGACATTCTTGATTCCATTAAAACCAGAATGGCTTCTTGCCAAACTGGCCTTGGGCAAAGAGGAAACATTGACATTCATCTCTCCTGAGCCAATGCACTTGCAACTACAATAGCAGTTAGAAACAGCTGCTGTTAATCAGTATCTTCTCTAGGAGCTGGAGGTTGACAGTTGATACAATTGAGTAACACTCACAGCAACAGCAACACCCTCAGGATAATGAGCAATCACAATAAGTCAGAAAATAGATAAATCCAGTATCCTTCCAGGCACAGTTACAGCCACTCACTTGTCAATAATTTTGAGGCATATACTAGTCCTGCATTGAGCACCTGGGGTCAGAATCTTCAGGGCCTAACCCTTTCAGACACAGGTTGCATTAAACTGCTCTTAGAATAGCTACGCTAGCAATTGAAACAACACAAACTGGAAACTGAAGCAACTAGTGCAGCAGGATAAAGGCAAGTGGAAGTATACAGGATGAGGATTAGAGCAGAAAGTTTTGTAAACACGTGAGTAAGGTACACACATGATGCATAGTGAAGCATTTAGTTATGAGCTCTAAGTTATCTACACCTCTGCTGGAATTTTGAAGATCAAATAAGCGGTACAGATAACAGAATTGTTGAACAGTGATGGGCAATAACAGGAACAGAGTCACTAATTATCGCAAGTTAAATAAACATGAGACAACTTTCAGTATCCCGGGCACAAAAATGGAAGATACCCAATACCAAAAAGGGACACACTGTACCAGCAAAATTTTGTACGGCGAGCTTTGGCCTGCTATCTATATGGCATGAAAACCTTTAAACCTGTTTCTGAAGCTTGCTTCAAGCTTTTCCATACTGCCACCACTCATGCCTTCCCACCGAAATATAATAAATACTTAAATGAATAATCATAAAATTAAGGAAATGGATCGTCCTTCCCCACCTCAAATATTAGCCAGAGGGCTCAAACAGGTGGGAAAAAAAAAAGGCTTCTAGCTTCTATAACACCACTACATGCGATAGAAATATTAAAGAATTAAATTAAAAAAATAAAAAGAGAAAAGAAAGTAAATCATGATGTTTCAGCCTTCTCTCTTCCCCCCCCCCCCCTCCACCATCTCCCCAAGGCATAGAATACTACCATATGATTTGGGCTGAACAGGATTGTTTGTCAAAATTGCATTGTGGAATGACCTAATTTGTTTTGGAATCAGTTTCAGTATTTGGTTACCGTGGAGTGACATATGGACAGACAGGCAGCTAGTGATGGAGGCAGCTAGTGATGGAGGCAGCTAGTGATGGAGGCAGCTAGTGATGGAGGCAGCTAGTGATGGAGGCAGCTAGTGATGGAGGCAGCTAGTGATGGAGGCAGCTAGTGATGGAGGCAGCTAGTGATGGAGGCAGCTAGTGATGGAGGCAGCTAGTGACGGAGGCAGCTAGTGACGGAGGCAGCTAGTGACGGAGACAGCTAGTGACGGAGGCAGCTAGTGATGGAGGCAGCTAGTGATGATAGCAGTCAGATATTTAGGGAGTTTCTACAATGATTTGGCCAGAAACAAACATAGTGAACACATTGTGGATGAAAGTGTGTTCAGCATGACCATAACAGCTGTTGCAGTGGCTAGGCAAACATAAAAAGCTAGCGTGCCGACCTTATTACACACTAAGATTTTTGGCTGATACAGTAAACAAAACCCACACATTTCAAGTATAACACACTCCAGACAGCCACTATTGATTAATTAATTTTTTTTTTTTTTTTTTTTTTAACTCATCAGAGAGGAAAGCCTGTAGCTCGCCACATACACATGTATAGTACATACACTGTTAACCTTGTCCTAATCCATATGCTACAGAAATTGTAGAACCTTTGAACGGCTCATTACTTAATTACACACTTGCAGGCATTCCACCACAGTTGGACTACCTCAACAAGTGAACATATTTTCCTACAAGATTTTCTCCATAACAATTTTAATATAAAGAGAATTCGAATAGTCAATTGAACTCTCACCTCCCATCAGCTTCATCGACAGTCTCCAGCTGGGAATACGAGCCTGAAATAGAACAAGCACATACATACATACAGTGTGAGAGACAGACAGACTAAGTATATCACCACCTAGCCAAGCACATAAGTGTGAGAGACAGACAGACTAAGTATATCACCACCTAGCCAAGCACATAAGTGTGAGAGACAGACAGACTAAGTATATCACCACCTAGCCAAGCACATAAGTGTGAGAGACAGACAGACTAAGTATATCACCACCTAGCCAAGCACATACAGTGTGAGAGTGAGACAGACCAAGTATATCACCACTTAGCCATAGCCATGGTCATAGCCATAGTCCAAGCTACAAGCTTAGGAGTGCTGAATGCAGTAAACCAATAGAATACGCATGGAGCCATAACACAAATTAGAAAAGATAGAAAATATGGGGAAAAAGAATGAAAGAACAACAAAAAAAAATGAAAGAACAAAAATAAGGGACAAAATAAAGGAAGGAAGAATAGTTTGAACTTCATCTCAAAATCAACAACTATAGGATTGGTATGTCATGCAGTGTTAAATTAAGGTCAGACAAAATAATCTTCAGTTTCTCAGGCATATTTTCAAAATATTAGTGCAGTGAAGTGGCTTTTTTTTTTTCCCCTTTTCTTTTAGGGTGTGTTTTGGGTGTGTTTTCTTTTCTTTTTTTTGTTAACTTTTTAAATACCAAATACTTGATTGCTATTGACAGTACCAGATCACAAAATAAAAAAATTCAGTGCAGGTACCAAAAATTGATTCGGGCGGGCCTGAGAAACTAGAGTATTATTTTGCTTGGCCTAATGTGAATTTAATATTATTGCATATTATTAGATTTAACTGCCATAATTATAAAATCTATAAGGTCAATTAAAAATTTTTTTTTTCACATTACCATACCTACTACTAAATAATATTCAATGTGTGTGGCTATGTTATTGTTGCTTTTTTTTTGAATAGTGTAAGCAAAGATTTTTTTATAAATGGGAAGAACTCATGCAGTATGTACCTATATACCATATATACATCATAGCTATGATTAATGTCTTTGTCCATTTTTTTCCTGCTAGAATCAGAAAAATGAATCCTTTAAAGTGGAAGGTGTAAAGGTCATGTAAAATTTATGGTTTAATGTCCTTTTTGGATTGATCCCCAATTTCCTATGACTCAATAATAACCAACAAAATGGCTGACTTGTAAAAAAATGACACCTTCTTAAAATGGTTTGTTCATATCATTGGCCCATTACAGAATACAAGGTCAGTAAGGACTCTACAGCTACCCTCTAAACCTCTAAGTTACATATTTTTACTTACCATATCCTTTTCTGTACGTGACAATTTCTTGACTCTCTCCTGGGCAAGTTGCAAGTTGGGTTTTACCGACTGTGGGGGCGATGCACTAGTAATTGGTGGGGGCGGGGCACTGGTAGGAAGTGGGGGCAGGGCACTGGTAGGAAGTGGGGGCGGGGCACTGGTAGGAAGTGGGGGCGGGGCACTGGTAGGTAGTGGGGGTGAAGTGGTGGGCAGAGGAGGGGGTGTGTCCTGCATGTATAACAAAAAGTACAGGTGGGGTCAGCATTACAAGCATAATAATGGAACTGATCTGAAGTGAAAAGCTATTGGGAATGTAATTTTAAAAAAAAATTTTTAAATACTAGTAAAGGGACAAAATTGGGCCACCTTCAAAAGGCCATGCCAAACCTATACATATATTTTCCTGTAAAATCTAATCTTAAACAACAAAATTGTATACAACACTTTCTGGGGGTCGTTCACAAACAGCACACATAACTAATTTTTACAAGTTATCAGCACTTCTCATCCTGAACTCCTTGGGTTAAGTTCTGGAACAATTTCCCCAGGAACAGCTGCGTCTAAATTTAGTTGAAGCAGCCTTAACAAACAGTTCAGCCAACCTAGTAACCCCAGCTTCTGAAGGTGGAGGAAATGCAGAAGAAATTCCAACTGGAACAGGGAAATAACAGCCCAGTCAACAGAGGGAAGAGATAAAGATAGAGGGTAACAATCTGAGTATGCATAGAGTATCAGTATAGGACAGATTCATGCACACTGCAGATAATCTTATACCAAGAAAGAAATTTTCAGGGGGATTTCGAGGGTAGCCAGTAGAACTTTAGACTCTTGCACTAGATAAGATCCCACTCACACCATATAGGTATCCAATTGAAAGTAAATGTGAGGAAGATAAACACCAAGAATTAGATTATGGTTGGATAAGACATGAAATGTGTGCATCACAGCTGGCAGATAAAGCAGATACTTCCCTAAATGGAGCCACTAATTGGATATTACTACTATTAAAGCTTCAGAGTTCACTCAGCAGAGGTATGTTTGCTGTTTGTTTGGCCTAAAGTACACAATACACCCAATATAAAAAACAAGCAACAGAGCAAATAGTTGAATAGTTTTGTCTGCTGCAGCAAGCCAACACATACACAGATCAATACACAAAGAGATGCCCTCAAGCTCATTCAATTTATTCTATTCCTTGAAAAGAGAGAGACTGAGAGGAAGGAGGGACTGATTCAATTTACAAAGAACTGTACCTGGCTGCCAGATAATTGCATGTAGCTATCTGTGCAGGTCAAGCAGTCCAAGTGTATGATAACACACAAGAAAAGAAGGAACATTCATAAAGCTTGCCTTTCTTATCTTCCTTCCTAAGCACCGCTCAAAAAAGATGGCATAAATATTAAGATTCACATGTACTGTGCAACTCCTTTACCAGTTGTGACGAAGTATTTTAATAACTCTAAGTTACAACAAACAGGTGCACAACAAACAGGCATTATTACAAAATAGGGCAACAAAATAGGCAAGAGATAAACAAAGAGCTGGAGTTCCATTCAAAAAGTTAGATTATGAAACTACCATACTATTCATTGTGTGCACAATGAAAGACTAAAAAGTAATAACTCTAAAGCGATTTTACATTCCAGGAGTCTCAGATTTCTGGAGCCATTGGAGATACTTGACAAGTGATCATTCAGAGTAAATGCAACAAAATTCGATGGAATAAAGATAGAATTGGACTACCAAACCATGACACTGGGCATTCTGCTTTGTAGGTATTATAGTCAGTACTTGAATAGATACGGTGCATGCAGGCTAGGGTGCAAGCTAGGGTGCAAACTAGGATGCAGGCTAGGGGGCAGGCCAGGGTGCACGCTAGGAATTGAGCATAGAGTTAAAATTTGAACAATATGGACTAAAAATATAGCTTTATTGGTGATGGGTGGGGCTGGGAGTGAATTGAGGTTAGGCTTTGAGATTATTGTATGCCAAAGATGGAGGAAGCATTTACCAGTGTACTGATTTATACTATTTACCGTGGTCGTTTTGGTGCCAAGGACGCTGGACATTCCAGCCATGCCTTCCTCCAACTCCTTGATCCAGTTCTCCAGCAGTTCCACTTCCTCTGCTTGGTTTATTTTAGTCTTATCAGGATCATCTGGAGCAAAGAATAAAGGAGGAGGGAGAGGAGAGGTAATAGTGAGAAAATGTTACGCACAAGGATTGTCCACACCATAAACTAAAATTGGTTTCATTCGTGCCTGGAATGGGTTCATGCTAGAAAGGGTTTCCATCCCAATAGGTTCCCTGTGAAACCTCCTGAAGGGAAGATTTAAAGCGGCTCAGATGCATTTAACATTCCTGTGGTTTTATCGTTGATGTACACTATTAGGAGTTTAGCTGCTAACAGCTCTCCCTCTTCTCTCTGGTAATGGATGACATTTGGTGGGAAAGCAATAGAATACTGTGGTACACTAGCAAATATAATATCCTGTTTCCAGGTACACACAAATGAATTATCAGCCCACACAGGTAATGTGGAGCAGGTTTAGAATAGCGCTAAAATGGTGATGGTGAATTTTTTCATTCATAGTTACCACAAACATATTCCAATTTGTATAGCAATGTTTCAAATTCAGTAATGAAAGTACAAAAATTACTCAGACTATTACAATTGGGGTGAGTGAACACATGCCAACAACTTCCTCGGTTGGAGAGCTACAAAGGAAACTTTGTGGACTCACACAGCCAGTTCTGTGTTAAAATAGCTGATGATTTCACACACACACACACACACACACACACACACACACACACACACACACACACACACACACACACACACACACACACACACACACACACACACACACACACACACACACACACACACACACACACACACACACACACACACACACACACACATACACACACACACACACACACACACACACACACCACACAATTAACCAGTCACATGCCATTCACGTATGTGTGGATCTCTCAAAATTTACTTTAAACATTCTCTAAATGAATGCAAGAGCTATGAATACCTACAAAACCAAGTGTATGCGTGTGTGTATGCGTGTGTATGCGTGTGTGTGTGTGTGTGTGTGTGTGTGCGTGTGTGTATGCGTGTGTGTGTGTGTGTGTGTGCGTGTGTGTATGTGTGTGTGTGTTAGCAACACTAATTATACTCATCTCAGTAAATCAGGCATTCACATGATACAATGTACCCGTCACCTCATACCTGTCCACATCACACTTCATCATCACTCAACTGCACGCACTAAACTCACTTTCCGTCTCATCACTGTCGGGCTCACTGCTGACATCGTCCCACACACCAAGATTATCACCACTGCTATAATGCGAAGAAGCATCCTCATCTACTGTCTTTATGGTAGACAGTGCATTCAACGAAGTTGATGGTGATGATTTCTTGGCAGAATTCATAGCCGCCACATCCCCCACCAGCTGGTCAATCATCTCCAGCTGCTGATCGAGATTGGATGGCGAGATATGACCAGACTCTTCCTCCGAGGGGCCACCATGTTTGCTACTTCTGCTGCTCTGGCTGGAGATAGTGCTTGCATCAGCAGAGAACACACTCGACGCAGTTGAAACAGGACGACTGGCGCTGCCAGACAAGGACGAGTCCATGTTCTCTCTCCGCTGTCTCTCCTCCCTGGAAATTGGTATGTTGTATTCACCACTTGGGTCCTTCATGAATTTTTCCTTTGCTTCTCTCTTTGCCTGATTGCGAGGGACATCATAATCACTAAACCTGTTGGTCAAGGGGCGTGGCACATCATAATCCTCGTGGCCATTGTCGCTGAGCAGCTGCCTGTTTGAAATCTGAGGGGGAGGAGGAATTGATTTGTTCTTTTCAATGTTGGTATTCTCGGTACGATGCTGGGGAGGAGGTGGGAGGGGCTTTCCACCCAGCTGTAGACCATGAGTGGGAGAAATCGATGACGTTGAAGAGTTTGATTTTTTTGAATCTTTCCTAACTGGAGGAGGAGGGGGAACACCTCCATCAGAAGCACCGAAGGAAGTATGCCTGGTGGGTGGTGAGGGTACAGCATTCATCTGATCAAGATTCTTCATGAATGGAGGAGGTGGGATATTACCAGATGGCAATCCGGAGAGAGGACTTGGTGGATGGCGATGCAGAGGAGGTGAAGGGGATGTGGTCGAACTTGAGGAAATGGCTTGAGATTTTCTCTTGGGGGAGTGGTTGGGAACAGGGGGTGGAGGAAGTGGATGTTGGGGAACAGAAGGTGGCGGGGAATTTCCACTTGAGGAAAGATGTGTCGTTGCCGAACGAACAGGTGGAGGAGGTGGTGGGGGTCCCCCCACTAGGGGAGGGGGAGAGTTCCCAGATGAGGAAAGATGAGTAGCTGATGAACGAGTAGGTGGGGGAGGTGGGTGACCCCCCACAGGGGGATATGGGGAGACTCCAGCAGTGGAGGAAATATGAGTAGCAGATGAACGTGTAGGAGGTGAAGGAAGTCCACCATTAGATGTTTTCTTGGGTTTTGTCGGCGGTGAGGGAGGTCCACCATTAGACATTTTCTTTGGCTTTGTCGGCGGTGAGGGGGATCCACCAGTAGATGCTTTCTTGGGCTTTATCAATGGAGGTGGGGGGTTTTTGGCCGAATTTTTTTGTGTCTGGAGACCTGCCTTAGCAGCCCCAGGGAGAGGTGGCGGTGGGGGTGGAGGTGGGGGAGGACCAGGTGCCCCCGCAGGCATGCCGCCTGGTGGAGAAGGTGCCCCAGACATGGCGACTGGGGGAGATGGGGGAGGACCAGGTGCCCCCACAGGCATGCCGCCTGGTGGAGAAGGTGCCCCAGACATGGCGACTGGGGGAGGAGGAGGAGGAGGAACAGGAGACGATCCTATTGGAGGACATACAGGTGGCAACATAGGAGAAAAGCTAATGTTTTTGTTTCCTTGGACACCTTTTGAGGCAGTTAATGCCATCCCCATCCCTGGGGGTGGCGGGGGTGGAGGGCAAGGTGGCCCCCCAGATATGCCCATTGGTGGGGGTGCACCCCCAGATATGCCCACTGGTGGGGGTGCACCCCCAAACATGCCCACTGGTGGGGGTCCACCCCCAAACATGCCCACTGGTGGGGGTCCACCCCCAAACATGCCCACTGGTGGGGGAGGTCGTGGTGCAGTAGATGATCCTATAGGAGGATGTACAGGTGGCACCTTAGGAGAGACTTTGACACTACTGTTTCCTTGGGGACCTTTGTTGGTGGTTTTTCCCATCCCTGGGAGCGGAGGTGGAGGGGGTGGAGGAGGAGGCATTGTTCCTTACTTCAGGTGTAGAAAGCTAAACACTGATAGAGCAAGAGCAACAGTAATCGCCACTCCAAGTCTTGCAACGTTACAGTTATACACACTGACAACCTGAAAGGCAAAGAACACAATTATAAACATTTAGTAGAACAAATAGCAGGAATGCAAAATTTAACCTTTCAACACTGCACAGTCTCATGCTAGTAAACAAAACCCAACAGAAATAAATGAAACTTCACAGAGAATATATTTTTTCACTAGCTCCACCTATGAAGCCGTTCTCTTAGAACAAAGTCAGGACTAACAGACTAGGAATATAAAATCATTTTATGAAGTCCAAATTTAAAAGGTTCAAACCACTAAAACTCGAGATATTCTTAACCATCACAAGTTTTCACAACTGATGATTTCAAGATAAAGCAGCTGGTGTTTAAACATCCACAAGATTACGACTCCCAATGCATACATACACCAAAACTGTGAGGGGAATATTCAACAGTAAATCTCTCCAGCAACAGTTGTAACACTGTGATGTTTTGGAACACAGCAGGCATGAATACTGTTTGGAGCTGCCTCACAGATTGCACCATATATTATTTGATTAATTGACAAGATAATTGAATATTAACATGAATGTAGTCCTGATTATTTATATCTTCATGCAGAATTACAGTGTACAGGGGCTTCAGAACTGACTCCTTTTAAATAGTCTGCCAGTACTCAGTGATATGAGAACTGTACACAATACTTACGACCAAAAAAATAGCCATATAGTCATACAAACACAATATAATTACAAACACTAATCATTATAATCAAAGGTACATATAAAATGAATGGTTGCTGATTAGTCATTATCTAAATAATCATTAGAGTTGCAAATCCCTCCTCAAACTATTGCACAGTTCTCTGTGTGCTGTAGGAGGTTCTCCTGGCATTAAGAGATCCACAAGAAATATCTCAACTACTTTTACTTAAAATGTTGTAGATAAAATCTTTCAAATGATCATCCAACCCAAATTTAGAAACTTTCCAATCAGAAGTAATGAAAATACGATTGATCTGAATTAAATAACAATTAGGAATGACACAAAAACAAAGCTACCGCCATTGGTTGTGTTGGCAATGCACAAATACTAAAAGTTCCTCACGTTTCATATGCAAAGTGAAGTAGAAGGGCAATTAGGAAGGGATTGTACATATAAAGCAGTTCAAAGAGTTAAGGGCATGCCAGCATGTGTCACTAGTCAAAAAAAAACAAAAAAAAAAACATATGCACAGCTCCACTTGCTTCAGAACCAATTAGAAGGAATAGGAGTTGTTGATGAGTAAGGGATTTTGGCCTGCTATGCTGGCCATGTCTAGAGGGTTTTAAAGGGAGAAAGGAACTGGAGAGGAAGGGACTGATGGTATGAAGTAAAGGTGCAAAGAAATTGGAGGCCAGAGAGATGGAGTGTATGAGAGTGGGGAAAGGGGGAGGAAAGGGGGGGAGGGGTTTAGGGGATTCTGGGGAGAGGAAGGTGACAGTAAAGTCCATCTGCTATAATTAGTGAAATGCCATTTCTGCTTTCCCTCACCACATTACTATAACAGATCAGTACAGGAACAGTACCTGGACTTGGTACCCAATGGTTAGCAGAAGTGGTAAAGATCACTTCAAAACACATTAGCTTTAAGCTCCAGTACAGAACCACATCAAAAACATCATAGTTTTTAAAAATCTGTCTCAAAGAAACATGCCACAGGTCTGTTGGCAGGTGCACCCAAACTAGCCACTGTAAGTTCATAAACACTCGCCCAAGTCAAAGTAGACATCTACCAATAGTTTTGTGTAGCATCACTTAACTTCCTACAGGAGCTATAGATGTCTTGTAGGTACATTATACATACAGCTCTCCTACATGTGTAAGTACAAGTCTCTTTGGTGGATAATGGTGATGTTGACTAAATAGAGGACAAAGTGGAAGCACAGGAATTGGTCCCTCCAACATGAAAAATCATTGGCTGCTAGGGCTCAATAAACAGTTTTCAATATTTATGGGACTATGGCTTCTCAGAATCCTTGGAACATAAATAAAGAAGTTTGAAGGAAGGTATTCACTCTTTAGAATATCAGGCACTTTATTGAAGTCAATGGTGTGGAGTTCTGTCAGGAGTTCTGTCAGGACTTCCTCCTCCCCCCCCCCCCCCCCCCCCCCCCTGCCCTCCAGTTTCAGCCACCCACCCTCACAATAAAATGCTGGCCAATATGCTGAATTGCAAGACAGCCAATAAAGTTCATGTTAGACCTACAAAATTAACTCTTCTCCAAGTTTGCCATCTTAAGTCCATTCCACAATATATGTGTGTTGTCTGTGTGTGTGTGTGTGTGTGTGTGTGTGTGTGTGTGTGTGTGTGTGTGTGTGTGTGTGTGTGTGTGTGTGTGTGTGTGTGTGTGTGTGTGTGTGTGTGTGTGTGTGGTGAGTGTTCAGTGTGTGTGAATTTGTCTGTCTGTCTGTCTGTCTGTCTGTCTGTCTGTCTGTCTGTCTGTCTGTCTGTCTGTCTGTCTGTCTGTCTGTCTGTCTGTCTGTCTGTCTGTCTGTCTGTCTGTCTGTCTGTCTGTCTGTCTGTCTGTCTGTCTGTCTGTGTCTGTGCGTGCTTAAATGTGTGCATGTGTGATCGATTTCCTTAACATTACAACCCAATAAAATGATGCACCTTTTCCCATCAATTTGGCATCCAAACACCAGCTGCAGATAGTTAAAAAAACAACAACAAACAATTACATCACAAACAGAAAGCAATGTATACCACCAACATCTGTTCTGTATGTGTGGCCCACAACATATTACAGAATGTTAGGAGCAACCAGTGACGGTCATGGCCAAATGCTGAGTCAGGAAATATAATCATCAAACAGGTCATTACAGGTGCAAGGGGCACCTTTATACAACCCACACATGTTCTACTGCACAGAGAAAGCAAATTCAATTAACTGGGGAGTGATGTCAATGTTTACCTAAGGGTGACTGAAAAAGTAAGGCTTTAACAGCAATACCATATAACACACAGTTGTTGCCACTAAAAACTACAAAACAGTGTAAGCCAATGAAGAACACTTTAATTCAATTACTATAATATAGTCACATGTGGATATTCACAAGTGGCATTTCTTTTTGGCATCAGAAGCATATGCAGTAAAATCAAAGAGGTTTCTGGTCCAGTCATCAAGAACAGCATAAAATTTATGAGTAGTATAAAGGTTAGTTTCAGATACTAATTGCTGAAATAACAGCTCCAAGAATCTTGCAAGGTATTATACCGGCATGAAAGAGAAAGGTGAGATGCCTGGTGAACTTCAAAATTGTTTTGTGGAGAAGATAAAGTTGGATCATCGAGAATAAGAGTGACAGTGTTTGGCTTACGGTGGTAGCAACAGCACAACTTCCATTGACTGCTATCCCTACAAACTTCTTGAAAAATTGATTGATATGAATGCATGAAAATAGCCCACAGGCATTACATAAGGGACATTTTATACCACTATTGAAGCATCTCATACTGTGATAGGGGCACATTTTAAATTATAGGGACATAAATGATACCATTACAGGGACACATAACACCATTATAGGACCACATCATACAATATAGGGACACATCATACAATTATAGGGACACAGCACCATTATAGGAACACATCATACCATTATAGGGACACTTCATATAATTACAGACTCTACCATTATAGGGACACATACAATTCAACATCATAAAGATAAACCGTCATTATTACATGGATGAATGTAGGAAACAGGGTTTCAAGTAGCTTCCACTTGTTCCGTTGGCTGCTTCCCAACAAGCTCAAGTACAAGAGCAAGCATTCAACATTCAGGGCAAGCCAACAACTGCCAGTACAGCAGTGAACAGCTTTTCAAAGAGGCACTCAACAATCTCTGCTTCAAGCATGACCAGACAAGAATCACGACTCACCAAAAAAAAATCCATGTTCTTAATGCTCATCTTACTTCCCTGTAGCATTATTAAGTGCTGAGTGATTTTCACTTAGCAGATGTACTTAGCCAGCATAATAGACAAACACACACACTAGCAGTGATTATGTAACTACTTCTCCCACCACAGTACCTCAGACTGTGTGGGTAATTGGATAAGAATTGCTATACAGCAAAATATTACATTCTATAATAATAAACCATGTCTTTATGCATATAATACTGTTATCATACAAATATGTTGAACATTGGCACAGGCGACTGCAATGTTCAAACACTAAACAACATATGCTTTAACGAATTCAGGACTTCCACAAAATCAAGACTCCATATGTCAATTGAACCTGGTCCATATTAAGGTTTATGAATAGCTTCACACAGGACATTCTTATTATTTTAACCATGAAATCATCCAGGTCTGTTGTAGTAGACATCAACTAATCATACACCTAAATCATACACAGGCAAGGAGAAGCACCCCTTTTATTAGCTCATAAAATTGTATGGGTAGTGCTAGAGAAACTAAATATGCAATATAGACCATTAATTCCAAAATAAACTAGCCACCAGTCCTAAATGGAAAATGGACTCTCTAGACAAAAAAAATTCTGGGTTGGAAATGGTCTCGAATATAAGATTTAAAAAAAAAAACCCTTGAATTTCACCATCTATAGGCTAGGGTTAGAGAGAAATCGAACATACTAATTACAATGCATGCACCAAACTCATATTTTTCTTCTCATCCTATTATTATTCATATAGTGTGACTATAATCTATGTAGTGTGAGTCTATCAGTTGCTATAACCCATGTAGTGAGTCCATCTGTCGCTATAATCCATGTAGTGTGTGTCTATCTGTCTGTCTGTCCGTCTGTCAGTTGGTCTGTCTGTTTGTCCATGCATAAGGCATCTCCTCCCAGACACCAAGACCAATCGTCCTGAAATTTTCAGGGGCTGCTAATGAGCCCACCAAACAAGTTTGGGGAGAGTTTGACTAGGACTGTCATAGGGCCATTAGATAAAGTTCCCCATTCTTGAGTAACCTCAAAGTTGTAATCTGAAGTTGAAATCGGATCACAATCAAAAGAGCATTCTTAGAGAACGTTGGGTTTACAAACCACACTAATCTGATCGCACACAAAAAATTCTAACCCAAGTGAGTTCAAAAGGACTTAATTACTTGAGTTGCATCCACATCTGTCTTCCTATTACAGCACAACCCTCTCAATTCAAAATGAGCGAGGGCTATAGTAATCATAATATTCACTCAGGATGGCTAAAATGCTCCATAAACCCACACCCCTCCTCCTCCCCCAATATAAAGCGCTAAAAAAATACTGAAAAAGATGTGACTACAGGGGTAGCTGAAGGCGGACTAAAAAAAAAACTTATAAGACAGGGGTTTTTTTTCCACTAGTTCATTTAAAGTAGACAGGAGAGGAATATGAACAGCGTGCACACAGTGATGGTGCACAGATGGTATGAATTTAGAGCAAACATCCTTTCCCTTTCAACACATCACTATTCATGCACAACCTCTCACTCACCCCCTCTCCCCCTCTCCCTGCCAAACAAGGCATTTCGGTAATCTGCTGCCTAAAAAATTAGATACTTGTATCAAGCTTAAACAAATTATGGACAAATTTTACAAATTATTCCGTGTACATGGCAATAGTCGCAGTAATAGAGAGTGTTTCATCACAACTGCAATGATACCAGAAGGGAACCATATGAACGTTTGAACGATGGCTCCATTAGTAAGAGGTTGATGAGGTGCAGTGTGCTATCAGTGCCACTATGTTGACACTGGTGTTGATTGCTCCTATAGTGCTGATAAACACTGCCAGTCATGACCTTGAATAAGTGGTGTATGATCTGAACATTGGATTAGTTTGATGATTGCCAGCAGGTTGCATATCATGCAACCATCAGGTCAGCGTGCACTCCAGAGGCTTGGATTATGGGGACAACAGAGATGAGCTATTTGAGTGGCTGTCCAATATGCGCACGAAGTAGTGCAGTACTGTTAGTACATACATTAAAAAGTTAATAGATGAATAAATGATAATTTAAAAACACTATTAGGACAATTTTATGTTCATTGAGTCTTACTTGAATAAAAGGGACTTAATTCACTGTTATGCAAAGCAGTTTCCATCGTGATTGATATTCACTTCTCAGTGCTGTAATGTATTTCAATTAGTTTGTTTACAGACATTCACTCAATCACAGTTGTTGTTTCCTATCAGAGAGAGCACAAAAGAGTCACTTACTCACCACACAGGAACAACCAGCTGCACACACACAGCATATGCACACACATGTACGCACATGAGCACACACACACACACACACTCACACACATAGCTGGATCCCTTACACAAGAGTTCACTGCCATCCTGGGACCTGATGCATGTGTGGAGCTATGTACAGGAAACAACCCTACTTTCTGTCTTGTTGCACTTTGGCCCACAAAAGTTTCATTTGTGGTCATGTTAGTTGGTGCCAGGACAGCAATGGCTTCATCTAATTGATATTCTTCCTCTGGCTTGGTGCCAGCAAGGAGGGAAAACCTAGTCATTCTATAAGCCAAACAAAAGTGGAACATTCAAACAATAGCTTCCAGTTGGTGAACAGAACCAATGCTGCCTGTTGCACACAAATACAAACCTTAAACAAGAAGTATCCAAATGTCGCAGTCGACCATCCATTGCCTACCAATACCATTCTTCACTACCCAGTTGCCTCTAAGCTTACTACTTCGGTGTAAATGAGCCGTGACAACATGAAGTTACATACATGCATGACAACAGCTAACATTATAATGGAAATGCATACCCTATTAACCAACTCCCCCAATGAAACATCAATAAAACAAGGTTTCCATGCAACACAAAAAAAAATATTGTTGAAATATTCCTAGAGATATTCCGCAGAGTAAAAAAAGCATGTTAGGAAACACATGTGTTAAATAATTGTCCATTTCAGAACAAATGATATTCAGGACACAGCATTCTCCTGCAATTCAGGGCAAAGGTATTTCAGGACATAATTAGGGCAAGAGTAGCTCAGTGCAGGGGAATAAAGACTGGGCCTTTCAGAACCCTCAAAAATGTAGATAAAAATCTCTAAGACCATGAATAAGAGCGCTTAGTAAACATGATTCATTAACTACTTCTTAAATAAAATATGCGAAAGATGTTGCTAAGAATAGAGTCAATTAGGTAGCCATTTTGTCCACATAGCACAGATCCAGTTGCTTCTGCAAGACAACTGTTTATTTCCACACCTGGAGTGTTTAAGATATGTACCATCAGACAAACTCACTGCAAGCCAAGCTACATCACACACAAGATCAGTTCTATGTCACACTATGCCCTAAGTAATGTCTATGTCAGTTAGTCATTTGGAATGAAATCAGGAGAGAGAATCTTAATTGTAGGACAAAGGTTTCATGGTTCACATCCACTAGATACATGTATAAATAACACTCATTTCAGCTATGGAAGTATTATACACAAAAAAAATCAATCCTTCAAAGCAGTTCCCATCTCTCCCATTGCTGCAACCACAAGGTCATAATGCCTGCACACACACTCACGACAGCTATCAAAATGTGTTAAGATTCTCAGGTTATTCATGACTTTGAATACTCTCCCTTTTTATAATTGAAAAAAAAAAAAAGAAAACATTGTACGGAAACCAGTCACACAACCATCACTAATAGCTATCCTCCAGGTCATCTTGACTAATAGCTATCCTCCAGGTCATCTTGACTAATAGCTATCCTCCAGGTCATCCTGACCTTTGATATGATATTACCTCTCTGTGGTGTACCAAAGTTGATGTCACAGTGCATGCATGCTGCCAATACATACATAAGGAAGTAACTACCTGTGGAACCCTGGCTGTTAGCTCTACTCCAACTGATAACAACAAATATACCGTCCTAAACTTTTTTTTTAAAAAGGGGAGAGAGGGAAATGGACTAACTTGAATTAAGCCAGCAATGGTAGGCAGAATTTTGTTGTTTTGTTTTGTTTTTAATCCCCCCATCCCCCTCCTCCCCCTCCTCCCCACCACTCGATTCACCTTTTCTGCATAATGTACTTTATGAATTTAGGTTGTACATAGTGCCATCTCCAGCTATCTCACCAGTTAAAAGACGCTATCATTAGCCATCATGTAATGAAACTGCCAATTAGGAACCTAAACCACTTGATTTGGCTTCATACTGTGCACCAAGAGGCTCCTCTCCCACTCACCCACCTCCTTTCTTTTATTTTTCTACTTGGAGATGTTGGAGGTGATAATACATTTCCCCCTGCTAGTTATTACCTATAATAACCACTTGTAACATGCTCACCACATCACACACACTTCATGCTGATAGTGCTATACACTATTTTTAATAATAGCTCCTAATCTTAGACAGGTTCTGGGGAATACAAATTCTATATTTGGAAAGCATGGAACAAACCACATGCCCTATACGGCGGATTTAACACTTACACACTGATGTCAGGACTTCATGTAATGACTGCTGCTTGAAGGGAGCTGTGAGAGGAATGCATATCAATAATGGTGGCAAGGTGTTTAGAGAGTGTTGTAAAAAAACTAGTGAACAAGTGCTGGTAAAGTCTAACAACAATATGCTGAGTGGGTAGTTCGTCTGTGACAGAACTACATCATCAAACCAATGGTGGGATGAAGATAAAAACCTTTGCAGGTGTGTTCTGGTGTTGCAAAAGATGGTCTTTAGCAAATTTTTTTTGGCATTATGGTTTTGAAGAATAAATATTAACAGCTCAAAACCTATCTGGACCAGCCCACGTTTTCACGTCATAGGTATTAACCAACAGTGAGACATACATACCCTTCCATCAGGTTTTCAAGTCAATTTTTCAATCCTAAAAGATTTCTTCCTTTTTTTTCTTTTTTTTTTAAGCTACAAAAGGTTGTAGTAGTGGAATTTCACATGTCTGACCTCATCAATATGTTCATCAATCATTTAAACAACAATTTTACAATTATATTTACAAGTCTTCGGTCCAGGAAAAACCAAACCAACTTTCATGCACACTCTTGACAGCGCATTTTAGACGGTCAGAAATATCCTGTCATGCTTCACACTATGTTTCTGCATTTACATGAAGAATAGACCACTTTACTCAGCACATAATAGCTATTTCAAACTGTGTCCAGACCAGTGTTCTGTATATTAGCTCACTACTGCTTCAAGCAAGATACGAAGAGGGAAGGGTTGTAGTTATTTTCCTGTTGTAATTTACACCAGAGTCAAAAACTATAATGAATTACCATCTGGGTTAAACCACAACCAATTAACATCAGCTACGCTAACTACTGCATAGAGATACATAAATAAGAAAATACACCTACTAGAAACCTACCGGAAAGAAAAAAAGAAAACTTGACCAAAGGGGGAGATTTTACAGGGTGCATAGGACAAGCCATAACTGTACACTGAGAGGAACCACTCCAAACAACACCGCTAGAGGCCTAATTACCTGTAGCTAGCAGATATGAAATAAACACTGCTATTAACCAGCGTCCACCAGCTAGCTAGTTAAATTACTACCAGCTGGTTGGGGTAAGCAACTCCGCTAAATTGTCAGCAGTTTTTTCAGCAGTTTTTTCAGCAGGTTACACAGCAAGTTACACACAAAGTTAATTGAAGATAAACACACACGCACCTTCTCTTCTCGCTACGGTTAGGAACTCCCTTGGGTAAGAAACCACTTCAGCATACCACAAATAACGGATCTTCAATCTTCACTCCCTGGTGAATTTGACTCTGTGGTCATAATCATGTTTATGAAGAGTTATGCACTTATCATACTTTACCATTTTGTCGGTTTTAGGGCGTGGGAGGAGCGAGCATTTACAGGAAACTTCATCAGTCTAGTAAAGTTGAACCGGTTCTTTTAAGGGGGTTTCCATCAAAAGGCCTGGTTTTTGTTTAAAAGCAAATAAAAAAAGTTTTGAATCACACCCACACAGAGTTGGCTAGCTGTGTTTTTGAGATAATATAGAATACTTGGTGACATAAATAAGCACCTCCCTAGGACACCTGGCTGCAATTAGAACTAGAATAAACCAAACACTAGAGAATTGAGGGGACTATTCAGGGATAGTTCCTAAGCAGAACTGGGGGGGTTGCAAAGTCAGAGAAGTAATTCTTAAGCACAGCTGGAGACCATAATAATTTTGCTTTGCAGATTACACACCATAACAGATGGTTGATGAAGGTAATAAAGTAAGTGCCAGTGAGTACTACTACTAAGAAATGGTCGCAGTATTACTTGGAACTGTAATATCATTGAGTGGTTGCTATGAAGAACAGGAAACTAAAAAAATAGGTAGCTAAATATTCCCCTAGCCAAAGTGTGTGTGTGTGGGTGGGTGGGTGGTGTGCTAGCCAAATTCAAAATTCAGTTTCAACAGTATTTTTTGCAAAAAATAAAACAGAGAGAAAATTTTTTTCTAAAATGGTGATATGAATGGAAGACACAAATGGTGTAGCTGCCTGTATATCATGATTCTAGCAAGTGGACTGATGCCCCGTGAAGAGAGACCCAGTGTATTGTCCAGCAAGAGAGCTGCAGCAACAGAGTGCACTCAAGAGTCCACTGTGATGGATATGTGACAGACTTGGAAGGCAGAGAGAGTTTGGGTGCTTGAGGAAGAGAGGAGTACTCTAATATCCTATAAATAAAACATGAGGAAGCAAATAAAAATAATGATAACACGCACCATGTTTGAACAACAGCCACACATATGCAACACCACATGCATAAACAACGTAGTCATATCTTTATGAAATCATACATATTGTAGACTGGTCATAAAACTTCCACTAGGGGTGAGTGGGGGGTGGTGGGGGGGGGGGGGGGGGGGGGGGGGGAGGAGAGAGAGAGAGAGAGAGAGAGAGAGAGGAGGAAGGGGGGATTGATAGAGCCTTTACAGAGAAAACAAGACTGGAAATTTCCAGCCAAAACCCCTCTCACTGATGATTTAATGTTTTGACTTAACTGTGGTTAAAAAAATTTTTTTTTTAATGCAAATCCAAATGAATGCAGAAACATGGATTGGAGTGTGACTAAATTTTGATCATAATACATACCTGTTCAGTGTGGAACTGGTTGTCCAAGAGACAAAGATGTCACCTGAAAACACCTGAATGCAAAAAATATTTTAAAAAATAAAGAAAAATAAACCATTAAACAATCCTTAGCAAAAAATCTTTGCATAATTAAATTAAAAATATAATAATAAGATTGCATAGTTAGTTTGTGATACACTGTTAACTTTAAAAATATCAACCAACTTAAAGTTGAGACTATTTGAGAATGGACCTTGGTACTTCAGGTCTTGCAAGAGGTTGTTTTGGTTGTCCCCCCAACATCAATGCTCTGAGCAATACTGGTGGATGAGGAAAGGTTAGGAGGACAACAGTGATTAAGTGTTCCATTTCCTTGATTCAGTTCAGCACCAAGCATGGAAGAGCCCTTGAAGAGTCTGGAGTTGAGTGGGTGGGTGAGGTGTTCCTTATTGGATATGGGAGGAAGGGCAAGAGGGGATATCGAGGTAGCACAATGAAGAGGTGCTAGTGCCCTGGGAACGGCGTTGGATTCATTGACCCATGTTGTCGTCTGAGATGTTAATGGTGTTGTCCTTCCTCTACTCTTCAACCGTGAAAGCAGTGTGCTTCTCTTTTGTTTTTTACTTTCACCAGCTTCTTTATCCTACAATGGAAGTATTAACATTGTGCTCTTAACCAAGTATGTTTGCAACAACTACAATATCTTAGTAACCAGTAACATGTTTACGTTTCAATGTCATCGTGTATATGTTACAAACAAATGATCATCACGAGGATAGTCACATATATAGTATCACTGTGTACTTATCATACCACTGAAGTGCTCTGGGTCGGCAGAGGAGTACTGATGGGGGAGGAAGAACAGTGACACAATGAGGGAGACTCTGAACTGGCATGGCTCCTCAGAGTTACCTGTCAAATATATAAAAAAAAAATTTTTAAACAAACAAAACAAACAAACTGGTGTCAATTATGTACTCATTTGAAGGGCATGCACATGTAACTATTGTAGATTGAAAATAAAGAAATACACAAGTATGAAACACACCCAGTATCTTATCCACTAATTGTGTGAACATTTCATTGCCAAGTAAATCTAGATCTATAGAAACCTTTATCATATTGATCTCAGCTTTTTTTCAGTATATATATAGCTATCCATATTGTAGATGATTTATTGACAAGTACTAATTGTTAGTATGCCCTCAAAGTGTTAGTGGCATTTCTGTGATTGCATTCAAGTTGGTGAAAAGAAGCATATGATTAAATTTTCCCCTTACTCAAGAGTGACAGAAATACACTTCTATAAACATCATGATGATGTCTTGAGGTTAAATATGATATGATACCAAGTTGTCTGAACTATGGTGGAGTAATTAAGAATGTACCTAGCTAAACGAATGGCAGCACTGTTTGCTACTGGGTAACTGGTAACTGGTATCCAGTATGCAAAGAAAGAGAAACTCTGGCAGACAGTGACGTGTTACAAATAAAATCACTTTGTTATCTGATTTGATCAGATGATTTATTACACATAGCTACAAACATGAAAATGTTCAACAGTACACACAAACAAGATTCCTGAACTATCTCTACCATGGAGGGAGATGAGGTTGGACCAAACTAAACCATATCCTTCTGGCACAACTAATCTTTAACTAGGTAATATAAATTTTTTTTTTCTAAGTTGGTTAAATAGCATAGTTTTCACTGTAGAATTTTTATTCCACTATTTGTTGTTGTTTCATTTTTTTCTTTTCTTTCTGTGACTGCTATTAACAGGCAGCATATTATTATGCACCAGTCTAGTAACCCTCCCTGTCTTGCCAAGGATTATTGAATTTGATGGAGACTAATGAACATGATACACCATAGCGTCATATAATCATTAATTAGATTTAAGTTGATGCATCATATAATCATTAATCAGATTTAAGTTGATGATACTATTACGTCCTGTATTATTAATAAAATTGAGAGATCTGATGAGGTTTACTGCACTGCTTTACGATTAACAATATTAGTGGTTTTTACATTGGATCGGACCAGAACTTATGACTCAGAGATTGTGGAACATGTAGGTATCCCACATTGTTATGTTGTCACCTTGCAGATGTGAAATTACAAGTACTTGAAACAATCAGACATCCATCATAATTCTCATGGACAAAGCACAAGGCTGCATATCAATACCAGTGTCACTTGCATCAGTGCCAGAGTACTTTCACACAATGGTACACAGAGATCAAGCTGGGAGGAGTATTACAGAATAAACAGTGTGCACATGACCTAGGTAGCTCCACAACCGAGGTGATGTCTGCTTAAAACCACATGTGTTTAACCTTAATGAATGGATGCAATTTTGGTTTTGCATAGAAGAGGCTTCCTATGAAGCTTCCTTGAAGGTCTGGTCTTTGGCACTCAGGATCAATAATTCTTTGAACATATAACATCCTTGCCCTAAAAGCATTGAACCTCTTTCCTTTTCTGGTAGAGTAGTGATACGTCGTTCCTTGCCAAGCAGGTGAAAAGCTTCTCAGACTTTTCTCACTCTGCATCAGACCAACATACATTATCATCTAAGAAAAAATAATACCTTCAAATAACACGACCTAACATGGGTTGGCATGGATAGATGCCTTTCCTCGTGGCAGAAGTCTGAGGCTCTACACATGGCAAGTGTGCATGGTATTAGTGCTCCTTCTAGCATAACATTCTATTTCAAGTATCCATGGTAACCCTACTGATTAGAGCTGCACATGACACCAAGCAACAAAACTGTTTGGGAATACAATGGATTGTATTTTAATTATGAAAAAAAAAGAAGTAAAAATTGACGTTATGGAGTAGATAAGACTGGAAATCTCTAGCCAAAAACCCGCTCGCTTGCGACTTAATGTTGTCCTAATAATGATTTAATGTTAACTTAATAATGACTTCATAATGACTTAACAAATCCACTAAATTTCCACTGGAGGAAGAAAGGAAATTAATGGGGGGGGGGAGAAACCAACCATGACCAGGAATTGAACCAGTAACTATTGGAATATTGGAAAGAGGAAGTTTGACCAGCCTTACAAAAATAAAGTAACTTGAAGTCTCAGCGAGCGCAATAGCTCAATGGTAAAAATCAGTAAATAGTGAAATTTACAGACACAGAACTTGCATTTTTGTCATATTGTGGCTTGATAAACAACTTTGGTGCATGTGGGATCACTTTTATTTGCTGAACAACATATGTTAGCAGGAAGGAGGTCTAACATAATATGTTGGAAGTAAGTGTAGTCATAGCTTTACCGATAATAAGAGAAATCTAAGCTATGTTGAGTGGCAGGCTGGATTTGGGGGACTATATGACTTCTATAGCTATCATTATGGCAAAGGTGTACCATAAAGGTGTTCATAGTCAACAAAAATAGTCCAGTGTATTATAGAAAGACCTATACCAGTGTCCTAGACACATGCAAAGTAATTATATGTACATGCAACAATATATATACTTTTTCACATATGGAAGGACAGACTAGAATACTGTATCTGTAACATTTGAAATGTGAAGCAGGGAGGGGGGGGGGAGGTAGAAAGTCAGTCAGATAGAGACAGACACAGCTGAGATTTTGGTGCATGATAAGTTGATAACACAGCCACAGACCAAACCACATGTGGAAGTTAAGTCGTTATTTAACCAGCCAAAGTGCTTTGTTCAACCATAATAAAAATGCAATAGAAAAACAATGTAAAGGAGACTGGAGCAAACTGAATGGAGTTCCTAATAATTACCAAATAAGCACTGTACGAAGAAGGTACTTATAATGTACTTCTTTCTGGTGTTGTGTGCATAACACAGCCATGATTAGCCAAGAAAAGGTGGGATGTGCAGCATGTGGGCAACCTAGCAACACTACAAAGGACCATGTCATTTAGACATTTAATTGCCAGAGGTGAGCTGGTCTGAGGTGATGCTAAAAGGCATGACTAAAACCCTGTCCACACTATAAGTCTGTACTTCCCTCCAGAAACACCAGGTTCCAAAAGGTTCCCCCCCCCCCCCCCCCCCATCCACAATAGCATGGTGCTGAACCCGCTCCACATCACCTGCCTTCAGAATAATTGGCTAGGCTGATTAATTAGTATTCCTCTACCTCATATAGAAATGGGGTATTTTTTTTCTCCTGTGCTATTTTCTTCTGTCCTTTTCCCTCCTCAATGTCATTGAACAAACGGAGGATAGAGAGAGAGGGGGGGAGAGAGCTGTTAGTAGCTAAACTCCTAATAGTGAACATTAGCAATAAAGCCACAGGTACGTTCAATAAATCTGAGCTGCTTTTAGCCAACCCTTTTAAAGGTTTCAGGTGAAACTGGTCTGAACCCATTGGGATGAAACCAGGTGTAGTGCGGACATGTGAAACCCGTTCCAGACACGGGTGCAACCGGTTTTAGTGTGCAGTGTGGGCAGGGCTTCACACTTCATTCACCAATATAGTTTTATTTTTTTTAAATATTCAATCAACAGAGAAGCCATCAAGATTTCTTGTCATTATTTTGAGGAGCACTAAAGAATTGTGGGACTAATCCAAATGGCCACTAGTTTAATTATCATTAGTATAGTTGTACAGGTGAATTGAGAGGGGGAAAAGGAACAGGTGATTGGTGGGGTGGGGGAAGGACACTGGTAGACATTAAAATCAGATCATTCGAATTAGGGTAACATTTTTTATCTTTTTGCCAAATAACGGCCAGCTGGTTCGTAATTATCCTATAATGAACGCATGTACCAATTTACACAAAGAGACATCACACCAAGTGGAGCAGAGACCAGACACATGAGCACATGAAACATTACCTAATTAGACAATAAGGAGCACTTAGTTATAACCACAGGGTTTCGATATAGTAAAAACCCTTAGTTGTAATGAACAAGTTGTAACAAGTTAAGTCAAAAACAGATGATTAAAATGAGAGACAGTGCAGGATGCATCAGGGTCACTAAGAATGAGCAGCAACACTTACATTTGTAAGGGAGTCACTGCTGAGAGATAATCCACTGCTGTTTCTGCTGCTGGGCTTCATATCCGTCACCTTCGCTTGATGCTCCACATTTTCTCCAATACCTGCCATACTTATATCCCTCACCTCTCCACCCCCTATAAAATGATTATATATTACATATATCAGGGTTTCATCCAGGGGGTCCAGCTAGTCTCACCAGCCAGATTCTTTACCTAATCGCTACCCTGGAAAAGAGTTTGACCAGACCCTTTCCTGACGTAGAGATACTATTGTTACAATAACATAGTATTTGATCATTCCCACTATTAAGCTGATTTCATCCAATGATACTGACTCTGTTGCTGTCCTGGCTTTTAAAATTAAGTACTACTCATAGCTACATGTACTTTGGTATTAGTAAAAATTAGTGGGGGGAGGGGGAGGGATATCCCCCCCATAGATCTTGAGTGGGGGGTCCAGACCCCCCAGTATCCCCCTTGGATGAAACCCTGATATATATATATATATATATATAACCAAAATAACAACAACAAAAAAAAACAAAAAAACACACACACCCACAAATGTACACATGAATGAATGCCAATAGCAGAATATTAAATAACAATCTGCCATTACATTGCACCACATGAAATCCAAGTAACCCTTGACCCAATGACCCAAGGTGTAAGCATACATAAAGAAAGGGTTTTTCTATCACTTTGTACTGTGCTTACTAAAAAAGATTGATCTTCCTCCCTTCTCATCCATAATCTTAAGTCTTTCCTGGATTTCCTCATTTTGAGCCTTGATTGTTTTTTCTCTGGCTTCTGTCTCCACAGCAGTTTGCTGCACATAAATCCAGAATGGCAGGATAAAGCTGCTAGGCTTACATTAGCAATAGTGAAGGGTATGGTGCGTAAACTTACCTTAATGGGCCTGAAAGGGTTCCCTATAGTTGCAATCTCTGCAGTATTCACCTCATCCGACACTCCAGTCAATATTCTCAGTCTGACATCATCAAAACAAATAACAAATTACAGCTAATTATAGTGCATGACAACACACACATGATAATTAGCACTTGAACAGTGTTCAATAGTCCTTCCTCATTGTGAAGCCAACCTTTCTCTCTCCTCTCTGATGTTGCGGACACGTCCCTCCCTTTCCTCCCTCTTCTGTGCCTCTGCAGCTCTTTGCTGAGTCACATCTGCAGTGATTCGCTTACAAAGGTCCTCATACTGTGGTTTTATCTGGTCCAGGAACCACTGAAGGCCTTGTCTGATGGAAGGGTCAACCTTATTCTTGCTGGAAGTCCTCTGTGCTGTACAATTTGCCTGACGGGGGGAAAGGGTCAGGAAGCACACAGTAAGACTAGTATCCTCAAGAAACAGACAGAATATCGATAAAGAAAATTAGTGACTGAAGTAACAAGAATCTATTCCCATAAATAAGATCCACAAACATTTACACATACCACATGAATAAGCTGTGCATTTCCTTCTAGAAACCCTGTCAAGCATAACTCCTGCCGGAGTAGATCACCCGTAATTGCACCTCCACTATCCTGTTTGTTGGCAAATATCAAGACTGGCTTCCCCCTCATTTTTTCATCTTGGAAAATGCCAGACAGCAAGACTCTGGCCTCGTTGAAGCGATCCAAGGCAGCAGCATCAACCACAAATATACACCCATAGGCCTGCATAGGTAAAAGCAGATGTTGCTATTATTAACATATTACAAATTACATCCTTCAATGAGAGACTATAAACAGATATGGCAGGGCCTAATTATGAATGAAGTAATTATACAACCACAACACAAGGTCGTGGGAATGTATATTGTAAATACACCTTACCTTACCACTAGCCAATCATAAGCAATGTTAACATGATTTTGTTCATAAAAGAGACATATCATCAGTAATTGTATTACATCTTGTACAACTTTATGATATGCATGTACTGAGAGTTGACCAAGTCACAGCAGACAGACAGTTAAAGGAAAATATTCACTATTTTACTTACTTGAGAATAATAGTTTCTCCATATGTTCCGAAATCCAACACCACCACTGAGGTCATAGAAGATCACTTGAAATTCCCCCACCTCTAATCTGGTGTTTGAGAAGCCCATGGTGGGGGAGATGTGTTCAGTACAACCTAGAGATTGTCAATAAATAAATACACACGGGCTATGGAGTGGGGAATTAATTCATGTAGTATATCCATCTGGACTAGATTGTGCATATAGCATTTATTTAATGCACTGCTATATCTATGCAAGTCCTGAAAAAAATAACTACCCACCCACCCACCCACCCACCCACCCATCCATCCATCCATCCATAAATCACTCACGTATGCACACATCCACCTGAACACTCCCCCCCCCCCCCCCCCCCCCCCACACACAGGCAGGCGTATTACATCCATGAGCTAACTGTTAGAGTAATAACCACCAGCTATAGTTTGTCCCACAGCACTAGCCCAAAATCAATGTAAAGTCGCATATATTTCACAACAGCAAGATCAGTTACCAATGACATTAGCTGCATTAATAATAATCAAACAAGTGCACTTCACATAAACTAAAATGGGTTGACAGAGATGCCAAGAAGGATGAAAGATGCCAAGCTAGGAAAGGTCAGGAGTTGATAGTGGTTCATGGGATGGTTGAGGACAGGGTAGACACTGCCAATTTGATCAGTACAGACCTCTCAATGAAAGAAACACTAAATAGTCCATGGGATGGTCTGCAGAACAACAGAACCTGCATTACCTTCTCAATCAGTGACTCTCACCATCACAATGATAATCACCTCATCAACTTTCAAAGAAGTGGATAAATTGTACCCAGCAGCCTCACATAAAACTTTATGATAGTCAAAACCAACCATCTCTTACGAGTGTGCCATGCTAGCTCAGCTAATCTTAACTAAACATTCTTTGCTTCTTCCATAATTATTGAGCATACTAAATACTAATGTGCCAAAGTACACTGGCAAACAAACAAGAAGCTGATTTTCAGAAACAAAATTAATCCTGAGCTTTTGCTTGAAGTGGTGTGCATGTGATCACATCCCATGCAGTTCACGAGATCTCTCAAGAATGCTAATATTTTATTTTTGGGCTCTATAGGTGATCCCTAGAATTAGAAGCTGATCATAACCAGGAATTGATGACCAGGTGAAATATTGGAATAGAGTCAGAACTTCAAACTTTATCACAAAACTACCATCAGAAAAGGGAATGCCAGTATGAATAGATTTTTTTTTTTTCGACAATGTTGTAAAGTTATTTAACAGCTATGCCAGCTCTTGGATGTCTGCCAACTCCAGCTTGCTACTACATTTCATGATCTGTGCAGTTGTGCAGTCTAATATAAATTAATAAATAAATTTAAAGAAATTATTGGTTGTCAATGTTGGGTATTGGTCATCAACACTAATATCAGTAGAGATGCTGTAGGCATGCTTGCCTATTGTCTCATATTATGCAGGATAGTTCGGCATTCCACATTCTTGTCCTGCAGTTCCACATGATCATATTGTGGATTTAATGTGCCACGTATGTTCAAATTTCCTTCTGGTACTTGCAGTCAAAGACAGCAGAAGTTCATGTCTGATTCAGCCAATAATCAAGTTCTTTTTGATAATGTTTCGAAGTCAGCCAGGGATTCAACTAACGTTCATTTATATGAACTAAACTAAATGTTTTCAAAAAAGTTTTTGACATTATATTAGCTGTTAGGAGAGGAAGGGGGGGGGGGGGGGGAAGAGGAGGTTGTCCACAGCGCTAATTAATTGTTGGTACACCCTGTTCACATGTGTCCTGTTCACATGTGTCCTGCATATTGATCCCCAAAAAAGTTCATAGGTCTGTGTACAAAACTACTAAATGGACTTTACAATGTTTTTGGTGTAGAATGCTACCAAGATATAAAATTTTTTTAAATGGATAGAAAACATCAAACTGAAGCACTGAGGAGAGATTCAAGGAGAAGCAGGTCACAATTAACAAAGGTGTACGGGAAGCTAAAAGAGACAGAGAAAAGGGGAGGTAAAGAAGAAGAAAATGTTCATTAGAGAAGGAGAGAGAGGGAGAATCGGAGGAAGGAAAAGTTAAATTAGAAAGTAGAGTGATGCTTGAAAGAAGATGGGAATATATAGTACAAGATCAAAAAAGCAAGATAAGAGTGATAAGATTAGCAAACAATAATATCATTTCTCTCTACAGTACATTGAATAAACATGCTGACCTTATGCTACTTCTCACAGGCACATGTACGCCATGGAGCATGTAGAGGAGCAGACTACATAGTTTGTTAACAGGGAGCTAAAGCCAGTGAGGCTATTCCTCAAACATGGACCAGACAGTTAATGTCATGATGACCTAACACAGAAGAGGTTGCTGCTGTTTTTGTAGGAGAAAATTGAGCATCATCAGCAAGCAAAGATGTAGTAGTGTACCCAAGAGACAGACTGTCTAAAAGATCTACTTGTTATGCCGCTTGGATTCAATAACAAACCCAAACGTCTTTCCAGTTGCCAGAAACTGTAGGGGGGGGGGGGTTTGCATGGGCACCCTTCCATCATTTATTCACTTAGGAAAAAGCTTGAAACAAAATGAATAGGTTTCATATCATTAAAGTGAACTATTAAAAAAGAAACACCTCGTGCTTTAACTGCACCATAAGGTGTACTGGTGCAGCTACACACAAAAGAAGTACACACAATTGGAAATGAGTATAGAGTTAGACCAGACCCTTCCCTTCCTGGCTAGGAAGATTACATTCTGAGGGGCTAAATACAGACCAAAAAAAGTACACATAAATGGAAATGAGTATAGAGTTACACCAGACCCTTTCACTCCATGCTGAGGGGATAAATACAGACACCCCCTTTCAAAACAAAATCATGAATGATTTTGAGATGAAAAATTTGGAAATGAATACTCCACCATCCCCTTTAAGTTAATATAACTTCTAAATTGATATTGCTTCCTCATTATTTTCCAATATGAATACAATATGCACAACTTTGACTTACCTCCACACAGGTTGGCTAGCAGAGTTGTCTTACCAGAACTGTCCAACCCTAGTAGCAGTACCGTAACTTCCCTGCAAAATAATGGATTTTGTTTCTGTTTCTAGCTATTATTGGGCAACTGAGAATTATAGCTAAATGTTTTCCCAAGTGAAAAAGTTACTGCCGTCTACATAAAGTAACTTAAGTAACCGAAGTAACCGAAGTAACATAGCTACTTCCTGGATAAATAAACACTCTTACTTTATCGGAGCAACCGTTGACAACCCAGATCTGCAATTTCCCATGTTGCTGTAAAATGCCCAATAAATGCGCAGTTGTTTGCAGTTGTCCTAGGAACAGCATGGATTTGTCATTCACCTAGACTAGAGGTTTAAATGGTATAGCCACACCCACACCATTTCAGACCTCTCCTCTACATGAACCACTATATAAATAAGAATAGCCACACTGAGCAGAGAGTATCCAAATAAAATGTATTTCAAGTTTCTTCATTCACAGAAGTTTCATAGAAAATCATATAACTCAAACCACTGTTACCAGATATTGTACCAAAAATCACCTTAAATTGCTCAAAATAATCTTAAATTGCTCAAAATAATCTTAAATTGCTCAAAATAATCTTAAATTGCTCAAAATAATCTTAAATTGCTCAAAATCATTACTTTTATCACTAATTTTACGGGAAGGAGGAAGTGGCATGAAAGAACACACCATAAATGATGCTTATGTGTACACCATATTATTGTCAAAATGAGGGATT
>OZ017787.1:3823807-3880258 GCA_963969325.1 Lycopodina hypogea
TGGCTAAAACTGAATAAGGCATACATCACCAAACTGAAAGCTGGTGGATTTTTTGGACACATTTAGACATAGGTGCATAAATAAAACTTGGAGGTTGCATCCGTTTTTATGCTTATATGTATCTACCTGGGTAATTGCCTGCCAAACCATTGGGTCTAGAGACATGAAATTCGGCATGCACCGAATAATAAATCCAGGGAGTAATCTGGACCATGTTAGAACCCCAGGGAGGGGCGATTCTAGGGGACTCATGACCTGAAAAATGGGGGGGGGGGGGGGGCTACATGCTCAAGTAAACTTCGTTTATACCCAAGTAACCACAAATTTGTTTAACGAACCATGTGTAATTTGATCACACACAAAATATTTATTGCCCAAATAAGTTCAAATGACACTAACTTCTGACTACTTCCTTCCTAGAAGCACAAGGTACATCCACTGCTCCAACAGGTCACTCTATTTATGCTTACTTTGTTCATTTTTATTGTGCAATACAATCATACAATAGCAACATATTGAACCCCCAAGTGAGTTCGAAATCCATCAATCATGAGCAATCACAAATAGAAAGTCAGTAGGTAAAAATCTGTGTTACAACAATTGGACCCAAGACTAGGGGTATATCCATAAATCTGGTTAGCTAAGTGAACATCCAACTTTGTTCATTTGAGTTCAATGCACACACTCAAAACATTATGTAAACGTTAATGAATTTGATTATTCAGCATTACAGCAGACCTCCAAATGTTCTGACCTTTCTAAAAAAAAAAAAGCTTGATTTTCAACTGATGTTGGCAATCTACCTTTCAGCATTACACAATGCTTCCAAAAAATGCTGGCCCTTCCGCCAAAAATATCAAGGATTAGCCTGGTTGCATGCCTACTTATGAGCTTCTGTTATTTTTGAATAAAATATGAAGCTACAAGGTCCACTAGTTGTGTTTTTAGTGGATTTCAATTATATTCTATGTTGACTGGCCCAAACAATGCCAGGCATATTTCTCTAATACCTAATTATAATGCACTTATATCTACCCGTCTGTCCTGTGTGTACCCAGAAAGACAGATTATTTATGATAAAACTTTGTGTGAATGTTTCTTATGGTCCCCAGATGTGACTGAAATTTTTTGGTTCCCATTTTCAACATTTAGGACAGTTTTGGTAAAGGGTCACCTGGCTAAAGTACTGAAATGGGCAATCATATGGACCAATTTTGATAATATATTGTAAATGTTCTTTATGTCCCCTGGATGTGACTGGAAAATTGGCTTCGAAAAATGTTCACCTGGAAAGATGGAATAAAATTGGTGGTTTCTTCTAGAGTCAAGTACGCCCACAAATTTTTAACCCTACAGACTCCATCTACCATCAGGCATACAGGTAGTCAATTCTATGAGCTCAAAATTTTCTAAGGATATAGATTGTTTATTTTTCTAACCTCCACTTATTACAGAATAATTGTGTAGGCCATTCTTAGAGTATACATGTATATATAGAGTTGAAAAGAAGAAATGAGGAGAGGAAAGAAGGGGTGAAAGTACTTTGGTCAGGTGTGGAATGGTTTAAACTATTGAAAATTGGAATTCCAATATTCCTTTCCTATCATCCATCTTTTTCTATTTTTGAGTGGGTTGTTTTATCTTCAGGATTTTTTTTTAATTGTCAGAACACTATCTCACTTGTTAGGACCTTGGCTTTTGTTTAAAAATTACTGAGTTCAAACAGTTGGCCAGACTTTTCTTTAACAAACTATAATTCAAGATTCTTAGTTTCTTAAGTGAGACAGTGTTGGGTGCTAGTTGCCTCTGTCAACAGAAGAGATATGCTAGTCTGAAGTGGTAGATGCCGGGTTTAAAGGGAAGGAAATAGAGAAGAAATGGAGGAAGGAAAAGGGTAGGAAAAGAAGGGGAAAAAAAAGGAAGAAAAATGGAGGAGAAGAACCTATTCATAACCGCAAGCCAAAAAAACTTAATGGAGTACTACTATCGAAATATTAAAAAAAAAAAATGTTTTAAAAATAAATATGGCCAGAGAATTAGAAAGTGATTTCACCATATTACTTCTTGTTCTCATAAGCACAGGTGGTTTTGGACTTCTGCCACTTTAATATATATAAGATTTCAACCTCATTTGGCTTAACTCAATACTACAGGATCAACTATACAGCCACATTAGATCAGATTCATCGTTCCTTCTCTCTTTTACATGAGGAAGTGGTATTCATTGGGGGTACCTGAATTTAATGTGGCACTGCCATCAGAGTACTAAACAACACTTGTATTGATCTCTAAAAAATGTGATTTATTTAATTTTTTTAATTGTTTGTGTAGTGAACTGAACCTTGATTTAATTATCATTATTGTTTCCAGCATGACATCATGCATTACATCATTTACTTCTATAGAACTTGCTCATCCCACGTGACTCATGTCAGTTGTTGAGTTGTTCATTGTCCTGAGGTAGATAAGTTTTGGGAGTAATATAGAAGAAGTGGCCAAATGCCACATTGGTGACCCCGTCTGAACGTATTGGAAACCCCTTCTGTACGCTATTTACTCTAGCTATTTTCCTTGCTATGGCTGACGACCATGCTCCTGCTCCTGCTCCTGCTCCTTCACCGACTCTTGCTGTGGTTGGCGTGAAGCTACCGCCTTTCTGGCCTGCTGACCCTGAAGTTTGGTTCGCACAGATAGAGGCCCAGTTCACCACTAGGGGCATAACAGCTCAAAAGACTCGTTTTGACTACGTCATAAGCTCCCTGAGTCCAGAGTTTCTATGGAAATTCGAGACCTTTTACTCAGGCCTCCTGCTGAGAACCCTTACAATGCTCTCAAAGCGCAACTCATAAAACGCACTGCTGCATCGGAGCAACTCAAACTTCAGCAATTAATTAGTGGGGAGGAACTAGGGGACAGAAAACCTACACAACTGCTAAGGCATATGCAACAACTCCTTGGTGACAAACTGGGTATGTCAGATGATGCCATGTCTTTCCTTCGTGAACTTTTTATGCAACGCTTACCTCCCAATGTGAGGATGGTGCTGGCTTCTGCTGATGCCACCATGGATCTCTACAAGCTAGCTGACATGGCAGACAAGGTAATGGAGGCAACTACACCCACTGTTTCAGCTATCTGTGACACTTCCACTGATGCTCTGGGAGTGAAGCAACTCCGTGAAGAAGTCGCACACCTTACTGACCTTGTATCTTCCTTGTCCTCTCAAGCTCATCATCGCAGTTCATCTAGAAGTTCATCTAGAAGCCGACAACGCCATAGCCCAGCACCAACCCGTCTCCCTTCAAGTGATTCACTCTGCTGGTATCATGCTAAGTTCGGAGAAGCGGCACGCAAGTGCAAAGACCCTTGCACCTGGGGAAACGCCCAGGCCGGTCACTAGCAGCGACAGGTGTTACCGGCCCAGTTCTCAGTCGCCTCTTTTATGTAAGTGATGTACATACACACACATCATTTTTAATTGATACTGGATCAGAAGTGAGTGCAATCTCACCCTCTGTTTCTGACTGTTGATGCTCCCCAGACGCCCTCACCCTTTCAGCAGTAAATAACACTCCTATACGTACCTATGGGAATCGGTCCCTTACCCTCAACCTTGGCCTCAGACGACCACTACCGTGGATTTTTATCGTTGCTGATGTTCAGAAGCCCATCATTGGTGCTGATTTTTTTTTTAGACATTTTGGCCTACTTGTTGACATTAAACAACACCAATTGATTGATGCAACCACACGTTTGCACATCCAGGGTATCCTTTCTACCGACCCCTCACCGACCCCGTCTATCTGTCCTAAAGATACCAGTCACCCCTACTACACTGTTCTGTCAGAGTTTCCAGCACTCACGCAAGTTTCTACACCGGACACACCTGTCAAGCATGATATAGTTCATCATATTGAGACCACAGGTGCACCAGTTTCAGCTCGTCCCTGGCACCTGACCGACTTCGTGCAGCCAAGCAGGAATTTGAGCACATGCTCCAGCTCGGTATCATCTGTCCTTCCTCCAGTGCCTGGTCTTCGCCCTTACACATGGTCCCAAAGAAGACGCCCGGTGATTGGCGTCCCTGTGGTGACTACCGTGCTCTCAACCGTGTGACTGCACCAGATCGCTACCCAGTCCCTCATATTCATGACTTCTCTTCTTCACTGCAAGGTGCCACCATCTTTTCAAAACTTGATCTAGTGCGTGCATACCACCAAATCCCAGTTTCCCCTTCCGACATCACTAAAACGGCTGTCACAACTCAATTTGGTTTGTTTGAATTCGTGAAGATGCCTTTTGGACTCAGGAATGCTGCACAGACATTCCAACGGTTCATGGACCAAGTCCTCCGTGGTGTACCCTCAGCCTACACCTACATTGATGATGTCCTCATTGCTAGTTCCAACCCAGAGCAACACCTCCAGGATTTGCGAACTGTTTTTGATCGTCTTACCATGCATGGTATTGTCATTAATCCCAATAAGTGCCTACTCGGTGTCACAGAACTCTCTTTTCTCGGTCATCACATTGATCGACAGGATATCACTCCTCTCCCTGAGAAAGTCGAAGCTGTTAGAGATTTCCCTCAACCCCAGTCTCAGCGACAGTTGCGTCAGTTTATAGGACTTGTGAACTTTTATCACCCTTTTCTTCCTCACTGCGCTACCCTGATGCAACCTCTGCATGCTCTGCTGTCCTCAACAAAGCTGAAGTCTCAGGGTGTCACCTGGACTGACTCAGCTCTTGCTGCTTTCATGGCCACAAAGGAAGCCCTTGCTAAAGCCTCTCTCCTGTCGTATCCAGACTCTGAAGCGCCTACTTGTCTCATGACTGATGCATCTGACACAGCTGTAGGAGCAGTCTTACAACAGTACATCAATGATACCTGGCATCCAATCTCTTTTTTCTCCAGGAAGATGACACCTGCTGAGACTCGCTACAGTACCTTTGACAGGGAACTACTAGCTGTGTACCTTGCCATTAAACACTTTCAGCATTTCCTAGGTCGACCATTTCATGTTTTAACCGACCACAAACCACTGACATTCGCTCTGAACACTCGATCTGATCGTCATTCACCTCATCAAGCTCGCCATCTTGATTACATCTCTCAATTCACATCCACTATCCGTTTTGTACATGGATTGGACAATGTAGTTGCTGATGCTCTCTCACGCATTGAAACCAATGCTGTCCTCTCTGGTCAACCACCCATTGTAGACATTGCTGCTATGGCCAGAACTCAAGTCACTGACTCTCAAATCCGTGCTCTTCAGTCCGCTCCATCCTCTACCCTAGTAGTGGAGGCTGTCCCACTGGCTAACTCTAGTGACCCACTCTATTGTGATACTTCCACTGGGACACAACAACCACTGGTACCACTGGTTTGGCGACGCACTGTGTTTGATTCTCTCCATGGTCTTTCACACCCCGGCATCCGAGAAACACAGAAACTCGTCACTGCTAGGTTTGTATGGCCTGGCATAAACACTGATGTTTGCCGCTGGGCTCGTTCGTGTGTACAATGCCCACGTGCTAAGATACAGAGACATTCACACACCCCTCTCTCATCTTTTCCAGTCCCTGATGCTCGTTTCGATGTCATTCATATTGACTTGGTTGGACCGCTTCCAACAGCCAGAGGTTTCACATACCTGCTGACCTGTGTGGACTGTTTCACCAGGTGGCCAGAAGCTTTCCCACTCTCGCACTTCACTACAGAAGCGGTAGCTCAAGCTTTCCTCAGTGGCTGGATTTCTCGCTTTGGCGTCCCTTCTACTATTGTCACCGACCGTGGTCGCCAATTTGAATCGAAACTCTGGCACACCCTCATGTCATTATTGGGATCAAAGAGAGCACGTACTACGGTATATCACCCCCAAACCAACGGTATGGTTGAGAGATTTCATCATCAGTTGAAAGCCGCTCTGAAGGCTCAGCCTAATCCTCATTCATGGATGGATGCTTTACCTTTGGTTCTCCTCGGCATTCAAACGTCGCTCAAGGAGGACATATCTGCGACTGCAGCAGAGATGGTATATGGCACCACTCTTCGAC
This sequence comes from Lycopodina hypogea, assembly GCA_963969325.1. Classification (NCBI taxonomy): domain Eukaryota; kingdom Metazoa; phylum Porifera; class Demospongiae; order Poecilosclerida; family Cladorhizidae; genus Lycopodina; species Lycopodina hypogea. The sequence continues at coordinate 3,829,868 of OZ017787.1, forward strand.
TCCCTGGAAAATTTTTCAACCCTTCACCAGTAATTTCTGTGCCTGATCCTTCCAATTGCGTGTCCCGACTCAGAGCTTCCGTGCAACACATTCATCCTGTCTCTCCTCGTCTTACTCAGTCACACGGTAAAGTAGTTGAGGGTTTGTCAACTGCCACACATGTATTCCTCTGACATGACGCTGTACGTAAACCACTCCAGCCTCCTTATGATGGACCTTACCAAGTACTCAAATGCACAGACAAGCATTTCACACTCCATTAAAGGTCGTCATGATACTGTCTCAGTTGATCGCCTCAAGCCTGCACACCTCGATCACGATCCTCCACATATCACACCACTGATAGCAACTTCAACCACTACACCGCGAACAACCAGATCCGGTCGACATGTTCACTTCCCAAAGTACCTCTCATCATTCATGTAGGAACACACTGGGGGGGAGTGATGTAGTGAACTGAACCTTGATTTAATTATCATTATTGTTTCCAGCATGACATCATGCATTACATCATTTACTTCTATATAACTTGCTCATCCCATGTGACTCATGTCAGTTGTGTTGAGTTGTTCATTGTCCTGAGGTAGATAAGTTTTGGGAGTAATATAGAAGTGGCTAAATGCCACATTTGCATGCATTCCTTGAAAGAGTGCACCTTGATGGTTTAGTTGTCCATTGGGTGATGTATGGTGCAAGTTGGTCAGGAACAAGCAATGGGCGTTGCTCTCTCGATGTGAGGTTTTAAACAAACTGTTGGAGGGGCCTTCGAGATGGGAGACAGGAAAGTGCATCCTTGACATGAAGGATTTCATCAAGGAGATGGTCAATGCTCCAAGCCCTCTGGGCATGGGCACTCTGTGTCCAGGCTGGGGCACAATACTCCATAGGAGAATAGGGCAGTGCCGGGACAGATGTCCTTAATACTCCAAACGAGGCTCCCCATTTGGTTCCTGCCAAGCGTCTGATGAGAGCAACACGAAAGGAACTGAAATAATAGGAAAGAAAAGGCAAGGGAAAATAAGGCATGGGAAAGTAAAAAATAAAAGAAGAAAAAGAAAGAATGAGTTTAAAACCAATGGAAAGGAAAAGAAAAAGAAAATGAATTAAATAAATAGGAAGAAACAAAGAAAGAGGAAATAAAAAGAAAGGAAAGGGTGAGAAAAGGGTAGGCAAAGAAGAGGATAAGGGGGGGGGGGGGAAATGAAGAAACGTGAAGTGCACATAAAAGGGAAAAGAAGAGACGTATAGAAAATAAAAGGTTAAGGGGGGAAATGAAGAAAGATACATGAAAGGTAAAGAAAAGGTGAGAGAAGTGAAGGGAAAAGGAAAGGAAGAAGTAGAGGGGAAGAAGTGAAAGAAAGAAAACAATTGGAATGGAAAAGGAAAAAAGGAAGCAAAGGTAAGAAAGAGAAAGAAGTGAAAAGAATAAATATGTATAAATGTAAAAAAGGGAAAGAAAATGGAAAAGAGAAGAAGGAAAAAAGAAAGTTAAAGAAAAGGGAATAAATGAAGAAAAATTATGAGAAGGGCAAGGAAAGACTTGGTAAGGAAAATGGGGATTGAAAGGAATGGGGTATGGGAAAGGGAGAGCAGTAGGGAAGGGAAGAGAGATTAGAGAGAGGGAATGAAAGGATTTTAATTTTTTAAAGAAGGAAAAAATGTATTGTTCAAAGGAAGAATTTCTTTTGGAAAAGAGAAAGGGTTTGGAAAAAAAGAAAGTTTGGAAAAAAAGTAAGTCTGAAAAAATAAACATATACCAGGAATGGGGTTCGAACCCATGTGTGCATACGCACATTAGAACTTAAGTCTAACGCCTTAACCACTCGGCCACCCTGGTACACGCGGTCCTCGGTCTTAATAAATATTTTTATAGAGCGTCCACCATTGGAATGGAAAACTTCACCTATAAATTACTAAATTTTTAGTTTCCCTTAGAGCAGATTAACACTCAATCAAAACTAAAGTTCCCCCGACTGAAAAATATAGCATGGCTCCCAATGTCAACTGTAAATGCACCACATTGGCAATATAAGTGCCCAATAGGGGACTTGCATGATTACGTCAGGCACTACCTGCCTCGCCTACTTTGGTTTCAGTGAACCACCAGTACCATAGAAAATGTATTGGCATTTGTGACTGGCAATGGTATTTTTGAGAACTGCATCTGAAAAATAGCTCGTGCTTTCACCATACTATAGGAACATGAGCTTTATGCTTTACAAAAAAAAATTTTAGCCTGCAGATAGCAAATTCTAGAATATTCAGAGCTTTGCTTGTGGATAAAATGGTTTGTAAAAGTGTAAAAAATAAGTTAGTGGTGACATTTTAAGTGAGCTCCCTGCTAGTTCTAGGAAGTCATTGGTTGGCGCTAGTAGACAGAGACCGTGTAGCCCAAAGTAAATGTTAATTCTTTTAAAAACACTTTTTAGGCAATACCTCATCTCTAACAATTTCTGCATTGCCACAAGTGCTGCCCAACAGAATTTTGAGTAGCATTGCAGCTATTTCTGGACCAAGATTAACTCTGGCAACCATCTGACTCTTACCTCTACTTTCACCTGCCAATGAGTTCTGAGAACTAGCAGCAACCTCAATGGCGTGATCATAACTAATCTTTCCTACACTTTTAGCTCCATTTCTCCATAATTATAGCTTAGACTATTCTGGAATTTGCTATCAGCATGCAGGTAATTTTATAAAGTTTCTACGCCTATAGTATGGTGAACTCACGAGCTATTTTGTAGTTGCAGTTCTCAAAAATAGCGTTGCCAGTCACGAGTGCCAATACATTTCTATGGTGCTGGAAATTCACCGATACCATAAGTAGGCGTGGCAGGTTGTACATGACGTAATCATGCAAGTCCCCTATTTGCAGAACCGTTGTTTATACGTATTACATTTGAACAGAAACAGTGGATATATACATTTGCAAATATGACTGTATTGTCACAGATTATGGAGCAAATTCAGTCAGTTCTCCTATCAGTTCACATCATGGGTGCTGGTTTTGTTGTAGCATGAGGTGAAAACAACCCACCAGCCATTATTCCAACATTTGCAATAGCACACCTCTCTCACCAGATTTTTGGTGGCTATTTATCAGAAACATTGCAGCCATCCCACACTCTGTATGAAGTCTAGGCAAGACAAGAATGAGGAAACAGAAAATGAAGAGTGTCATGGTAGATATTGATGAACATTTTTTTCCCATATGTGCTACAGTACAGTGGAAATTGGAACCCTGCCTTGACGATTTATATAAAAATCTATCAATGCAATAATGTGTACAATTCCATATCAAATGATCCACATCTTTTCCCCATTTTCATGAAAGCATCTCTTGTGTCTATCATACCATCACAACCATTTTATTTCTCAACACACTAAGTGGGTAGATATTAAAACAAAAAATAATTGATCTCTTTCAGTGCTCTATTTCATTTAGTGCCAAAAAATGCTATTATCATGGTGGTTAAATAACAGAATGAATTTTTTTCTTTTCCAATATTGCAAGGAAACCCCCAGAACCTCTCACCCCCCCCCCCCCCCCCCCCCCCCCATTGCAGAAGAGGGGGCAAAAATGGGGGGGAGGGGGGTGTTATATGAGCTAGCTATACATACATAAGTTATGAACTATTTCTAGCTGGCTATATTCTGCTGAAGAACACCCTTCAAATCTTCCACTTCAAGCAAATCCCACGTAGTCAGCTCTCTCTACTCTCTCTACTCTCCTAGCCAGGATCTTTACCAAATTCTACAATAAATCATAACGTTTGGTAAATGGTCAGGCTGTTATAGATTACTCACTCTAAAATTTGGAGTGATTCCTCTGGTTGCCATTCATTGAATGCGCTATATTTTAATCCCTCTCCCCCCCCCCCCCCCCCCAATTTAAAATAATTTTTTAGGGGGGTGGTTGGGGAGAGGAAGTATTTACTTCCACCCACCCCCCTCATGATTTTTTTGACAAGGGGAATGTGTTTCACTATTTCAGATTTCTATAGCCTGTACTGTTCAATTTTTTCATTTTATTTATTTGTTGAAGTTTCTTCCTTCAACTTTATGAATTGAAATGGCTGGGCTGTAATAGGAAGACTGGAACTGAGGATAAACTCTGATAATTAATGTCATTCTGGACTCACTTGGGTTATATATTTTTATGTATGATCAGATTATAGTAAGGTTTGTATAGATAACTTCCTCTAGTATTTAGTGTCATTTTGAAGTGTATTTTTTAAAAACAACTTTGTAAAGCTATATGGTTAATATAAATATAGTTTATCTAATGGCCCTAGCCCTAGTCCTAGCCCATAGCCTTAGCCCTAGTCTAACTCTCCCCAAACCTGGCCATTGGCTCTGTGAGCTACCTTAAACAATTTCCAGACAATTGATTGGGAGGCTGTGATGCAACATAGTGTTTCGAGTATGACTACTGAGTGTGTAGGGATATGCAAACATTGGTCCACCTCAAGAAACCAGTCATTGGCCATGATCAGTTCTGTATTGGGGCCAGTCATGTTGGCTCATCCAATGGACTGTATATACTGCAAGGACAGCCATATATGCAATGATTATGTAGTGTAACTCACCAAGATAATAATAGTGCAGTGTTTCAGGAGAGTAGTTCAGTGAGTGAGCTGATTGCATTGTATCAGTGTAATTGTATTCCCTCTATGAAGTGAATCATGCGCCTAATTCCTCAAGGTATATAGAAATCAAAGTGTGTACATTTCCAAATCTTTGTGTTGTATATACAAGAAAGCAAGTTTTCAATTCCTCAAATAGTAACCAAGATATTATTTCTCCCTTCATTTTAAGAATATAATTTTAATAGCCTCATCTTGAAAGAAATCAAAGTTTCAAAGTCGAATAAACTACACAGGGTTACTATTTCGGCAAGAGTTTCTTATTTTCATGATTTTAGCATTTCCCAAACCAAATAAAACTTGGTTCATGAAATAAATTTAATTTGAGTATCTATATTATAAGTTGAACAATTTTTATGCCGTTACTTCCCTTTCCAGTAAGGGCAAAAAATGGGTATCTCAACTATTATGTATCTATTCATGTATTGTAGCCATATATAACATCATATATATTATATGTATACATATATATTAGCATAATTAAACTTCCTTAAACAAACTTTCCTTAAACTCTTGGACAGCTGTATCATATTTTACATTAATACGTAAGAATAATAAACTTTAAAATCAAACATGCATGCACTACATCATAGCACTAAAGAATAACTACTTAATAAAACAAATGTACAATTACTAGTGTTTCAAGTAAGGTCTGTAAGAGTAACAAATTAAAAACACTTAATCGGACTCTGACTCAGCATTCGTCTCCCACTCGTGAATGATGACACTAACGCCATCCACTGTGATTTCCATGGATGAACAAATCCTACTTTGATCAATGGTCTTGATCTTTGACTGCATAACAGAGAAGTATGAAATACCAATGTTAGTATCAAACATAAGTTACACCAGAGGCCCATTTGCAGCTTCACTTGCAATCGTCAAGGCGCTTTGTCCAACAAACATTAACTTCAACCTAGACATTATTGAAAAGGGTATAAGAAGAGTTGAAGTTAATACTTCTGCATGACAGTGATTGCATTTCTTGGATAAATGACTTCAACAACAGTGCTTCCTCAGTAATTATGAATGTTTCCAGTTTTCTTAGTGTATGTTATTGATTTTTTAATGTCTCCAGCTCTAGACACTGTTCATGATGGTGTAGGTTCCTTTTTCCAAATATTTTCAAATTCCTGGTCTAATTTGTGTGTATGAAGGGACATTTTTCTCACTGATACCCCCATGCATTCATTTATGGGAGATGTCCCTGTCCACAGTGCTCCCCACCCCACTTCTCAAGCCCTTGTTTTTATTCATTTGTTGTTTTTTTAGCAGTTGCATGGCTGGAGGTGAAATGAGGCTGAAATTTGTCTTGAGTGGTCTAAAAACAATCACTAAATTCATAATCTGCTTTCACCAATTAATTAATATGCTACAACTACATGATACAATGGGAATGGTGGATAAAAATTTTTTTTTAATAGCAAACAATATACTTTTTTAATTTAAAGCAAATACGTTTCTTGGCTGTGTTGTATGCAATTGAACATGCAAACAGTGACGTTATCAAGCTAACTACTATACTAACCTTGGCTCAGCCTGTTACTGAAAAAAATGTAACATTTTGGTTCCTGTATTCTTGTCAATAACACATTTATGATTTTATGAGCCTAATATCAGAGGTGATATTTACCAAGTTCTTCCTTACCTTGAAAACTAACATCAAAATTTATCAGATTTGCTTTTATTCATTTTTCTTTAATATCTTTTGAAGCGGGAGGGGGAGGAGTGGCTTATAATTAGTTATTATAAAAGTGTGGATGGCTTCACTTTACAAATGGGGTTGCTGATTTATCCACCCCTAACTGTTCATGCTCAAGAAAATGGCCAAAAAAGGCAGCTTTAAATAACTCTAACTTTTTCATTCAACTGTTTTGTGAAAATCCAAGACTTCCTACACCTGAGAATGATGATGGGAGCAAAATGAAACACAAGCGGTGTTCAGAGGACCCACGGTTCAACTTTTTTCTTCAAGCAGTTATGCAGGCGGGCAGGCATGGAGTATGCACAAATATAGGATTACAAGCATTCTATATATGGCTAACACTCAAAACATTATTCTAATATAAAGATTGCACAATTATGAGCATTGATTAAATAGATAGTATATGTCATGGTGTAACTGCATCAATTAAATTTCTTTCACAAACAAACCAGATTTAATAATTTGCCAAATCATGTAAAGCATTTCATGAATAACTTAAAGTGAACTACAAACATTCAATTATTTTGGATATTTTGGGAGGGAAAACATATAGCTATTAAAACATTTCCAAAACCTTTAAGGATATTTCTAGTCATCCTAATGCACAAATTTCAACTATATGATCATATATCAGAAATAAAACATTGAGTTATTCATTCCCCATTCAATCAATATATGCTACTTCGGAATGAATGAAATTAACTAGAATATAAGTAAGCATCAAGTACAGGTATTTGTAAATCATACTACATCTCACACCTTTTAGTCTGTATTATATGTAATCAGTGTCCATAACTCAGAGTTTGACTGATTTGGTATTTTGGTAGATCATTTAAAAAGAGGAAAAAAATTAAAAAAAGAAGAGTTGAGAATTTCAGCTTCAACCAAGTATTCGGCCTGGATTTTTGTATAAAAAGAGAATGTTTATCAGGTCTGAGTGTAAAAAAAAGGAGATTGTGAAACTCATTTGTATGATATAGATTGTTGGTTGTTTTCTGGGAGAAAAATCTTTGCTCAAAACACAGCATGTGAACAAAATATTAACTAGGACAACCTTCCAAGTAAATATTAATAGCCATCACTTGCTCACATCACATGCTCATATCACACACTCACATGCTCATACCACATGCTCATACCACATGCTCAGATTACATGCTCACATTACATGCTCAATCACATGTTTAATCACATACTGTGCTAGCAACAACCATTCCCAAAACCTTATGTGGGAAGATTGTGAGATATTCGAGCTTCTACAACTTGAATGGCTAACTTTGGAGTCCTCAGCTCATTAAGTTTGTGATATTAATGAAAATAATTGTGCTTTTGTGAAATCAATTAATTCTATTTCATGTTTCCAATAAATATTTCATCTGTCCAATCAATTATGCATCTGACATAACAATATAATATCTTAAAATTATTGTACAACATATTTTTAGGGGGAAAAATTCAACCTGGTTTAACAGAAAAGGTCTGACTTGGCTTAATAAAAAAAAGAAGGGTATTTTAATCATAAACTTTATAAACTTGATATCCTCAATTTTACTAACTACAGACTTCGGGTGTTGGAACTTTTAGGAATCTTCAATAGTGAATGAAATTGTTCAATGTAAAGGATTAGTCCATTGAATTTCAACTAGAAAAAGGGGTAAAAAAAATACCGTAACCAGGAATCTTGAATTTGTGATGTTCCCATTGGAAACAGGAACTTTGACAAGCCTAACAATAACGAAGTAACTTGCCTCCCCAAGCATGAGCATCGTTGCTGCCAAATTACAATACATTATCAAAATTTGTCAGTTTACTTCATTTCTTCATTGAAAATTACCAAATGTATTCTCTCTCCCTCTCTCCCTCTCTCTCTTCTATCCACAATTTTATACACCAAGTCAGTGTATTTTTCATCCAAATTTCCTAGAAATACCATTTTTGGTTAGTTTCTTTGGGAATTTTGAAACAAATTTTCTTCCTGTGGTATCCCAGGGCTATAGAGAATATTCATGCAAAGTTTTATTATCATCCATCCATGTGTCTAGGAGGAGTTCCTGCACACACAGACATATATTGGTGAATTATTATTAGGATTCCCATCAGTCAGTAAGTTAGTTAGAAATCATGTCATAACTGCAGTATTCTGGTTTATAGCAGCATAAGTATAAATATCATTGGAGGCACTAATGAGTCATTGACAAATTTAATTTTTTATAATTTTAAGCAAATTTTAGTCAAAATATCTGAAATAATAATTGCTGTCATAGCAACTTTCAAGATAATTCAACATATCAATGATTGAATATCGAATTGATCAACATACTCATAAATAGATGAATAATATTGTGATTCAGATGAAAAACCAAAAATGTTTCCAATTCAAGTTTTCCAGGTGTATTATAAAATGCACAATAATTTTTTGGACATATTTATGGGACATTGCTCCAACCATTCAATAGACTGCTAATGCACATTCTCTGATCAATTAGAATTCTTTAACATGGCTATGATAGTACTTTTTTAAAAGTATTCTCTACATTCAGGTAGTGGTCCTTCCATAGACAATCTATATCCAATTATTCCAGTATTAAATAAAAGTACTATTCACGGTTCTAGTATCAGTGATATTGCTGTTAACCACCTGTTAGAATTAGTTTGATGGTGTTTATTAATGCAATTGAATAATAAGTAAGTAGATTATCATCAATACCAAGTCATTCCAATATTACAGAAGAAAAAGTAATATTTGGGATAATATTTAATTATAATATATTCAATTATGTGGATAATAAATTAGGGATAAATAAAATAATATTTTTAAGGTAGAGCTTCTAGTTTGTGGCTTAGATGTTATATTAGTGCCATTAATAGGCCACTCCTTACCACTGCAGTGGTTTTCTGTGTATGCTTATTGTAAAATGCACAATAAGTTTGACATTTTATAGGACATTTCTTCAATAATTTAATAGACTACTAATGCACTATTTCTGATAGGTGTTACCAGATTAGTGAAGGTATTATTTGAATATGACTTACCTCAACAGTGGATTTTTCAGTAGGATTTTCACACCTAAAAATGTATTCAATCATTGAAGTTATTGTTTCTATTATATATATATGTTCATATCTATGTATGTAAATATATATGCATGCATGTGTGTGTATTTATGTATTCCTGTTTTTCATTACTCCACCCCACTTTTCAAATTTTATCTCTCTTTCCCTTAATAGTAAGATATTATAATTTTATCTTGTAAATGTAAAACATTAAATCCATATATTATAAAGATTAACATGTAGCATATACTGAGTTTCTGAACTAGAAGACAAGATAGTGTGTGTGGTGTCTGATTTCACTTTTTGCTATGCTTGAGAGGCCCAAATGAGGAGCAGCATTAAGAGTGCCTACTTACATGCCTTTTCATTAAAACTGTCATGCTCCCCATCTTTTTAAAAGAATACTACCTTAACATGGTAAAGATTTATGTACTGCATACATTAGCAGCACAAAAAATATTCACATAGTAACATATACAATATATGTGTTCCTTCTGTCTGATACTTTATATTCTGAGCAGCAACTGGTGCTAGTCAGTCTTATAAATGCTATAACTGGAGATTTCTATTCCATTGTCAGTTTACCAACATGTAGTATTTTCATTTTGTATAACCTCAAATTGATATTGAAATTGGAGTAGTACTTAAGAATCCTCCTCAAGCATTAAATGGAGGTTGCATTAAAATTACAAGATTTCTTACTTCTTCCCCTTTTTCTTCGTTGTCCTTGGTGTGTCACACATCACACACTTGGGACTCTGTTTTTTGTTCAAGTAGGTACACATAGGACAGCTCCATTTCAAAGCAGCACTGCTAGCCATGATTTCAGTTCCTGCATAGCACAATAAGAACAAAAGTAGTTGGTGCATATTTTATAATCAAATTAAGGTGATTTAAAAACACACATCCTACAACCTCCACAATAAGACTGCATGCATTTTAAAATTACATTCCGTAAATAACACTCAAATAATTTCACAGAATCACAATGTTGCATTCAGTCTAAATAATAAAAATTAGGCTTGTAAAGACTTTAGGTGTATATGCATTATCATATTTCTCGTCATTTTCCTCCACTCCTTATAACTTTATTTTCAGAACATTTTTTTTTTTTACCTGGGAGTTCATAGGAGCTCACAGAGTCTAAAAGTTACTTTGTTGTTGTTGCTCTTGTGACACTTACTGTGATATGCACAAAAAAATATGGGTAATTCTTTGCTAAATATGGGAATTACATTTTGTACTTTTTTTTAAATATGTACATGCCCAAATATGCAGAATTTTTAACCACAATAATAAATCCCTATGTATATCTCATGGTCTATGCACATATCTCGTACATCTCATACATTTTGTATGTAAACTTGGTAAACTTGACATGCATGTCAAATATCCAGTATACACAGCATCATATATCCAGCATACACCATGAGTGTGTTAAGTTTGTTCTAAATTGTGAAGTGATAAGCCCAATAATTGAATTTTTTTCTTCCATCTAACATTTAAAAAAGCTACTAGAATAGTTGGGATCACATTCATTGGTACTAAATTTCTATTGAATAATTAATTTAACTGGTCTTCCATTGGAATATATTTTCTTCATAAGAAATCATTATCCAACATTAATTTTTTAAAAATAGCAGTTGCTAACAAAAACTGCACAAATATGATAGATGTACATGGGTACTTGTGGTCATGATATGGACTGTTCAGATTTGTCAAGTCATATGGATCTCTACATTCATACTATTTAATGTCAAATAATTTGTGGACTTTTACCAAACTCTGATGACTAAGGCTAGGAGTAAGAAGTTTGAATATATTTTTTTTAGATGATTTGCATAATCCAGGAGAAAAAAAATTTTTTTTTTAGATTTCAACTAATTCTTCATCTTTCTCTGTTCATTTGTTATTTATTTATTTATTTTTTTTTTTTTGGGGGACCATTTCTTAAAATACATCTTTTTAATGACCCAAGTCTTGGGTTTATGCCTGTTCTATTTGGTCTGGCTTTCCAAATTCAAGTCAGCAAACATAAACAAAACAAGATCAAGTTCAATACATTAAAAAATGACTCTGCTAAAGCAATCCTTTTCAAAAATACAATTTCTCAAAACCTCACACCAACTACATAATAATGAACTTATTTTGTTCATTTGTTGTTGTTTCTTGTTCATTTATTTTTTTGGTTTTTTTTTTTTTTGGTTTTTTTTAATGTTTTTTGGTTTTTTTTAATGTTTTTTGGTTTGTTGGTTTGTTGGTTGTTTTTTTTGGTTGTTGTTGTTTGTCCCTACTCCTCCCAATCCAGACCAAAATTTCTGAGCACACCAAAAATACACTGGATTGAAACCTAAGGGGGTTGAAATCTTAAATAGGGCAAGGGCTTGATTGTAGGTCTATCAAATTAACTTTCCTATTCATAAGTAAACACCAAATAGTAATATTAAGTTGTAATCTGATCCCACTGAAAGGTACATTTCTAGAGGCAGTTTTGTTTACAAACTACATGGTAAGTAATATGGGAGTATTATCATATTTATTTCAGAATAGGGCAATACCTCACATACCTCTCCCCATGTATAACAGCTAAGATATTATAACACAGTTCAAAAATACACTAATTAAAGGAGATACGCATTCATAAGAGTTACTTCTGAAATGCCCCACAAATTCCCCACCCCATATATAAAACACTGGAAGGCATGCCCAGCATTCCCTATGCCAATGTCAACAGGAAACTTTAATGAAGCAATTGAAAACAACATTTCTAGATATTGTGATTTCCTTGAAATAGCATCAGCTATTAAGTAGGCATTCAATGAGGCATCCATTGATTTTTTTACAAATTTTAGGATATTTGAAAGCATTGTTTAATACTGAAAGGTAGATTTCCAACTTTCCAGTTGATTTCTTTTCAAAAGGGTCGGAATGTTTTGGAGGCATTGTGTGTTGCTCTCCTTTTTCTTTTTAGAAAGTTCAGAATCTTTGGATGCATGGAGTAATACTGAATAATCAGAACCATATGGTATCCTATGGAATGTTATAATCAAAATAACTGTTCACTTACTTAACAAGAACTATGGGTGTTCCTCTTGGTTTTAATTGTAGCATAGATTTCACTCACTGGCTTTCTCTTACTGACTGGTGTTGACTGATGACTCTGGAAATACTTTTGGTTATTATTGTTTGTATGAATGGACAGCACAGCAATAATGAATAAAATTAGCATATTCAAAATTCACTGTTCACTAAGCTAAAAAGAGCTATGACATAGTGCATGGGGTGACTCATGGTGAGGGAAAGGAGGATAAGATGGAAGATCATCCTACTCCCATTATCTAATGCAATACTTGCTTAACATGTGCTAGTAGCCCTAGTCCTAGAACACTCAACCAACCCATCTGTCTTGGCATAATAGGTGATGTGTTGTTCATGTGGTAAATTCGGATCATGTAAAAGATTTTTCGGCCATTAAGGTTGAAGTAATCAGATAAAATTTCTGAAGGTATGCATGCCTTGAAACAATTTACACCAGAGCAGTTGCTACAGTTTTTGCATCTCTGCAATGGAGTGTACTGCCTGTAGGTAATGAGTGGCCGACTCCATTGGTGTAAGTATGAACTCATTGCTGTGTTTAATTCGAATTAAACATCTTATAATGTCCATTGTCATTCTACTGACACATTGCAATATGACTATAATGGAATGTTTGGCGGTTATACTTAAGAGTGTTTGGTAGTTTTCTGGCACTCAAAGCATGTTCAGCAGAGGTGTCCAATGTCTATGCATGCCCAGCCAGAAAAAGTATTGTTGAGTTTGCCAGGTATATTTGCATTCACAAATGTCCAACCAGGGGTATACAGTGGCCAATCTACAGCAACTGATTGTGTCCACATGTAGGTAAAATAAATTGATGTAGATCAACACAATCGGAGATGCAATCTGTATGGAAGAGAGTCATTTTGTATAAAGTATGGTGAATCAGGCTGCTTTGCTGCCTCCATGCCTTGGCTAGAATAAATTTTGATGTTGAAGATTTTTTTGGCATGCTTCTCATTTTTGGACTAGTGCACTTGAGATGTGCTATCAAGGAGGACCACATCATCTAAATTGCATACTTCCTGACAGTTGATCAGACAGTGTTATCATATACTTGAAGAGTGACATGATTATCATGTTCTTCAGGTTCCTTCTCTTGTCTAACCTTGTGCCTGGTATGGACCACCCAGAGTTGATTTTTTTGGGTCAAACTGATCAATCCCTTCTAACATTATGTCTGATGAGATCAAAAAATTAATCCCTAAATGAGGATCCTGTTATAGTTTGTCCACTATAACTTTGCAATAGAGTCATTCCCTTCCTACCTAGATATTAGTCCTAGCCATAGGACAATGCATAATATATCCATCAGCCACTTGCACAAGCTGATGTTCATAGAGTTTGGAGTCTGCTCTTACCAAATCTGAGTGCACTGAGTGGGTTGAGCCCTACAACCAAGCTTAAGACTGAAATTGAATGCCGTCAAAGTCAGAAATCCAGATGTCTAATCCTGAGAAGCGTCATTTCAACCTCATTTTTTTCTGGACAGTTAGCACTCATATGTCCTCATTCCTTACACTTAAAACCCACTAATCCCCTATACTGGTAAAAGTACAGATGCAGGTCAATCTCTCCATATTGTGGAAAATAATTAAGCATTTTTTATTTGATAGCATTGTCTTGTCAGATTTTTTGTCATAAGCATTGCAAAGTTGTCTTTGTACATCTAGGGATGAAATAGGTAACCTACTCTTAGTGATGTACTTGTCAATGAACTTTCTAGGTATGATCACTGTGTCATATTTTTTCCCTTACACAATGTAAAACATGTTCACTGAGAGGGCGGAGGATGAATATTGTCGAAACCCTTCCATTACATGGAGGAGGGACTTGCAACTTTCAATGTACTTGAAGCCAACATCTCATACACGGTTTACAAGCTAGACATATTTTTTCTGCCTTTCTACTGGCATACCACATCCTTTCTGAAACTCTTTCCAGTCAACCACATATCTGATAATTATAGAAGCTCTAACAACTATGTGGGAGTCAGACTTTCCAAAAATACAGTGTTACAGGCTATCTAGGCTTGTCCAGCCAGTAATGCTTTAATGGACCAAAAGTCTGCCATTGGTATGTCCTATTCAGTCATTTATTTTTCAAACTTGCTCAAATACCTTTTAGGGTCTTCATTGTTCTTGAAGTATGGTAAATGAAGAAATTTGGGAGGTCAAAGTGGTTGCTTATTCATTAATGCCGCCATCGGGTAGGCAATTTGCTCATGTTTTCTTTCTGTTAATGAAGACGGTCTTCCTCCGTGAATTACTGACATCCAACTCACTCTACTTTCCTTCTTTCCTGCCTTTCTATCTCTACTTCATGAATGGGATAAGGTATGTGAGAACAACAGTGGATCTGCTAATGGTAGTACTCATTTTGATTTGTTGCTGTATTTTTTAGATTGGACTCTAACAAGGACATCATGAAAAAGATATTTTGCATCATTCACATATCAGCAGGTGTCATCATCTGACAAGAATGGCTCTGCAAGGTTTTCCTGATGTAATTTCATTCATTGTGAGTATCACGAGGTGGAAGAGCATTTATACATATGTGTGGAGAGTCCTGGGAATTGACAACAAACAATTTTAAAGTGTTTAGAGGAATGCTGAATAGGAGCACTTGCAGTAAAAATGAGATAGTGTTAATCAATAGTAATCTGCTAACACTTTGTTAATAGCTGATATACTCACAAGTTCAATGGCAAGTTAACAAAACAACAGTTTCAAATATCTCAAATGAGTCAAATTTGATAGATACAAATGATTGGCTGCCATCATATGTTGGGTTTATGCTTGCTCTGTTCTCTCTGGCCTGCCAAGTCCACTCCTTATCAAGTTTACCAGGTTTATTGAGTCAAATTTTTAATAGGCACAGCTAACTGCTTATATCTATATGTAATGGTGTGTGTTTCCAACAGGTATAGAGAATTAGTGTATAGAATCATTCATGCAAAATCACTTCATGAAGGCAATTTGCTCTTGCTACTAATCACGTCTTGTATATATTACAAAAATACTAGCTCAGTCTTACAGTCAAATGTAGATTATTTTATATCAATTTTTATGCTGTAGGTAAAAAAAATGGTAGTCACAAGACTAGGCTAGATAGTTCTATCAGCAAAAGGAATAAAAATTTTTTCCTTCATTATTCACTTCTTAGAGCATGACCATGAAAATGATGGTTATGGAAATGTTGATTCTAAGGTTGATGCTTGTCTTAAGCTTTTAAAAAAATGTATTATATATAGGTCTGTGTGTAAGCACGTTTGTGTGTGTGTATGTCAGTGTGTGTGTGTGTATGTCAGTGTGTGTGTGTGTGTGTGACCTTCGAAGAAATGATTATTATTTATTAAAAATCTGGGAGCAAAAGTATCTGTTTGTAAGACTTCCCATACAAAATGGCTTACACACCACTAAAGGTAGCATGAAATAAGAGTGAAATTACATCTATTAGCCAAAAAAGGTCGATTTAGTAAAGCATTAGTTAAAATAAATAAACTGCATATTATACGAATTTCCCAAGGTGTAATCATATCTTCTTGGTCAATTATCTTTGTTGAAATCCCTGGAAGTGCAAATCAGTATTACACTTAATTTATGTCATTTCTGGGTATATAGCTCAGATCCTAAGAACTAATTTATTTAACCTTGAGCAAACTTAGACAATATATCCAACCTCCCCCCCCCCCCCTCCCCACATTTTTATGTGTTCAGCATGATACAGAAAAATGGGTACTAGATAGGCTACCCAATTAAGCTACCCATTCAAAATTGGTGACAGAGTCACTAATTTTAAGTTTTGTTGAATTTCTGGTGAGAACAAATTTTTTTATTCACCATTACTCACCTCTCTCCACCATCTAGGGTGACCACTGACAAGCTCCTGCTTTCACACTACACTTCCCATAGATTTTAGAAAAATCCACACTAACTATTGTGAATGGCCCATTCTACCTTTATCCATAGTACCCTGGCAAGTGAAAGCTGCTGCCACTTTAATATTTTTAATCTTTCCCTCTATAGAGATGCCACAAGAATACCTAGAAACATCAAATCACCACAGTATCCATAATTCATATCTAGATTTAGTAATCCAAACAGACTGCACTGGCTTTAGGATTAATTGTAGCATAGGATAAGTTTGATATCACATATACTAGCACAAATTGGTGGATTTAGCAAAATGTTAGTAGAAAAAATTTGCCACTGATTATGGAAGTTGCCCAAGGTGTGATCATGTCCTCTTGGTGGATTATCTCTGTTGAGGTCCCTGGAAGTGCAAATCTCAAGAAAAAAAGTAAAGGGACAAGTACACTGACAAGCACAACTTTAAAAAAAGGAAATATTCATGAATACTGATGTATTATAGTTGTGGAAGTTATTTATCCTACAAATAAAACTACAGCAAAGCAGAACAATCAGCTTGAAACTGTTGAATGCACTTATCAAAGAGGTGTGGCAAAACTTCACCATAAAGCCCTACTCAATATAAGCAATGTAACTCAATTCATAACTACAGGAGGCCAGTGGACGCTTTACTGATTCAAAATAAAATTGCCCAAATATATATGTATATTTTAACCCCTAACTTTTTTGGTTTGATCTTTAGGGGAAATACTAATACTACAAACCATCCCTGCAAGTTAAGAATTCAAATGATATAAGTTTTATATAGATTGGAGCAGTGTAGCTGGAGACAAGTGTGAACAAATGAACATTTAAACAAACAAACAAACATAAGGACTATTTATATATAAATTCAAGCATGCAGAATAAAACTAACATTTCATCCAAAACATCACAGAGTATGTTATGATTCCATCAGGATATAACTTCATAATTAAACACACTAATGAAGAAAATTGATTGATTGTGGACATAGACTACTTTAGAGTCTACCAGATCATGGAAATAACCCAAATACTAATGTTACCAAACTGTAGTAACCTGGATCATTAGCAACAAGAACAAGAATAAAATAGAGAAAAAGGTTTTCGATTTTTTGTTCTCTTTATCCCCTCTTGGTGGAACTATGTCTTTAAAAATTTACATCAACCTTCACTTCATTAATGATTCCAGAGCACAGGGTATAAAAATTTGGGATTGTTATCTAATAGAAATAAAAGTACTAATTACTTTCATGTCTGGCAGATATTGCTAGGGAGCTCTCTGATTGGTCATCAATTGTTCATTGTCTAACATTGAATCTATTCACCCTTATTTATGTAATAGTACTGTTAGATTAGTTCTAAACATAGCTATCACAGGACAATAAGAAAAAAGTTTTTTAAAAAAACAAAAAAAAAATCAATCCAGGTCTTTTCTCATTCCATCTAAACATAGTATCTCACATCATGTCCTCAAATGAATAAAGATAATTATATTCATTATTCTATTTAATGCACAACACAAATTGCCTTGAAAGATAAAAAGGTAGAGGTTGATTCATGAATTTGCTGGAATTAAAAATTATGGGGTAGGTTCTGTTGTCTTTCTGCCATTTTTTTCTTACTTTTCTGTATTAATACTTACCTCAACCTTTATTTTAATGGTATGAAGATC
Organism: Lycopodina hypogea; assembly: GCA_963969325.1. NCBI lineage: Eukaryota > Metazoa > Porifera > Demospongiae > Poecilosclerida > Cladorhizidae > Lycopodina > Lycopodina hypogea. The sequence continues at coordinate 3,847,936 of OZ017787.1, forward strand.
ACTGGCAAACTGAAGTTTTACAGACCCTACATAGAGACATAAAAGAATGAAGTATTGAAGCCATAGCCACCCTCAACAATATGCTAAATTAGTTTCTGTAATCTGAACCTGTAAAAAATAGCTTTATCTTGCTAGGCTTCTTGCGGAACTTGAGAAATATGTCCACCTGAAAAGATTACACCACTTTCAGTCACGGTAACCAGATAACTTCTCTGATCAATTAGTCACGTGGTTTGGTAACCGGTAACCAGGTAACAAGTCCGGTCAACCAGGTAACAAGTCTGGTCAACCTGTCACGTGATTTGGTAACCAGTCTTCCCAACCGCTACGTGATTTGCTACGGATTTGCTACAGATTAGCTACCGCTCATGTGATTTGTTGGGATTATCTACAATTGCAAGAAAAAGTACACCTCTGGATCAGTCATGGCAGACCACGAGGTAATTACCTCCTTCAAGGGAACCTCAATTAAAAATTTTAAAAAGCAACCTCCAGCTAACCTCAATACCCAATGCAAGTCCAAACCTCATTCATTAAAGTACATCAATAACTTCCTCAAACACAAGGCCTGAAACTAGGGCCACATTTATCTGACCTGCTAAGAAGTCAAAATAACCAAAATTTCAGTAATTGTGCAAGATGATCTACATTTTGGATTTGTTTCATAATACTCTTACTTTTTCCACATCCTTATTAGGTTGTCCAACTAAGAAATCAGAAACTAAAAAAGTTACAGCACTTAAAGTTCATATTAGTCACTCCCCCTTTCCCACACTTCTTTACCCTGCTAGCTACACACAAGATTTCATTTCTCCTCAAAATCTCAAAACATGCCATTAAAAAGTGTACAAAGTGATATTCATAATATATCAACAGGTTTCACTGAATTATGATTATCCAATATTGTATAACTAACTTGATGGCTAGATAAGGAGGCTTCTCTGTGTTAAGTAATATAGCTCCAATAAAAATTCATATAAAATAATGCTGCACTTCAACGAAGGTATGCTTAGAATATATCTTCAGGTTTCACTGATTATTGATTGTCCAATATTGTAGAACTAACTCGATGGCTAGTTAAGGTGGCTTCTCTGTGTTAAGTGATGTAGCTTTAATAGAAATTAATATAAAATAATGCTGCACTTCAATGAAGGTATGGGACAAGTTAAAAAGTTCACACAAACATTTAATTTGGGATATATATTTTTTTTCTTTAAACTACTGCAGACTACTGCAGACCTGGGAATTGTCCCCCCCCCCCCCCCCCCCCTCCTTCTAACTTCATGACAGGCTGCCCATACAGTGTAAAAGGTGAGTTCATATATATATCTTATGAATCTTCAAATTAATAATATTCACCAGTAAATATTACTCCATTTCAATAATGGTCATGTAGCTATTTTCTAATACATTTATGTTAAACAGCAGCAAACTCACTGATGAAGACATTTCTTGCACAACTTGACAATCACAACATATAGAAGAGAAATGTAAGCTGACAGCCACATAATTAATTACAGATTTTCTGGTATCACTGCTCTGTAAATATGTCCAAGCACTTTTTATACCATAACAATATGACTTAGGTAGCAGTCAAAACAAGCATCGATTTTCATCTGGTCTTCCTTCAACAAGAGAAGAGCAACAAAAAAAAATCAGTTGAGTCTAAGGATTCCAATTTTAAGCCTACTATAGTGCAGCAAAGTAACTGTGCATACCTACGAGTATGATAAGTTGTAATATGAACTCTGAACTGTTATGTTATTTGTGGAAACCTTTTCTTATGTTTTTTTTTTGGGTTCATTGTTATATCGCATCAACCTGAATTGGTATGCATTCTATTTCCATCAATAGTGATTTTGCTATTCTGATTATGATACTTGAACTGTTAGTTATTGTGTGATTGGGTTAATTATGACTGTGGTGCTTCAATTTATACATACGTCTTTTAGGATTTTATTTCTTACTTTTTTAAAATATATATGAGGTTGAACTCCAGAATCAGTTTCAGATTTTTCACAGCAGTGGAGCTACTACAGCATACTACAAATGACATTAACCAGAGGCCAATTTGCATCTCCTCTTGCAATGCTCAAGGCACTTTTCCCACAAACTTTATCCTATACATTATCCAAAGGGCATTAGAAGAGTTTAAACTTAATTCTTCTGCTTGGTAGTCATTGCATTTGTTGGATAAATGACTTTCACAACAGTGCTTCCCCAGCTATTGTGAATGTCTCCAATTTGCTTTGTTTCAGTTTTGATTTTCTACTGCATCCAGCCCTAGGCACTGCTCATGATGGTCTAGGGTTTTTTGGTTGTTATTTTTTTATAAATTTTTTCAAATTCCTGATCCAATTTGTGTGTGGAAGGGACATTTTCTTCAATAATACCCCCATGCATCCATTAATGGAAGAGGTAACTGCTCCCCACCCCACTTCCCCACTTCTCATGCCCTGGTTGTGTGTTTGTTTAGTAGTTGCATAGCTGTGGCCCATTTGCAGCTTTGCTTGCAATGATCAAGACACTTTGTCCAACAAACATTATCCTATACATTTTAGAAAAGGGCATTAGAATAGTTTCAAGTTAATTCTTCTGCTTGGCAGTGATTACATTTATTGGATAAATGACTTCCACAACAGTGCTTCTACAGCAACTGCTCATGACACTGCTCATGATGTTGCAGAATTTTTTAGGTTTTTTTCATATTATTTCCAATTTCCTGGTTTGATTGGTATGTAGGGACATTTTCCTCACTGATACCACCATGCATTCATTCATGGAAAGGTCATTGTCCACACTGCCCCCTCCCCCCACCCCACCCCACTTCCTATGCCCTGGTTGTTGTTGGGGTTATTTTAGTAGTTGCATGGTAGGTGGTGAAATGAGGCTGAAATTTGTCTGGTGCAGTCTACAGTGTACTTATGACCTAATTTTTGGACATTCCTAAATGGGTATAGTTATGCATACTAACATTATTATTTTCAATATTTCTCATTCATTCTTTTTTTTTATTTATTGCGTTATTTTGACTGGATGTAGTGGTTACTTTCATTATTTTCCTACATTCATTTTTTTAAAATTTATAATTTTTTTTAATGGGTACAGTTACACATCCTTAAGATTGTTACTTTCTATACTTTCATTATTTTTTTTTAAATTTATTATTTTATTTTGAATGGGTGTACTTACACATCCATAACATGTTACTTTTAATATTTTTCATCCCTTCAATCATTTTATTTTATAAATATCATTAGTTGTTTAAAATATATTCATTAGTGACTATGATTTAATATTATTCTGGTTAACATTCTATGAATTGGTGGAAGAAGACATTTTTTAACTATTTTTATCTTCCTTTTTTTTTAAGAGGCAACTCTCTTTTTTTCAAGTATATCATGCCAACTCTATTTTTTTTAAATTTATTACACATGCCCACAACCCAGATCTGTGGCTGCTGCAGCTATTTTCACCCTCCCCCACCCCCCTCCAACCTTTGTGTGGAGAATTGTACTTGTTGAAGTGTGGAGGGGTAGAGAGAGTGACAGGGAGAACACAAAAGGCAGCAGCTCCATTTCTCAAGCCAAAAAAAAAATTATAAAACAAAAACAAAAACAAAAAATCTGAGTTTTTAAAAATTGTATAATTGATCATATACCACAGGACATCCACATTGTTACTTTTAACATTTTTCAATAATTTTTTTCTCTTTATTCATTATTTCATTTTTTAAACATTATTACTTGTTTAAAATTTATTTATTAGTGTTTATGCATAATTTTGTATTATTCTTGTCAGCATTCTATGACTGTTGTTATTACCTTCCATTTTTTAAATATAACCTTCTTTTTTCAATTTTTCAAATGTATTATCCCAACTTTATGATTTTTTTATTGGTTTACACCTGTTCATAGCTCAGAGTTTGGCTGCTGCAACTGTTTTCTTCACATTCCCCATTCTTTCCAGTGAAAAATTGTACAGGGTGAAGTGTGGAATGGTGAAGTGTGGAATGGTAAAGAGAGAAGGAGAGGGGGGGGGGAGAGAGAGAAAGAAAGAGAGAGAGGACACTGATGAAGCTGCATTTCTGAAGCTGAGCTCCCAAGCTTTAAAAAATTCTATAATTGTCAGATTTTTTTCTTTACTGTAGTTAATTGGTCTTCTTCCTAACTCTGGGATACCTGACTCTGAGGTTATACTGTACTTAACTTCACAAGAAGAAAGATTATAGGTACAAAGCCATTGGTAAACATTTAGGTGAAGCTTGGCTAGCTAAAAAGTCTTTCATTCTCAGCTGCACTTGTAAATTTAATTTTCTTCAATTAATTTTTTTTGGTATTTTTATCTGCCATTTTAGAAATGCAGAGCTGGGTGGGGTATGATATCGACCTTTTACCTGCTTCACGAATAAATATGCTAAAAGAATTGGCTTTAGTTTACCACTAATTTTTAAGTTGGACATTTTAAAGAAATGCACCCCAAGGACCATGTAGGGAGCAGAATAAAGTTTTATTCCCTGTCCCAAGACCCACAGTTAAAAAGTTTTTCTTGACAGTTATGCAGGCAGGCAGGGAGTTAGTGAAAAAAATATATAGAATCAGAGATCATTTATTAAATATATTATTGACATAGGTGTCATAATTGTTCCATGAAGAGATAATTAAACAATTTGTTAAATCATAAGTGATAATTCTTCCAAAGAAAAATACTCACTTTATATCACTCTTATCAACCTGAACTATAGTATGTTGGTGCAATAATTAAGAGGTGATAAAATTGTTCATTTATAATAAGTGTAATGCCCTAGTTAGATTTAGAAGGACAACACTCACAATATTAATATAACACTTTAATTACATGGACAATAGAGATAATAATGGCAATAATAATTAGCCAGTCGTCATAAAACTATCAATTAAAAGGCTACACTTTCCTGTTATTTTATAGAATGTTCACTTTTATAAGCAATCATCATTAAAGGTACAAAGTGCTGTACACTCTAGCCTGACCCTTTTGCACTTGCAGTTTTATGTATCCAATTTTGCTGATGCTTGATGCATCAGGAAGTATTATTCACTTGGGTTTGTACAGACAGTAAGTGTTCTTTACAAAGTGTCACTCAGTTGGTGGAGACAGTGTTGAAGGGCTGTAGATGAATATTATATTTTGGGGGTGACATCCAGTTTGTGGTCTGGGATTGATGGATGTAATGGTAGAAGCCAAGGTGGGGGGGGGGGGGGGGGGCAGGTGATGTGCAGAAGTAAAAAATAAAGAAAAGTAATAACAATTTTGAGTGTCCCAAAGGATGGAGAGAAGTTTAATACAAATACAAAAAAAAAATACATTCAGCTCCACCAACACTAAGATTAATAATTCATTTAGTCCATTTTGCCAATAATAAAAAAATATATAATAATTCATTGATAAATCCCCTAATTAAAATTGCATGTGTATATGTATGTGTGTAGCTATGCTTCCTCAGACTCAGATCATTTTGTATATGTCATCAACTCACAGAAAACAATTGAACTCAATAGATAACAATTGGACTCAATAAATAACAAATTAATATGAGTCTCTAATATGAAAGATTTACTCAGGTCCCTAATCAAAAGGTAACAAAGAAATTGTGTGTTCATGTCTGAGTGTTCTCTCTTTAACCTACCAATTTTAAAATGCTTATTTTTTAACATTTGATCCATGTTAGAATTAGAAAATTAATTTGGGGATGGGGTGGGAGGGGGGGGGGGGGGAAGGAAGGAAATAAGGGAGAAAGTGGGATGGGGGGTCAGGGTAGAAAGAATGAAAGAAAGAAGAAGAGAAAAAAGGGAGGAAATGGAAATGGAAAAAATCTATATATATTTCCTCCACAATAAAAGTTAATGCGAAAGTGAAAAGATCAACATAAGAGTAATGAACAATAAATATGGCCAGGTAGCTTCAATTTTTTTTCTCTGGTGTATGGAGTAGGAGTACTTGTCACACAAATCATCATATTGTAAAGCATCATATAGCTCATTTTCTATCTGGACCAGCCTCAGGTGTTTTAATCCACTCATCAATGGAGTAAGGATCTTTGGAATGATTTATAGAGTTCAATTGCTCTTATATCACTTCCTAAGATCACTGAGAGGTCTATTTTAATTCCAAAAATATGAACTAGCTGTTAGGGTGGATTGTTCTCCAACTTGGCAGATTAGCAACTACAGGCCAGGCCTTCATCCTTTAGTGCAGGCACTCACAGGCACTCACTCTATTGTTAGACAGTGTGGCATCTCTGAAATATCCAACATGTATTCCCATCAGTTGACCACCGTAGAAGTCAGAGATGGTTAGCTGGAACATAAAGTGCACCCGAGGTACCAACATTCTAATACTCCCTCTTTCACAGTGTGTAGAGTGGGTTTCCTGGTGGACAAATACTTGTGTAGAGAGGTATTTCTATTTACAAAGGGGGACCATTTTTAATAGCAGTTAGCCATGGGGGAGGAGGGGGACAATTTTAATGGAAGAATAGAAATTTCATGTTTGTACCTACCTTATAGTGCAGAGTTGTACTGAACATGGTGAACAGCAACTGTTGGTAAGATCACGTCCCCAGTACAGGCTCTCTATAGTCCCTCAACGTCTAGGCAACTCTGAAGTCCCAACATGCCAATTTGTAAATTCATACCGGCTGTGGAAGTCAAATTCTACTTCTTGGTAGAATGGTTAGTTGGAAAATAAAATTATATTGAAATTATTGGGAGTATTATCATTAAAAAAATTGTACCCACCATCTAGTACAAAGCTTTCACTTCGTTCAAGCTTGGATAATTCTAATCTATTAGTCCTTTTTTCAGTTTTGAGTTCACTCAAAAGGTTACGATGTAGAATGCACAATTGTAAAGCCAGAACTAGCTGATCCAAGACATTAGCATAAGGTGTGAAAACAAAATTATCAGAAAAGCAAATCATCAAACTTACAAATAGCTTTGTATCCATCATGATCAAATCTTAAATTAATAGCTCAGATAACATGATTAATCATTTCATAGTAAATATATCTATAGCAATCTTCCACATATTGCTCTTCCATGAGCCCTCTTCTATGAAGAATTGTTGTACCAACTTCATGTAGTGTTGGTATTGGATATATTCTAGTACTGATGGCTAAGAATTTCACACTTCTATTTTTGCCATTTCATTTCAGTTTTCTAAGAAAAACAGGTGAAAAGGCTATTCTGACCTTATACTTGGCAGTGTTGCTACAGTCATTTTCATCAACTCTTGACCTAGTCCAGCAGAACACTTCTTCCTTGCATTGCTTTGGACAAGACAGATTTCCTTCTTCAACCATTTTAACAGAGACTGTGGTATGACACTCTACTAGACTCACTGAGACTGTTAATGTTCCATGCAGTACCAACCTGGCAGGTTATATTTATGGTCCCCAGCCTGGGGTTTATCTAAATAAACCAGCACAATTGAACTCATGTATTTACACCTATGGTTCCTATCACCTGTACAACTCTTGCACTTTTCATTATTTTTCCCTCTTCTTTTTCTTCTTTTTTATCTTTTCTCTTTTTTTGGTTTTCCCAAAAAAATTGTGTTTTTATAGCACCCACAAGCACCTCCTAATGTACAGCCTAGCATTGGTTAAAGTACAAGAGGCTGACCCAAGACATGCCCCACCAAGGTAGACAGCTCTTTTGACATGTTGCTCAAGGGCTCCTCTTGTTGGGGGGAAGAGCTGACATGATTCTCTACTTAATGTTTAGGTGAAGCCTTTTCAATATGTGTTGCTGTGTGCTGCTTCTGTTGTAGAGCAAGATGATAAAATTTTTAATGGTTTGCATGGCTTTTTCATTAATCTGAGTTGGTTCAGTGAAGAGGTCAATCAGGGTCTGAGTTAGTTTAGGATATGCATTCCTAACTGCTCAAGCTGACCACTTGCCAGGTCCAGAAGTGCAGGAGACAGTCTCACAGCCTATCAATGCATGAAAAATCTGTAGTGCCTCTGCTTTCTCTGGGCCCAAAGCCTTTGCCATCTCATTGGCTGCCCAAAACAGAGTCACCTTGCCTGTGCCAATGGATACCAATATTTATCATCTTTACCCAGGGTGTGCACTAGAGTCACAGTCCAACAACATCTGTGTCCACAGTGAAAATGAAAATCTAGTTGTAGCCAATGTGAGCTGCATGGGCTGCATGAGGAATCACAGGGACAGTGCTAAAGTATCTGACAGCAGTGGCCTTCTCAAGAATATATCACTATCAGTGATGACACACTATTTATCTCCATAGTTGAATAATCCATCCAATTAAAATCAAGAGCAGGCGTAAATTTGTGAGGAGTTGAGAAATTTCAAATTTAGAACATTAAATCCTGCCCTTTGTGATAAAGTAAAAAGAGAGAGCAGAAGGTGGGAGAATGATAAAAAGGGAAACTTCCTAAAAGATCTGCTGTCCCCAGGTGGTCACCCATCCAAGTACTGAGCAGGCTTAATAGTAATTACTTCAGGAAAAACCGACAAATAATGATTAACGTTTGACCACTCTGCTATATCATTCATTATCAGTTCCAGTGTTGAGGTCAGGTTTGAATTTGATTCCAACACCAATATAATTAGTAAATATATTAATAGAGAGACATGATTCTAAAGCAATTTTCCAATTTTTTTAAGTTAATGCTCTGCTTCACACCTCTTGACCACCTAGGGTGCTGATGCACTTTCTAACAGTTCCTACAGGCATCAATCTACCAGAGAAACCCAGATGTGGAAAATTAATGCTATGTACGTTCATATTGCATAAGGATGGAACATGGATGAAATTCTCCCCCAGGACATGGTAAAAAGGATGCCAAGCTTATAGTCTGACCTGCAGAAGCTGTGGCCATAATAATCACCTAGAGAATGTGTGTAGGAGCAAGAATGCAGCTAGAGCTAAGCATGATGAGCATGAAGGTGCTGTGTTTGACTCTCTCCCTCTGTAATTACCACCTTTAGTCAACACCATAGCAGGAAGTCAATTGCACTCAACCATTATCTCTACAACCAGCTATCCAACTCCTTGGTGAAGTAACCCTTCAAACCTCAGCCCTTCATCAAATTCACTACTGAGGCACTACATGAGTGATATTAATGCCTCAGCTTCACCCTCACCTTTACTTCCATAGCTACCCTAATTCATGCCATGACTAACACCTGCTCTCAGAGTGGCTTTGCCAGCATCAAAAAATCATATGCAGACTCTGCCTGAAGAAGGTCGATCCCATTCTGGTCACAATGAAGATGCATGCTGCATATGATAAAGGCAATGGCATATTAGATGCTGCCATTTACGGTTCTCCAGCAAACACAAATCAGGCAACCTGATTCTGGCACGCCAAATCATGTATGTGACTGACAATTCATATAAACTCTTCTTCATTAGAGAAGCATGCATCACCCATGGCTTAATCACTGACAACCATTGGAGATATAGGATCTAGCAAGACCAGCGGTGCTGCTGGCCTCATTGACTCAAAGGACTAATACACAATGGACATCCACAGTGAAAGCAGCCTCACAGGAGATTGTAACTGCCGAAGGCACAAACCCCATCCCCACACCTGACTAAACCTCGGTTCCCTGCAACAAAAGAGAATCATGAAAAACTCCAACAGTAACTGGTCAATTAGTGCAATTCAAGTGCATTCAACACTTGCGAGCATCAAATTCTCCCACTCATGGAAGATTCACCAATGAAACTGATGATGTACCCCAATAGCAAACCTGTGGCCCACCACTTCCCTACACCAGTCCAACTTCACTGGCAAGACAATGATAAGGCATTGAAATGACCAAGACATGAGACTAGGTGTGATTGAAACAGTTCCCATTGGCGAAGTCATCACTTGGTGTCAAAGCATAGTTATTTGCCAAAGAAATGGAAAATCACAGCTGATAATAAACTTCAAACCTCTTATGCACATGCCACCAGGGAGACCAATTACACTCAGTTACCATTCCAGCAGGCAAGATTTGTACCTCATGGCAAGATGAAGACACTATTTGATGCTTGAAATGGATACCATAGTATACCCATATGTAAACAGGACCACTACCACACCATATTAATCACCCCATGGAGCATTTACTGGTACTGCACTGGCCCTCAAACATACATGGCTTCGGGAGAGGGACACTGAAAATGCATGATGTCCAACATACTGAGCAAGACCAAATGTATCAACAACACAGAATTCTGGGCAAATGACTTGGAAGAAAGCTTATATCAAGTGGCTTGACATTTGTAGCCCAGACGGTATAATTCTGAATGCTGACACTTTTTTTTTAGGTCATGACACAATTAAATTTGCAGGATTAGAGATCACCATGGACAGCGTTCAACCCTGTAAGAAATACCTATGAGCACTTATGGAATTTCCCATACCAAAGAACATGATATCCGATCATAATTCATTCTGATTAACCAGGTGTAATATGCATTCAGCATATGCTTCCCTTTCATCAATTGCTGAAACCAGCACTCCTTTCCTCTGGGACAAAAATACCTTAATGACATATGTGAACAGTCTAAAGTTCTCAGCACAAGTAAGATTACTGAAGATGATCATATTTTAGACAAAATGAGGAAGACACGCTTAGCCACTGACTGGTCTAAGACAAGTATTGAATTTTGGTTATTCCAAAAATACTGCAGATATACAAGTACCAACTTACTCTGCTGTTATACAGGATGGAAAATTACCCTCATCACCAGTCACTTTACTCGCCTTCTGAATTCTATTATGCACTAATTGAGGATGAAGCACTGGTGGTGTCTAATGCACTAGACAAGTCAAACACTTCGTCCTGGGGTATATGGATCTCATCCTTGCTGTAGATTACAAGCCACTCATCAGGTGATTTGTAGACCGGTCACTTAATGACATAAGAAACTCACGACTCAGAAACCTTAAAGAGAAGAACCTAATTACAGAATTCACATCTTTCATATACCAGGTGCAAAAGAAAACAGAGTCTGTGACACTGTAACATGCTACCCAACATTCAATTCAACCCTCCCAAGAAATACCTATTAAATAACACCGGTGCTACCTGTGACACAAAACAGCCACCCCTCCTTAACATTCCACACACTTCCTAACTGGCATTAGAACCACAGAGGAGACTCTGAATGCAGACAAGGATGTTGTTCGTATCTCTGCTGGACTGATTCAACTCTTGCTTCTTACACACAATGAAGGAAGCCCTAGATAAAGCCCTTCTACTGTTTTATCAAGACTCAGAAGCACCTACTTGCCTCATGACTGATGCATCCAACACAGCTGTAGGAGCAGTCTTACAACAGCAAATCAATAATACCTGTCACCCTATCTCATTTTTCTCCAGGAAGAGCTCATCTGCTGAGATTTGCTACAGTGCCTTTGACAGGGAACTACCAGCTGTTACCAAGCAATTGAACACTTTTAGCTTTTCCTTGAAGGTCAACCATTTCATGTCATAACCAACCACTAACCACTGACATTTGCTTTAAACACTCAATGTGATCATCATTCATCACTTCAAGCCCACCATCTTAACTACATCTCGCAATTTACCCCCACTATCTGTTTTGTACATGGATCAAACGATGCAGTTGCTGATGCTCTCCACATATTGAAACCAATACTTTCCTCTTAGGCCAACTGTCCACTATGGACTTTGCTGCTAGGGCTTGAACTCAGGTCACTCACTTCAAATATATTCCCTTAAGTCTTCTCCATTCTATACACTAATTGTGTAATGTACGTTTTACCCCACTGGCTAACCCTAGTGACCCACTCTATTGTTATACTGCAACTATCAAATAATGACTTGTGGTACCATTCACTTGGCACCGCTCTGTGTTCAATTCTCTCCATGGTCTTTTCCAAGAAATGCTAAAACTTATTACTGCTTGGTTTGTATGTCCTGGGATAAATGCTGATTTTTCCTGCTCAATTACACCCTATATACAATGCCAATATGCCAAAATCCAGAGGCACACTAACATCCCTCCATCATACTTTCAGTTCTCTGGCGCTCATTTCAATGTTATTCATTCTGATTTGGTTGGACTGCTTCCACCAGCCCAAGGTTTCAGGTATCTATTTACCAGTTTGGATCATTTAACTAGGTGGCCAAGATCTTTCCCACTCATGCACATCACTGCACAAGCGATTGTTCAAGCTTCTTCAGTGGCTGGAATTCTCACATTGGCATTCCTCCTATTATTGTCACCAACCATGGTAATTAGTTTGAATCTCAACTGTGGCATATGCTGATAATGTTACTAGTATAAAATAGGGCTCTAGAATGCACTGAAATGGCTCTTATTAGTGCTAGTTTTTTGGGGGTTTCACCTAAAACATAGGTTTTTTATGGTATTTTTTAAAAATCTATTTCATCTTTTTTTGGTCATAAATTCTATATATTATTTGTGTAACCTTCCTGCCTGCTTGACTGCCTGCCTGCCACAACTCCAGTCTTAATCTGTTTCCTATGTCCTCATCCTCTTGAGCTGGAGAAAGATCTTGAAATTGTTCACAATGCTGAGAGTAAAAAGTTTAGGGAAGAACAAAAGCTCTACTTTTGGCAGATTTTTTTGGTGCAAGATATTGGTAAAGCGTCTACAATGTTACCACCCATGCATTTGCCAAAAAAGGGTTTAAAACACGTAAAGGCCCTCCCCCCCCCCCATCAGAAAATAGCTCTGCAATAAAATTTCAAAGAAAGCTCAACCTCTCCGATAATGGCTGCCTTGATGTGGCGGAGAGGCTTTAAACCTAGAGCCAGCAAGTAGTTCAGCCTGCTATATTTTTGAATAAATCAAATTAAGGACCCATGGTGGGAATTCAGCAATGAAATTATAAAGATATAGCTAGCTATAATAGTAGTGTCATGCTCCTTATGTGTGCTTTTGACAAGAATACAGCAACCAAAATGTTGCATCCCTTTCAGTAACCAGGTAAGTTTATTATAATAATCCGCTTGATAACATCACTATTTGTATATTTAGTTACATACAATACAGCTAAGGAATAAATTTTCTTTTAATTCTGAGAGGACGCAGTCTCTCCGGATCAGGTGTGAAGGTACCTTACCAATGTGATAACCCAGAATATTGATTAACAGATTCTACCGTCTTGGTCAGGTTGAAAGCTAGGTTTCTCTGTTGGACAGCTTCAAGGAATCATTGAACATTAGTGTCATGGTCTTCTTGATTGACTCCTGCAATAGTTATGTTACTTAAATAAGGGAAGGTATTGTTGAGTTGTTCCTCTTCAACCATCTTGTCCATAGCTTTTTGAAACACAGCAAAACCATTGGTGACACCAAATGGAATTCGATAGAACTGATAAAGTCTTCCATTTGTCTCAAAACCAGTATATTTCTTGTCCAACTCTGCAATTGGCACCTGGTAATATGCACTTCTCTGATCATATGTTCAAAACACTTTCTAGCTTGCAAGGCGATTGACCATATCATCAATATGAGGAAGCAGATGAGCATCAAGTTCTGTATACTGATTGATGGTCTGTGAGTAGTCCATACACAGTCTTTTCTTGTGATGCTATAGAGGATCCTTGACAACGACAACTTGAGCTTGCCAAGGGGAAACTTAAGACTCAACGATGCCCTCAGCTAAAAGTCGAGCAACTTCTTGGTTTATGAAAATCCAATCTTCCTTACTAAAACATCATGACTTGGCTGCCATGGGCTTAAACCAGGAAATAGATGTTCAATGAGTGATGGCTTCCCAAGGGATGCTCAGAAACAGCAAAGACTGATATAGGATTAGATATGATTAACTCAAACTTGATTGTGACACACTTATGTTCCTTCTGGAAATCTTAGCCAAGAATTATATCACTGCAGAGATTTTTGAGAACACCAAGTCGTGTGGTACTATAAATTATACCGTCAAGAGTAAGGTCTATAAAACAGTGCCCAGGAACATGAGTGTTCAATGTAGTAAGAGCAATTGAGATGTTCTGTGATGATGGATGGTAGGAATCTTTAGGAGTTCAACTGATGAAACTGTCAGACCTCCCAGTGTCAATTAGAGCTGAAAATTCCTTCCCACACACAGAAACGGCTACAGATGCCTGGAACAGTCCTTCGGGACAGGCAGCAATGATTAGGCAAATTGTATGTGAGGAGATGGCAGCTGTTGTACTTTCACTAGATTTTCTACTTTTCAATTGACAGACATTCTCAAAATAACTTTTGATTTCACAGTTGTGATATTGTTCATCTCATGCAGGGCAGACTTACCTATTGTTCATGGCCCCACCACTGAAGAGGCACTTCATTTTTTGCTTTCTGGTAGAGGCAAGAGGGCAGTTATCACCAGTAGTTATGTTATCAGGTTCAGGTTCCACAGGGGAAGGGACACAGGAAGAAGTGCTCATTGCTGCAGTTGTGTTGCTACCTGGAGAGACATATACTTATGAATTATTTTGTGCTATGTGTAGTGCATTGGTTTGGTCAAATGCTGTTGTAAGTCTAAGTGTTTATTCTCCAGGAGAAAGAGTCATGAATTAGTTCCTCACGATATTGCTCAGCACTAACTGGTTTAATATTGCAGTCCTTACTGAGTTTCCTAAGTTCCTGCAAAAATTCACTGAGGGTTTCACCAGAATGCTGCCTACTAGCTGCTAGAAGATGTCTAGCAAATATCTCATTAGAGTCTTAACATACAATCTTGTCAATGCATCAATTGCCAAATCAAAACTAGCACAGTCCTTAAAGACCAATCTGGCCAAAATTTGACATGTGGTCTTTAAGTACACGGGTAAGCATTATTGATCACATTGGGTGTGGTTTTGTTCTAACTTGCACACCGGAAGTGGTTTTGGCTACCAAAAGCAAATTTAGGGACCAATCAGGCTGAAATTTGGCATGTGGACTTCAAGTAACAGGGTGAGTGTCAAGTGGGAGTGGGTGTGGTTTTGTGAAAGCCATGCCCACAGGAAGTTATTTCGGTTAGCAAAAGCTAATTAAAGCACCAACCAAGCAATAATTTGGCTTGTGTCTCTGAGTAATCGGGTGAGCATTATTAACCACATGTGGGTGTGTCAATGGATGTGGTATGGTCATAACCACACCCATAGGAAGCTATTTTAGCTACCAAAAGCTAATTAAAGGATCAATCACACTGAAATTTGGTATGGGTTCCCCAAGTAAGAGTGTTTCTATCATAACCGCACAATAGAAGTCACTTTGGCTAGACAAAGGAAATTTAAGGGCCAACCAGGCCGAAATTTGGCATGTGTTCTCCACGTAACAGAGTGAGCATATTAACCGAGAATAGGTGTACCAATGGGTGTGGTTATGTTGTAGCCACACCCACAGGAAGTTATTTTAGCACAGACCAGGCAAAAATTTGAGTAGCTTCTATTATATTTCATGTTAACATTGGCTGGCAATGCCGGGTATATGCTGCTAGTTAACTATATAAAAGTGTGAGTGGGAAAGTGTAGTGCTAGCTAGGGTCCAATTTACATCTCAAGTTGGGGGGAAGGGGGGTTTAATCCTGGCTCCATTGAACAAGCAGCTACCTAGGAGTCTGGTTCGTCAAAAGGGATTCAGTAATGAAACCATGAAACTGCCTCCACATTGAACCTTTCTCCAGATTGAACCTTTCTCCAGATTGAACCTGACCGTATGCATTGACAAAGCAAACTAAAGGCACTTTTCTTTTTCTTTTCAACTTGTAAGTGTAAGGTTCAATATTCAGATATATATTTTTGAAGTAGTAAATATATAGACAGTCAAATTTATTGTCCTAGAGACCTAGAAGCATGCAAATACAACTTAAATCCAGCAGGGAAAAGAGTTAGGTTGCCCTAGGCCACACTTATTCCTCTGAGCATGTCATTATACCCCGGGCAATGCTGGGTATATGCTGCTAGTTGTTCATGTGTGGTGTGTGCCAGCAAATGGATAAAAATGGATAACTCAAACTTTGATAACTACATGCAAATGCACAAATGCACACTATACACCCACCCACCTCCACCCTCTACACACACACACATGCTTGCACACACTCACACACACAAAATAAATATGCGAATTCTCCAGCTTCAGTTAACACGGTTATAGTGCATCTGAAATAGTCAGGATGACTGTGCACTAAGCAGGCACTATGACCCAGTGCAAGCTAACTTCTTAAGCTGGTCTAGGAGCTTGCAGAAGACTGACTAAGACTCTCAGCTGGTTGGTGTGGGCACCCAGAGTCCCACCTGAACCCTTAGCTGATTGACAAGCCATGGCCATTGAATTTGCACCCCAGGATATTCCAGGTTCCCATCACAGATCGGTGGACTGGTATGGGAAGAAGATGTTGATGGACACTAAAGTTTCCTGTCAGTGCTGAGTTTGAACTCACAACCATTACGTTATTAGTCCAAGGACATAAATACTCTGCCACACACACAGCATGCATGCGCACACACACAGAAAAGAAGGAAGGCCAATATTTTGGGAGTGAGGGAAGAAAGAAAAAAGAAAAAAGGGGGGAAGATGAAAAGAAGTGTGTTAATGAAGGGGAAAGAAGCAAGGAAGGAAGGGGAAAAGAGAAAGAAAGAAATAAAGAATGGGGGAAATTGGGGGGAAAGGGGGAGAAATAGTGTCATATCAGGAACAAAGAAAAAAATAAGGCAAATATTTTGGGTGTGGAAGAAGAAAAAAAAAGAGAAAAAAGGGGGGAAGAAGAGAATTGTGTTGAGAAGGGAGAAACTAGAAAGAAAGGAAGGAAATAAGGGAGAAGCAAATAGGAGAGAAAGAAATAAGGAATGAGGGGGGAAAGTGGGGAGGGGGAAGGGGGGAGGGTGTCCTTTCAGGTTTTAGGTTCAGGTGTGTGTGGTCCATGATTTAGTGTCTGCTGCGATTTAGCGTCTGGTGCGTGCAATTTGGTAGTGCTTGCACAAATTTGGGTTTTATATGCATGCTTAAAAAAGATTAAATGGTCTGGGGGTTGCATGCTCAATCAACTACTGTGATTTTTCTTCTTTTTTCTTTTTTTTTCTTTTCATTTGTTTTCTCCTCCCCCCCCCCCACCCCTCCCCATCCTTATTGGTTTTGAAACTTTTCATTTATTTATTTTTCTTTCTTTTACTTGCCTTTTCTTTCTCCCAGGCCTTTGACCCAATTATCTATCTGTGTGGATTTGATTCAGTTAAAATAAAATTTAGATACATCTATATCAATAGATGCAAGAATGTGTGTGTGGGCTCAATGGACAACCTAATTGCTAAATGGAGGTAGTGATAAAAAGTAGTGATTTGAGCTCAATCCACTGGTCTTGAGTCATAAGTTTATCAATACAACCTCTGTGAATAAAGAAGCTTGAATTACATTTGATTGGATACTCTACTCAGTGTGTTTATTCCTAGTCAAACCTCTTTCTGTGGGTTTGTGGGGCTAAAAGTGCCATAAATCTTACATGACAACTCTTGAACATAGGCTGGGTCACACTTGCCACACCACCTTGCTACCAAATGTAAACAATTTTTTTTTTAATTGCAAACAAAAAAAAATTGCAAACCAAAAAAAAAAAAAAAAATGATGGAATCTATTTATGGTACTATGGATAGTCCAGTTAATGGACCAAGAGACCTAGAAGCATACAAACACAACTTAAATACATTAGGGAAATGGGTTGGTTGCACTAGGCTATATTTATTCCTCTGGGTATGTTATTATATCCCAGGCAACGCCAGATATATGGTGCCAGTACATGTATATATAAAGTTGTCTCTGTAGTCCGTATGTCTTCCAGTAGCAACTTCAGTTTGCAAGTTAAACCCACAAACCCATATATTTTTGGAATCAGCATCTCTGAGAGAATGTTTAAGTCATATATATATGGCCAATACCACTGACTGTGTTTGAATCAGGCCAAAAAGTGCCAGAAAAATAGACAGACAGGCAGGCAGACAGGCAGGCAGGCAGGCAGGCAGGCAGGCAGGCAGGCAGGCAGGCAGGCAGGCAGGCAGGCAGGTATTTCAGCAAGAACACTTGAACCTAAGGAATTAGACCCATGAACCCTTATATATTTGGAATCAATATAATCTGGGGGATGTTTAAGTGCATGTATATGACCACACCCATTTCCGTTTCCTTGTCAGGCCCCAAAAAAGGCCAAAAATGGTACTTTGACCAAACAAATCCTTGGAGAAACAGACTTAAAACATGGTATGCATACACAACTTGACTTTAGGAGTAAAATGGGCAGAATCCCTCCTGGCTACACCTGTTCCCATTGGTGTCTAAAGTGAAATAGTGCCACAAAGAAAAAATTAATCTAAACAATGCTTAGACCTAAAGGGTCAGATCCAGAAATGCACTTGAATATATATTTTGGTTCGTGTGTTTGTACATGTGTGTCTAGGCCTCACAGTGAAACACTTGGACCGTAAAGGCCGATATTTGGCATGTGCTCTCCAAGAACCTGGGTGAGCATTATTAAACATATATCGGTAGGTAATGAGTGTGGTTTCGTCATAGCAACACACACAGGAAGTTTTTTGGCTATTAAAAGCTAATCAAAGGACCAACAAGACTGAAATTTAGAATGAGGTTTCCAAGCAACTGAGTGAGCATTACTAATCAATTATGTGTGTGCGTGTGTCAAAAATGGTACTTTGGCAATACAAACACTTGGAGCGACAGACTTAAAACATGGTATGCATACATAAATTTACTTTGGGTGTAACATGGGTGGGATCCCTCCATGCTACACCACTTCCAATTGGTGTCTAAAGAGAAAAAGTGCCAAGAAAAAATAAGTTCAGAATAAATATTGGACCTACGGAGTTAGATCCACGAACCCATTTAAATATATATTTTGGTTCATAAGTATGTACGTATGTTAGTATATATGTGTCAATGCATCACAACCAAACACTGGGACCAAAAAGGCCGAAATTACGCATGTGCTCATTAAGAATCTGGGTGGCTATTATTGAACACATGTGGGCATGGTAATGGGTGTGGTTTTTTCCATAACCACACCCACTGAAAGTAATTTTGGCTGAAAAAAGTTTATCAGAGATCAATCAGGCAAAAAGTGGTATATGGTCTACAAGTACCCGGGGAAAGAATTCTCATCCATATATAGGTGTAGGTTGGCCATAGCCACACCCACTGGAAATTGTTTTCCCTATATTAAAAGCCAATCCAACAACCAACCAGACTGAAATTTGAAATAAGGTTTCAAGCAACTGAGTGAACATTATTAATCTCATGTCTGTGTGTCAATGGGTGTGTTTTGGACATTTCCACACCCATAGCACATCATTATGCCTACCAAAAATTCATTTATGGACCAATCAGGCCAAAATTTGGCATATGGAGTCCAAGTGATTGGGTGAACATTAATAACTACATGTGGGTGTAGTGGGTGTGGTTTGGTATTAGCCAAACCCATAGGAAATTGTTTTGGCTGTCTAATTTGAGTGGCTTCTATGTTTCATGCTGACTTTGGCCCGGGCAAAGCAGAGTATATGCTGCTAGTGTGTGTATGTGTGTGTGTGTATATATATATATATATATATATATATATATATATATATAATCAAAAATGGGGATTGTAAATCCAAACAACTTATATATAATAAAAAACGGGGTTTGTAAATCCAAACAACTTTTGAATGGAACCTAGCCAGGCAAACCTGAGGCCATATTTGGACTCAATGCGTCCATGTGCATGTCCACGAACCAAGGAATGCATGAAATGGTGAGTTTTTGAATTTTTGACATTTTGCAAGCCATGATCAAGCAATATGCTAACCATTGGAACACTCGCCCAAAAATAGAAGCTTTTTCTCTGAAAAAGAACAAGCCAAAAGAAATATAGATTAAAGATGAAAAAATCATAACTAGCATCCCTTCCATGACAACAACAGGAACTCCACAGTAAAAAATAATACATGAAACTCTCAAGAGGTTAAACAATGGGTTCCTATTCAAACCGGTCTAGTATGACATGTTCAATAGGATTTCATTTTCAGATTTGGAAACAGTTTCTATGAAAACTCCCTCATATGAATTAATTTCATAAGAAAATCTAAATGCAAATTGTATTCACACATATTAATCAAATAATAGATACACCTGTTCATATTCCATTTCCATCCCTTAGTTAACAAACAACACAACACAAAAATTATCAAACACACACACACACACACACACACACGCATGCACGCACATAAGTAATTGCAACCACACAAAAGAAAACAACAAACCCTGCACGTTGATATTTAATTTCTATTACTGACAAAAATTTTATCTTTCCTTTACAAAAATCGTAAACAAAAGCTAACTTAATTAACAACCTGCAGCAGTTATTTGAAGCAGATTTAGCACTTACAACCATGCCATGTACATTCTAATATGAATTGAAATTAAAAGCCACCAAAATACAAGTACTGTACCCCTATCATTAAAAAAAAAAAAAAAAAAAAAAAAAAAAAAAAAAAAAAACATTTTAAAATAGCACTACCAACCAGTCCAATTCAATCAATGCACAAACATCAGGTAAACTTGACTTACAAAGTTAATTCTTACTAACCATTAAAAAAAAAATTATTCAATCCAAAAACAAAAACTCCAAATTACAATCAAGGGCAATAGAAGGTATGTTATAAAAGCTATAATTACTCACCAACAGATTCAATGTTTAACCATTCAACATATATTACAAAGAGACATGCCCAAAATAATATCTGACATTCAAGGAAAAATAACTTCAAAAGCTAAGAGAAACAGGCTCAGTAGAATCATAGAATCACACTACCAATAGGTGAACCACTGGAAACACCATCAACAAAAGCAACATTCATGACTACAGTGAATGATTATCAGTGAAATTAACTTCAGGAAACAACGAGGACAAAGACACCTAGCATGACCACAGGAAGACACCTAATATGACCACAGGAAGGCATGAGCACATAGATAAACTTCAGAAAACAAACCTTACAAGCACAAATATGGAAACAGCATCAACAGAAACCATAAACCTCATCTGGCTAGTAACAGGTTTCCAATATGATACTGCCACAAATTATGCAAGCAATGACAAGGTGACCATTGGAAGAATGAGAGATGTGTGCCAACATTGAAATGCACAGAAATAGGGAAAAAGCCATCAGGACCCTGCTGCTCCAATGGAAAAGTCAGTTTATCACTCATTGAGGAGCCCCCACTGATCCTGAAGCAGCAACTTCAGGAAAAGATTGCAACTGGCAAGTATTTCAGAAGTAATCACAAGTATAATACCACATTCCAGACAACCTCCTTCAGAACAGAGCACAACCTGACCAATCACAGGATTTTACACCACATACAAGATTCAGGGCCAGTGCTACCACAAAATTAGAGAACTACTTCCACTACCAGAGGTGGAACCAAAGTTTGTATAAATGTATTTCATGGGAGATACAGATAAGGAGGCCAAGCATTGGAATAGGCATGTTGGTTGGGACCTGCATGTTAGCATCTTCACTGAATTGCAAGGAATGCTCCATCATAATCATGCCTATGTAAGCTATTTAAGTCCACTCTGGAGATTATTGAATTACCACACCACAAAGTAACTGTTAGTGCAAATCCAAAAGCAATAGCAGATACTTTATAATACTATAACCATTCACTAATTGACTATGTGGAACCATCTCACTTCCCTTCTGAGGGACCTGAGGAGAGATGAACTTCAGGAAAGAGCAATAATAGAATAACAAGCATGACCACAAAAATACAGTAATCAGAGTGGTGGACTTTTGAAAACAATAGCAACAGAATGAACAACCATGGAAACAACAGCAACAGAAATCAACTGGCCAAAGGCAACTTTCCAATAAGACTGCAAAAAAGTTATTCAAGAGACCGCTAAGTGACCATTAGGAGAACAGCAGAGGTGTGCCAACACTGCAGAGGCACAGAATGGGGGAAAAGACACCAGGACTCTGCTGCTCAGTTGAAAAGTCTATTGAGATCCCAGAGGTCCTGATGAGGCTACTTCAGTAAAACACTGCAAGTCAAACATTTAGTAAGTAATCTCATAAAGTACAACTCCACCTTCCAGACAATATTACTCCAAATTTATGATATGCAATGTCCCATTCCATAACAATACAACCCTACTCCATAAATTTACACTATTACACTCAATCCCTATGAAACATTTCTCTACTATGTAAACCAATCAACACAATAAATGAAATGAACTAAACTAGTGAAATAAATGTAATTAAATACAAATAAACCCAAAGTTAATATGTTCACAAAGTAGATAATTTTGTGACCACGGGCTGAAAAACTGCCCGTAGGGTAGGTTTTTTGCTAGTGTGTATATATATATATATATATATATATATATATAGCATACACTTGGCGTTGTCCGGCCAAAGTCAACATGAAACATTAATAGAAGCCACTCAAATTTCGGCCTGGTTGGTCCTTTAATTAGCTTTTGGCAGCCATAACTATTTCCTGTGGGTGTGGCTAATACCAAATCACACACATCACCACACCCACGCATGATAGCTATAAAAAAAATAATGTTTAGTGACCATCAAAGACATGAACCTGAAATCTCTGGATTTGTTTTGTTGGAAACAAAAACATCCTTATATAATCTCTTCTTTTTCTTTTTTTTTCCTTTTTGTGGTAATAGAAGTGAGGTACATATGCTTCCTGTAGACAAGCAGGCAGATACCTGTCAGGACAGTGGGTCCTGATAGGTATCTGTTGCTTGTGGTTGCAAGTTATGAGGTAAGAGAAATTGATAGGAAAGGATGGAAAAAGAAACTGATGAAAGGGAAGAAAAGTGAAAGGGGGAAAAAATCATATAATTACTTAGTTGACAAGGTTTGGCTCAAGGAATGAGGATTGAACCTATGTATCACACATCTATTGTGTATATCTCACATCCTGGTATGAAGTAATTACACTAGACTATTTTGGCTCAAATGTTGCACTCAATAACCACACTCCCCACATTTCAGGTACTTTTCAATGACATTAATGATGGAGTCAATAGATTTTTATGCTTGCATTATCCTGTTACCGAAACTAATAAATAAACCAGATTTAAAAAAGGAAAACAAAACACAACACAGCAGCATCAAAATACATGTGCAGAAGTTAGTGACATGTTCATCCCTATGTATATTGGAAATTGGGAATTTGGAATGTTCTTTAGTAATGGTCGTTCCTACAGATAAGAAAAATAACAACCAACATTACATATATACTACACAACCATAAAATAAACAATATTTACCTCGTCTTGTGCTAGGTTAAGTTGCTGAATGCCTGAAGTAAGACTCCATTTAATTGCATTGTCATGAAAAGAAACTATTCTTAACCTGCAGTTACAGAGGAGGGTGGGAGGAGGGTGGGAGGAGGGTGGGAGGAGGGTGGGAGGAGGGTGGGAGGAGGGTGGGAGGAGGGTGGGAGGAGGGTGGGAGGAGGGTGGGAGGAGGGTGGGAGGAGGGTGGGAGGAGGGTGGGAGGAGGGTGGGAGGAGGGTGGGAGGAGGGTGGGAGGAGGGTGGGAGGAGGGTGGGAGGAGGGTGAAGGAACAGTTCAAAACATGAACAGAACAAACTTAAATGAGGGTGACGCAAGTATAAAAGGTAGTTTAATTTTAAACACACATCACATTGACATATGGAAGGTCTGATCTATTAGTGTGTGGAGGGGTTACCCGACAGCTTCATCAGGGGAGACAACATTTTTCTTAAGTTGTTTGTCGCCAAAAAGGGAATCTTGTTGGCAGTGCTGGTGTGGGATACTGAAATCAGGTAGGAGTGCAAAGCAACTGGTAGCATATCCTCCCCCTCCCCTCTCCCAACGCCTCCCCTCCTCCCCCCCTGCAATAAAAACCAGGAAGTGACAAAGATTGTATGAGCACTATTTTAATTAACCGCTGTCTACCACAATAACAGAAATACTTTATAAAAACTTGTGGGTTAACTGGGTGGATTTGTGCAAGTGATTGGATTCTACTTTGTCACTCCCTTACCAACATTATTGACCGATTCAACTATTCATTGCTACCAGATGTATGAACTGTTCTTCATCAAACCTCCTGATAAACATGATAAAGGGTCATTCACAGCACCAAAAAACAAACAAATAAAGCCTCCCCTGGGCAGATTTCACTGCTGCAAGTAACATATAATGGGGAGATTCTTTAAAGGA
Source organism: Lycopodina hypogea (assembly GCA_963969325.1). Lineage (NCBI taxonomy): Eukaryota > Metazoa > Porifera > Demospongiae > Poecilosclerida > Cladorhizidae > Lycopodina > Lycopodina hypogea. Next base: position 3,872,170 of record OZ017787.1, read on the forward strand.
CCCTTGATTTAAGACTCCATCCACCAAGGACCCTTGGTGTAGCTCTCCATATGCACTAGAAATAATTATTACAATAATTATTATAAGAAATTTTCTATTTTGATATTTCACCTAAAAGTTGAGAAGGGAGGAGGGGGGGAGAAGTTGCCATCTATTTGGAATCAAGTCCTGATGCAAAATAATGAGCCGTTCAATGAACTCTAAGAGCAAAGGGAGTCTTTTGCAGCTGTGCACCAATAGAAGGCCCAGCTGCACAATGAGACACCAGCAACAGTCTGAGTGCAACACCCGATGCAACCAAAACTAGTCAACAAACCCAGCTCTCTTATGAGACAGCAGAGGAAAATTTTCTGTGTCTGGCCCAGGCAAATTATAGCCGTGATGCCTGCATCCAAACTGAGACAGAAGAACAGTGCGTAAAATAACAGTTACAGTATTTATCCCGGAAGGAGGCTAAAGGCCAACCAAGAAAAGCTCATGTAGGGAAGGTTTTATGCTAGTATAGCAAGTAAGAAGACAATCAATGCTCCATTATTTGATTATAGATAGACACACATCTCCCTCTACTACAGTTACCAATCAACATGCAACAAATTAACTAATAAATAACACCAATTTAAACATCAAGTTACAAATGACAATTATTCTGGTATTTCACCACTGCATTTACACCTCATCTCTACTTTCTCATGTCAAATTTCTCACAATGAGCATATGAATGCAATTAGTTCCAACAATTCCACCAAACTGCTCTGGACCTCACCAGAATGCTCTGGACCTCACCAGAATGCTCTGGAATTCATCAGTTACCTTGATAAAATCCCAAGTGTTCTGGTCGAAATGTTGGAACTGAATCCATTTATGACTTGGTTGATAGAACAGGATGAGCTGATTCAAATTACCCTTCCCACGGCTACACTGTTTTCTCCTGAAGCACTTCTCAAGCTCACAAGTGTCAGTATCACACTTGAAATAATCGATGCCAGAGCCAATGCTGCACATGCCCATCAAATAACCTGGCCTGCACAATGGCTCAAAGGCTATGATTTGGATAACACCAAAGGAGATCAGTTAGTTGATATTGATGAGTGTGAGGAGGTTAACAGTGGTAGTGGGTCAGATGATGATGACGGCGTTTAGAATTATTGAGGTGAAAAATTGTTAAATTCACAATAATTCATTTTTGGTTTTAAAATAATTGACCAAGATAATTTACTACAACCAATAGATCAAGTGATACCTCAAAATTGTGCTAATTACCATAATAGTATGCCCCCAAATAAGTAATCAATTCCCTTTCATTTCAATATCATTCTGACACATTCACATATTGTTAGAACTTGTTCTTGAGGTTTGTGACTAAACTACTGATGTTTCAGTGCTAGAAGCCAATTACACCTACAAAATTCAGCTTTATTCAAGCTATTGATCAACTTTATAGCTCAAAAATGGTGGATATAGCAAAGTGTTGATTAAAAGCCTTTTAACTGCTAATTACAGGAGTTGCCCAAGGTGTGATCCTGTCCTCTTTGTGCATTATCTTTGTAGAGATCCCTGGGAGTCCAGATCAGTTATTAAACTTACTTTGTACCTAACTTCCGGGTATACCTCTCACATCCCAAGGACTAAGAGAAGAAAATTTAGTTGGACTTCAGCCGATGTTTCATGGAAAGGCAAATATTTGGACAGAATTTTCAAACAATTGGAAACCAGATACAGGCAAATTTACTATGAACAATGGACATGCCATTACCCGAAATATAATTGAGCAAGTGAGAGAAGGTAACGCTAGGAGTTCTAAGAATGCATTCATAGTCCTCATACTCCACACACAGCCACACACCATTCCTCCGACAACACTTCTGACCAATAATTAATGCCCACTCTCAGCCACACCAACCATTGCTGAAACATCAACTGACCATCAGCTTTTATCACAAAGTTGGCTTCCACATTATGAGGCATACACAGGCAACCGGCCACACTAAGGCCTCACTTATGCCACAGAGCAAGCAGGGCTAGCTGGCCACACACCCACCTCAGTGTGATGGCTCTTCTGTGGCACAGGCTAATAGACCCGCTGCACGGCTGTGTCATGGTGTTACGCTTGATTGATAACACACTGCATTAAGACGAAATAATAAAATTCACTTCCCAACACGAGCATCACTATTTGCACCACATTACCCTGTTAGGCTATTGTATATGACGAGAACATCAACACCAAATAGGAAGCCAGTCCATCTCCAACAATACTGTAAGTGGAACGATAGCAGTCATACCATAGCAATGAACACACACTCCACTCCGAGCACATTAGGCAACTAAAACAACACACAAATATTGATGCCATCTTAACACGAAAATTATAAAGGAACAAATGAATAACTGAATCCTCTCCATTATGAAATGGCACTGTATTTACCTCGCCTGGTTCAGTGATAATGCGTCCGAAACGCATGGAATATTCGTTGAACTGTTCCTCCGTCATGCCACAAGATCTGAAATGAACACAATTGCATTACCACTAGGTCGTCTGTAAATCATTGGTGCTTGTATTACCAAATATTGTTTATAACATAGGGACACTGGCAACAAGGCTGGATGTACATTACTATCTCTGAGCTAGTGTACGAGTGTGTCAGACTCACTCTGCGTCAAGCCTCTGGTCCACTGACAACATTCTCAGCCACTGCTGCCGGTAGAGCTTCAACAACCAACCTAATGATTGGAATATGTTAATCCTGAGTTACTAATTTAGATTTAGGTGTTGATTCAATAGATACACTTGAGAAGTACTCCACTTTTCCGGATTTAGATTTAGGTATGAAAAAGATGACACAAAATATACCATCAACCATTGCAAAATAACAACATGCATATCACACATAACCTTACTCTGTGGAATTATTTTATCGGCTTCAATGGTGGTCACAGATGTTTGATCGTTCAGAATATGCTGCAGTCGTATGGCCTCAAAAATTGTGGCATATTCTTTTCCTTCTTCAGAATTCAAGAAATACAATCCATTGTTACCTGGACAATATTTTTTTTGTATGTGAAAATAAGAAAAGGAAAAATTTATATTGAATTGTTTTTGTTGAACATTTAGGGTTAGATGATATTTTTAACCTCGAGTCCTGAAGTAGCTCTCAGCATCTTCAAGGAGCTTTTCACAATTTCCACACCAATCCGGATTTAGAGTTAGATATAACCACTGCAATGAGCAGTGAATTTGTACAATTTTCACCTCATCCTCATAAACAAATAAATATTCACACTTAAAAGAAGAAAAAAAAATTAAAATACCTTCTTAGCAAGAGAATAAACATCCATTTCTATTTGCATCACATAGAGATCAGGTGAGCTGAGAAGATCAACTAGCAATGGACAACTACAGTGAGAGAGAACAAATAGGAATGAAAGAGAGAGGGAGGAAGGGAAGGGGAGAGACAAAATGCATTTGATCGTAAGCATTTTTGCAAAACAGGAAACTTCTAGAGTGCTTGAGAGAAAAAACAACATGCCTCATGTCTCTCAGCAAAGTGACGGTGTAGTTCTTCAACAAGTTCAGCTGCAGCCACTCCCTGCATCTGAGGGAGCAACACAGCAGAAACCAAACCATACATGTTGGCAGATAAATTCAACACTTAGTTTCATTCTTGTAAAACATGGCTCTACATATTGCGCAATGTTTCAAGCCCAGTTAGCTCCTAGCAACTCCATCACTCACAAGAAGAAAAAAGAATGTTACTTACTCATTCTCTATATCAGAGAGTCCATACATGGAGGCTGCAGTGATGTATCCCACAATACTGTCAGACCTGAATATGTGGAAACAGAAATTCTGAAAAGGGGTGATTGAACCAACTACAGACCTGGATTAAATTGGTGAACATATTTTGTAATTTATAACTTTCAAATATTGGTCACACATAAAAAAAAAAAAAAAAACATTTCTTTTTGAAAAAAACAACTAAATATCCATATAGAAACAATGAAAAGAGAAATATTTATTTTATGCATAATTGTGAAAGGATTAAGAAGAACATAAATTGCTCTCTTATGTTAAAATTGACTGAGAAAAAAAGCTGATTGTGAGCTCACCTGATGTTCTCTCGTATGTATTCCCTGCACTGCTCCAGAAGCCCATCCTGGTGGGTGGGATATTGCAAGGCAATAATTAAGAGGAATAGCTAATAGAAACACACAAGGGCACACCCACCAGATGAGGTGTGGCCTCGTGGGACCCAGGCAGTGTTAATCCGAGAGTCAAGTTGTGCATGCATGACATTTTTCATGTGTCTAGGTGCAAGGGTTTGAAATCGGCAGGCAAATATGTTCTCAGAAATTTTAGCTCCCCACTGAGCCATTATTGGAAGCACGTGTATGCTGGGAGCACACGATTCATCAGCTTGGTGGTGCATTCCACCATTACCACTTCCAACACTGTGGTATTTTGGTTTAACCACAAAAATTCAAACATTTTGATAGCTCTAGTCCTAATAACCACTTGAGGCTAGAATGTATCTTAAACCAGGTTACGATCTTGAAACTCGGATGAATGCTAAAACAGAGACAAGTGCTCAACCCAACTGTATAGGTTTCAGTACAAGAAAACTATCTCACTTCATACTTAATGACAGGCTATAGCACCAGTGAGTGTTGTTGCAAAGGTTTCACTACTAAACTGAATTCCTACAATATGTATTGACTGGTGTGATTTACATCACCCATTAAATATGCACATTGGAACCTAAGCAGCACAAGAACCCAGTGCAATTAATAGACACGATACACAGGCAGACTTGTGATTACGAACAATTATCACTCGGAATAGATTTTTTGATCTTATAATTGTTAAATGCTCAAATACCATCTTCTAAATTTAGAAAAAGCCTTACATAATCCTTGTAGCTGCTCCAATCCACAGATTGAATCGCTGACCACCAATTAATTGTGGTGTTATTAAATCGATTATTGCAAGATACAGCACTCTTTCATTTGAAAAAGACTGAATTGTAACTGCAGTTAGCCAAGTAATCCATTAAATGAAAGAATTACACTAGGAAACAAATGGGCATATATGAACTAATTAAGGGGTCGTTCCTACAGCCTATAGGATCTCTTCTTCCCCAATCCTTTAACACCACACATGCATACTAGCACTAGTACAAAACTAACCAATTGCAGCATTGAAGCAGCAGCTATGGTTGAACACATGTGCACCTCGTCCAGTGGAATTTCATCTCGATACAGAGAACCAAAAGCAATATCCAAAGCTGCATATAAGCATGTGATAAAAATGGCACCTAAACAAATGCAAACATTAAGCTCACCTTCTGTTGTAATATTCAAGTCTTGAATATCGAAACAAATTTGGGGAGCATTGGATTCCCTCCAGTTTCCACTAAACATGCTAGAGAAGTAGCCAGACTATGAGTGAAACATTTGTGCATAAGTGTGATCATGGCGGTGTCAAAATATTAATATAAAATACAAACCTGACGGAGATATAACCTGTGCAACTTCCACTCTTTATCTAAAAGGATAAAGATTTCCATCACATTCAAACAGTTACATACAGTTGTCAGGTCAGAGTGCAAAAATAATATTACACCTGCCTGCAACCTTCTGTACCTAGAGCTTTAATTGTGATGTCTGAATCAGCTCCCTGGCGAAATAAGGTGTCATAAATATAATCCGATGTGCTTTTACTTTTCTTTCTGGGAGGAGTAATGTCTTCCACGTTGGCATCTTGCTCCCCTATTATTTCCTCTGCAAATCGTTTCCTTCCTATCAACTGATGGGAGGATGAAGAGGAAAGGAATGTTGCAGGATTGAGACTCTCACTTATCCTGTTCCCCATACTCAGCCACCAGTTAGGATCAATTTTTCACAGATTCTGTGCTGTAGGTGAAGACCGCAGCTAGAACCAGTCCTACACGAATTCTCCAAATTTAGTCGATCAGCAATTTCACCCGGTAAACTTACTTACCGTAGTTCTTCAACCCAAATAGAGTGAACTCCCAGAGCAAAACCTGCTTCCAGGCGACAATAGCTGTCCTGCTACTAAAGCTCAGTTGCTATAAAACAAAACGCTTATTGCTAGGGTATTTTTGCACTCCCCAGGTGGTGGACTGGCGGTGGACTGTTGGTGGGAAAAGTCAAATGAGCCATGTGAAGGTAGACAGGTGGGTGGAGCCACTCGGTTTACGCGGGCGATTTGTAGTAATGGCCAACCCCTCCCCCTCCCCCTCCCCCTCCCGCTCCTTCCCCTCCTGCACCTTCCCCTCAGATTTTTAATTTCACTTATTGTACTTCTTTCCCTTTTTTTAACCACTCAAATCTCACTGTTGAAAGCCAGTAAAAAAAATTTTTAAATATATTTTACTTTTCTTCTTTTTCTCAACCTTGAAAACAAATGGATGAGAAGTATTCAAATATGTTTCACATGCAAGGGATATCAAATCAGGTCTAGCATTAATATCATATTTGGCTACTTGCAATTATGAGACAATCTATATTTTGAATTAATGATCAAAGGAAAAAATCTTTTATCTCATTAAACATTCAGCTCCAGTATCCACGTGCCAGGTGATCAAAAAGGAAATAAAGAAAAGAACAATTCAGTGGTCCAATCCATATTGCAGAAGGAAATGGATTAAAGATTTAGCTTGCTAGTAACATTTAGCTTGAAAAACCGCCACATTCTTACCACAGGGATGCATGACAGAAAGGTGATGAAGAAGAACAAAAGAAAGCCATAATTGAGACTGCAGCTAAGCTGATCAGAAGTGATATTAAATCAAATTACCTACGTTACTGATTAGTACACAAAAGTAGATGGTTTTAAGCTTGACTCTGCACTAGGCTTCCATCCTGAGACAGTACCACACTTTACAGCATATGTATGAGTGCAAGTGCATAACACAAGTAGCCAGTATTGGGTATTGGACACGCCAAGGTACAATCAGTAAGACCATGAGCACTCATTGCACCATTGATGATTGGCCTAGCAGTGCAAATGCATCATCTGTATCAGTGCAGATTCCCCGTGGGCAATCTTCATGAGATGGGGTTTGGTTCATCATATAGTGAAGTGTTTCAAGAATGCAGCAAACATATTTGAACAAGGGTGAGGGGGTCCAGACCCCCCCCCCCCCCCCCCCCCCCCCCCCACACCAATATGTATCTATCATTTATTTTTTGTCTCTCTGTGTAATTGTATTTTCTGACCATGAACTTATTTTAGAGATTTGGTCAGACTGTTGAATTAATAGGGATTTTATTATTTTATTCTTATCTAACCATCTTTTTCTATTAACACCATCTCAGTGGCTAATAGCTAGGCTTATGATTCCAAGGTCCTCAGTTCAATACTCAATGAAGACTTTTTTAACTTAATTTTTTCCCCTAAGTTTTCTTCCCCCCCCCCCCCCCTACTTCCCATTTCTACCCCTTCTCCTCTTCATTTTCACCCATAAATTATTTCCCTTCCCACTTTTTTTTTTTGTGACAAGGTAATTACAACCTTTTACCTAATTATTTTACTTGCTAAGTACCTGTCCTATAGTGAGATCACAATAATTTCTTACTATAAATTTCTTACTATAGTTCAAGATTTGTTTGACTGTTTGTTTGATATCTCCTCCCAGATGCTTCATTGGGCCTACAAAAAATAGAAAGAAAAAGGTTCAGTTAGGCACAGTTTTTTTTCCCAGATATTTGGGCCCATATCACTTGAAAAAAGTGAAGAAAAAAAAGAGGAAAGGATACTTCGACCTGACCTCAATTAGAGTGTGTTTACACAATTGCATTTAGTAGTGCTCATAATGCAGCTTGATGTTTATTCATGCATCAAAGTTTTTTTTTTAAAAACCCTGCCCTATGGACAGGATTTCACTCAGATCTTCACCAAACATTGCCTAAACTATCCTTGGGTGGCTACCATTGACCCCTGAAAATTTGAACCCTGTAGAACCAAGTGTCTGGGAGGAAATGGCAAACAAACAAACAAACAAATTGAGAATTATAGTAAAATAATGACTAATCCATAATTCGGATTCGCCATTAGTAGCTTTCATAT
>OZ017787.1:3880458-3990410 GCA_963969325.1 Lycopodina hypogea
GAAGAGGCGTGGCTAGGTGGAACGCAATCCATGTTATCACTCCAAGGTTTTGTTTGGCCAAAGTATCGTTTTTGGCCCTTTTTTGCCTGACATGAACAAAGAAAGGGGTGTGGCCATGGACATGTACTTAAAGTATTCCCCAGATACCTCTGATTCAAAATATATATGGTTCGTAAGTCCAACTCCCTAGGTCCAAGTGTTATTTCTGAAGTACCAGTTTTACCATTTTGACCTTACAAAATGAGAGAAAGAGGTGTAGCCCGGTGGGATAAAGTCCATGTGGCTCCCAGAGTCAAGTTGTGTATGCACACCAAGTTTTAGGTCTGTAGCTCCAAGGGGTTGTCTGGCGAAAGTATGGGAATTTGTTAGGCAAGACAAGTGCTTCCTAATTGTCCTTGTGCAAACCAATGAAATAGTTCAGTGCCCTTCCTTTGATATACAAAAATAAAACCCAACAAAAACAAACGAGAAAAAAAAAAAAAAAAAAAAAAAAAAAAAAAAAAAAACCCCAACTGTTATCACTAGCAAAGTTTCCATCCTAGGATGGAAGTGTGGAAACAGATCATCTACATTCTACAACAGACTTGGTCTGCACAGAGACCTGAGTTGCCAGGTCTAGAAACACCCAGATATAGAAGAATTCTTACCACAAGAAATGAAAATTGAAAGGGTAGTTTTAGGACAGAAATTTTTTATAAAACGTATAGCTAGCTATGTTAAATAAATCGTTTTAGAAATACACCACTGTTTAGTGCTGAGATATCATTGGCATGTTCTCCAGCACTAACCTAGGCACAAGGCCAGTCTCTCTCAACTCACCTGTTGAGAGGGAGGGAGAGACTGACCACACCCAGATTAATTAAACATCCAACAAAAGTGTTTTTCCTAGTTTGTTTCTCAAAAACATCAAGCCTATAGCCTGTCTATTAATGTAGTTTTTCAGCTGGATAGACAGGAATTTGAACAGGCTTAACTAGCAAAATTTACTTGAGCAATAAAAAAGGACAGAATAGAACCAAAAAAAGGATAGACTTATTTTTGGTGGAAAGTAACACCTTTTTTTTTTTTTTTTTTTTTTTGGCTTTGCAGCCAAAATTTTTTCCTGTCCTAATTTTATCTTCCATTAGGAGAGTTTTTGATTTTTTTGGCTGTGAAATAGGACAAATGGCAACCCTGAACCAGACTTGGTCTTATACCACATACCTTTACCTAACACATACCAGTCATACCCTTACTTTTACCTTACATCTACACTCCCCTAAGATCTACTTTTACCTACGCTGAGCTGGCACGTGCCTGGGTCAGGCCCCGGGACACATTTTTGTTGAAGCCTACGTAGCCGATGTCTTCGGTTGGGAACAGAGCAGTTGCTAGCTAAATGGCTATACAATATAAAGATTCTGAATGGCTAGATTCTTATAGCAATCGATTGGAGCAACCAGTAGCTGTACATTCCTCTGTCGTAGGGGAGGAAGAACTAAGTGAAAGCAAGCCACTGTTAGCCAACTCACTGGTATATAGGTTGGTCCGGATTTGTAATTGCTCTTGAGTAGCTAGCAGGTATTGATATGTCTTAATGGTTCTTAGGAACGCTCCAGCTGAGAAGCCAGGTCCAATCAAATCCGGTGGGGATGAGCAATTCTACAAGAAGAGATGGCGGTCCATCTACATCATGTACTTCACAATGTTCCTCACTTCACTAAGTAAGAGATTAAACAAGTAGGTGTAATTATTGAGGTTTGATGCCACAATCTAATAATGTGTTTCTTTACTGCAGCATTTTCAATAGTGATTTCTTCAATATGGCCTTACCTTCTGCAGGTGAGAAGTACCTTTAAACTGGAACAGAACAGGACTGATTCATACCACTAATCATGTTAAATGTTTTAACCTGAAATATATAGTTTTATAAAATATAGTTTTTGCAAGTATAGTTCTACTCTCCTCCTGGTGATCACAATGCAATATGCTCCACACTATACACACTAGACACACTGAGCTCTGTAAGAAACAAAAATACCTACAACTCAGGGTGGTAGCTAGATTTGATTTATCCATCTCTATTCTACAAAAATGAGTGTTGGAACTGCCCAATAGAAAGGAAAATCATGTGCTAACACCTCACAGCATTCTGCTAGGTGTCACACTGCTTTCCTTTGTGTATGTGACCAAAGCTAATTCACTTTCTCAAGATTTTTCTGTTTCATACAGATGAACTAGAGTAGATTTTATTTAAGCCACTTTCACCACCAAGCAACATAAATAGAGAGTAGTGAATACCCGCCCATAGGAAATAGATGGCTGGTAAGTAGACAGGTAGGTGTATTAGTAGATAAGCTTGTTCTGGTTCACCTCCAACATTATTTTGAAGTCATTGAGAAGATCTGGGGGTGCAAGTGTAGCGATCTTGTGTAATATCCTATGACATTGCTAGCAATATTGAGTTAAGAGGCAATATTGAGTTAAGGGGAGTCAAGTAGGTTGAAATGATAACCACAACAACATTCCTTTTAAACACTTAAGAATGTCAACAAATAAGTAACATGTACGTTGGCAATGTTTGCAGAGACTGAATTTATTTCTTAATTAATTGATGTCAAATACCATGGTTGACCAGACCTGACCTGACCTGACCTGTTCATCACTATAATATGCAGTTCAGATTGACATGAGGTCACTATGCTCTTGTCAAAACAGACGGCCAATCATGCCATGATTTGATTGCCGGATTTCTTTAAACGGAATTGGCGAAGCTGATGAGGTTCTTGCATGAGGATGAGCTCTTTCTCACCAGCTCATGTAGACAGTGCTCCACTCCATTGCAGGAGTCACGTCTCTTTCATGCTCAAATTGCAGTGGTTTTAAAAAGAGGGGATCCGGCCTTCCCATGCTGCCTCTTTCATCAGTGTAGAGCTTCTCGAGTCCTTCACAGTATCAATTCTCGGATGGTGCACAGGTGCTATACTTCAGCAGCTATGTGGGTGGTGGGGGGAGGGGCTGGTGGTTTGCACTAGTGTACAGCTTTCCTTTATTTTTTGTTTTGTAGAGTATCAAGTATAAAACTTTTTTTAAAAAACAAACAACCTAGTCCATCATTGAGCTTTTGTTCTTATGGCTACTGTGAAGAATATGCCAACAGTATAAATACTAAGCACACTTTTTATTTTGCCATACAGGGCAAGTTAGACATTATCACTTGGTGTATTTTGGGCTTCTATAGTTATATACCCAATGCCATATATAGGGTCTTAATGTCTTGAGAGGAAGGGACTACTAGTTGGGTGTATAAGTTGGTCAGTCACCTGATGCCAACGTATTGTTTGGGGTTGCCTCAATCTAGTGGGAAATATTGTGTCAGCACTCATGCTCGAACTAACAAATGTGTGAGTACTGACTGATGGTAGACATGGTTCAGTAGCCAACAGTAACTGGCACCACTTTGGTTAAAGAGTACATGTGTATATTGCCAACATCCTGGATATTCTGGGATTATACCAGAAAGCAAGTATATATCCTAGAAATGCTTCTAACTCCCGGTTTCATTGGCTGATTGATTGGCAACAAAGCTCTCTAGTGGTTAATATTTTACTTGCCTTGTACTTAGAAGTTGCTGGAGCCATCTATGTAGCTACTAACTATGCTGGAGCTAAACCCAGTATGCATGCTTTGTGGCCCACCTGGCTGTGTTTTAGATTCTCATAAATAATACCCTTTACCGAGTACAGTAGTGCACAACAGTTACAGGACCACTCAGTTGGCACGTCCTCTACATCATTCTCATGAGTTACCACCTGCCTCAGTCTTTCGCGACAGCTCTTAAGAGAGCTGCGTGGTGATTTTTCTTGTATCCTTTATGCTGCCTCATGGAAAATCCCATTATGGTCATGAATCACTCACTCGCTCATTCACAACTGCAGTTGCACTTTTAGGACCCACAGGTAGTATTTCAGTGAGTGTATAACTTTTAGTGAGTTTTATTAGCGGGGGGTGTGGTTTACTGTGGGGCCTTTCATAGCATTACACACATTTATTGCTGCTCAAATGTATGTTGTTTTGAAATATTCATATTATAATCTCTATGGCACTGAATGGTAAAGCATGGTTTGGCTTTAATTCCTTCTCTGGTGTGATATAAATACTGTCTCCTCATATTTTAGTAGCATTATAGTATACTGTATAGTTTAGTTCAGTTGTGAAGAGTTCCTCTGTCAAAGTCAGGAGAATACACACTCCCTGCCATGTACTTGTAGATCAAATCATTTGGGTGCGTTACATCAATAAAAGCAGGGGGGAAATTTTTTTAATCATTTTCAAAGCAATCAAACAATAATGTGATATTATTTGCTTTCTGTCTCTTGTAATGTGTGTGTGGTGCATGTGTGTGGTGTGTGTGCGTGTTAAGAGAGATAACAAGCTACTTACTGTGTTTCCTGATGCCACTACATTTCTCAGTGTTGTAAGAACATGCGTATGTCCCTGTGCTTTGGTCGCCCGGATGATTGGCTGCAGTTGTCAAGTGCATAGAGTGATATCACATGATATTATGTGGGCCTGGGAAGGTTTTATCATAAGTGACAATGACCTCGGTCACTAGAGGTCACAAAAAGTTGGATAGTAGATCAATAATGACTCTTTCCTGCAGTGTGCATTTGTGGTGTACCATACATGGAAACAACTCTAATTAGTTTTATTTTCAAGAATATAAATTATATTATCTGTAATTAAGCTATTGATTTCTAAAAGATTTCACATGAATATCCGTCCATTCTGAGTTGTTTAAATTGACTGGATAAATCACTAACGTGGTCCACCGGAACGCATTGGAGACCACATAAGGCCTGTCAACTGCAGTAATCAGATTGACTATATTGGTGCTATTAATTTCAATTTAAATTCAAAATGTATAATACTACTATGATGTACCATGTTTACTTTTTCTTAATTAAATGTAATCATTTTGGATGAAGAACGAAACCCATTAAGGTTGATCTTTATGCATTTACTTACGTGATTAGAAAAACGAGTAACTGTAATAATAATGAAATAGACATAGACAAGAGTGTACCCATGTTGATCTAAGTAAGGTGACCTTACCATTTTTTAATCGGATACACCCAATCATGTAATTTATATTGTTGATGAATGCACAGCTGGTTTAAGATGGTAAAGGGTCATCTAACTTGTGGTCAATACAGGTACAATCTCGTTACATTTTTTGTTTTAAATGTCAATCTAATAGAACTTTTTTAAAGTTCTTGTTTCAATTAAATGGAAACCAATTGTGCGGGAGTTATGAATATGAGAAAGAAAAAATATATGAAAGTTGAAGATTGATTGCTAAAGTTAAATTCACTTTTATATATTCACCCTTCAACTTATTTCTACACAGGCTTGTCAAAGGATACTTGGAATGTTTTTGGTAGTAATATCAACTGATGTCACCATACTAAGCAGCTGAAAAGCTGCTGACATGTGTAGGGGAAAAAAATTTTCATTTGTAGCCTTTTTTTCGATGCCGCTTTAAAATCTGGTTATCTCAGCTTTTCTGTATATGTTCATACTTGGTCCTAATTTACTGTCAACTTTTCTTCCAAACGTATGTATGCATTATTATATGTATATATGTGTACAAGTTTAGTTTATTAATGTGTTCTGTTCTGTTCTGTTCTGTTCTGTTCTGTTCTGTTCTGTTCTGTTCTGTTCTGTTCTGTTCTGTTCTGTTCTGTTCTGAATAATTTTGTACCAACCACTTTTCCCATTTATTCATTGTGTGTTCTATTTAAACAAACTCTGTAGGTTGACTATCACAATGCCACTCCCAAATTCTTGGGCTGGGTCGTTGCATCCTATAGCTTTGGCCAAGTCTTATCTTCTCCTCTCTATGGTGTGTGGGCAGACCACCGCCTCTCGATGGAACCTCTAGTTGTTTCCATGGTGATAAACATCCTATTTAACCTGCTCTACTGCTACTGTGGAGCGTTTAGTTCTGGAGTGGCGGGTTGGGTCATGATGGTCGCTCGCTTCTTGACTGGATTTGGAGCAGGTTTGGATTCTTAATTATTTACTTTGAATTTGTATTTCTCTGTGGCACTATATTACTACAATAAACAATATGCGAGTACTTGGCGGGGGGGGGGGCACACGTACACACACACACACACACACACACACACACACACACACACACACACACACACACACACACACACAGATAGAGAGAGATAACGTAGCACAAATGCTAATGTAAAGTTGCCCACTCACTTTACCAGTTCATTTTTTGTTGTTATTGTTGATAAAACTCAAGATATCCACTCCATTGCAATGTTTTAGAGAACTGCCAACTCATGTTGAGGAATATTCCTTTCAATGGTGTCAACTTCTTTGTAAATGAATCATTTACTGCCTTTTTAAGGAAAATCCATCCTTGGAAAGGTCCATAAACTGAGCCAGACTAATGGATCATTATGCCCTCCTTGACTGTTTCTCATGCTGCAGAATACATGCGTGTGGCTCACAGTTGCGGCCTGTGTAAATCCATTTACCAACCTCTGAATTGCTTCTTCATCAAATGAATCTGGACTAACTTTCATTCTTAAGATAACGTAACACTTTCTTATCGACTTAATATAAAGAAGCCACCGAGGTCATGGGATGTGAATGCCTTTCTTCTAACACTCCTCAAAGATGAACTAATTGTTTCTGATTGTCAGTCACTTGCAACCTTATGTTAATGCCCGTATGTCTTCATTTAGCAAAATGGCCTGCATCCTCTCTACAATCTAACTTATCTCCCAAGTGTGTCTCATATTTTCTGTAGGCAATTTGACCCTTTACAGTTGCTCTCATCACTAACTTTTTCATTTTTCCTTTGCTAAATTAAAAAATAAAAACAGTAAACAAAATAACAACAAAAAATAACACGAAGCACTATTAAGCCTGGTTCACAGTGCGCACACAAAATCTTGTCAGAACACACCACAAGGAGTGTTTGGTTGTTGTTGTTTTTTTACCCGCCTCATCCACAATACGAGAATAGACCCATGTTTTATTTTTGCCCACACACAGTATGTGTCGTATGTCCATGTGGTGCACATACTGTGAACCAGGTTTCAGTATTATAATATTAGAGTATTTGCATTGGATTATGTTGCTAGGTGAAGCTGCCGAGATAAAAAAAAACCTTTTGCTGCTGTTTCCAATTGATTGTTGCTCAAGGTGTGTGCACTGCGTAGAGGACATGCCATGTAGACTCAGCAGATGTTATTCTAATGTCTGTTCTGACCTACATCTTAGTCTTTTTATTTTATCTATGGCTGACATGACTGAGAAAGGAAAAAAAAACGATGGAAATAGGGGAGGAGAAAGGGGGGAGGTGCAAAAAAGCCGTGTTCACTGATCGAGCCACCGATTTTCTGTATGGGAGAGCTGTGCCATAACCATTTCACCTTCTTTCTTTTTCTTCTCTCTCTCTTTCTCTCCCCCCCCCCCCCTCCTTTTTAAGCCCTTGTTTTAAGTTAGAAAAGAGCTTATGCTCATGCAAATTTTTGGAGAAATCTGTCCAAAGGGTTGGCCAAGGAGGTGGTAGAGATGACATATCCTTATATTGACAATATATATGTTTTTATGTTTATATATATATATATATTCTAGTAGCATATACCCGGCGTTGCCCGGCCAATATAGGCTAAAATCCAGTAGTTGAATATGTCTTGCCAGTAAGAAAGGTGATGGTGGAGAAGATGTATTATTAAGAGAGAAGTGGAGCAAATTATTATTTCAGTTTATTATTTTCCTTGATGCTATTTAAGTAGTCACAATCAATATATCACAACCAAATCAATTCTCATTTTTTATCTCATTTTTAACAGCAATAATTTAAAGTTGCATGTCTCAATCAATATATCAGAATCAATTCAATTTTCTTTTTTTTGTTTTTTGTTCCTGTTTCTCAGTGGTGGTGGTGGTGGTGGTGGTGGTGGTGGTCTGTTAGTCCTAGAATTTTTCTGGCCAAAATACCATTTTTGGCTTTTTCTCATTACCATGGTAACCATTTTGCGAAAAAATTTTGTCCATGTTTTAAGTTGGGTCAAAACCTATCATCATGCCAAGTTTCAGAGAAATCCACCTACCAGTTTGGCCAGAATGATGGTACAGACAGACAGACAGACAGACAGACAGACAGACAGACAGACAGACAGACAGACAGACAGACAGACAGACATTCTGTTTTTTCCCAGACATGCCACCTGGCATAAAACCATCTCAGGGTGGGTCTCCTCCATCCCTAAAAGTTTGGTCAAAATCTAACAGAGGGATTTTGAGAAACGGACAAACATAGTCACATAGTTAGGTCTTCTAATATATATATATATATATATATACTTAGTCATGCTGGATTGAAATTTTTCCATGCTGGATTGAAATTTTTCCATGCTGGATTGAAATTTTTGGAACGGAATGAGAGTATGCTGCACCCACACACCAATTGTTGTGCAGCATGAAGTTTGAAAATTATTATTGTGAATCTGTAATGGGTCATTTAACTTTTCTGTAAAGGAACAGCGTTACTTCCTTCTCTTTTTTTCTTTATGTGAGAGAACATGTTCGATGTTTTCAAACATTAATGTAAACAACATTTATTACTTCTATGTTGGTACTGGTCATCATCGCAATGGGTTAAGGCAGTTGGTAAGGGTCATCACCACCATGGATTGAGGTGGTTGGTATGGGTCATCATCACAATCGGTTGAGCTAGTTGGTATGGGTCATCATCACAATGGATTGAGGCAGGTTTAATCTGAGAGTAAGTGTGGGACTCTAGTTTACTGACATTGGACAAACTGGCATAGTAATCTGGAAACTGTTGTTAATATTATCACCTTCTCTGTGCTTATCACCTTCCCCCCCCCCCCCATTTTGATAAGAAAAACATCCACACATATTGCATTACAGGTATTGCTGGAGTGTCAAGATCGTATGTGTCCGAGGCAACTAACACAGATGAGAGAATTGGAGCAATGGCCTCCATAGGAGCTGCTCAAGCTTTAGGCTTTATTGTGGGCCCTGGTAAGTGCACACATACAACTATGCTTACTTATATTGGGTAAGGGTTTCTAGGGGAGAAAAATTGGCAAGAGGTAATGTTAGTGTTTTAATTAGTGCAGTTAAAATTTTTGTGGCAAAGCGTAGGAAGAATATAGTGCAGGAGAACCTTCTTTTTCTTTCTTTATTAAAATTTGTGTGTAGTACTTGCTGAGCAAGCACAGAGTACTTGAACAAATATATCGGCCACTTTACATGCACATACATGAACATGTTATAGGCCATGCCATGTACAAATAAATTTAACAATCTAGATACACTTGTCCATATCAATCCCTATATTTAGAATGACCCAGGATTTGAACTGGCATAGGGTAAAGGTCTTACAAAAACAAAAGCTTTAGTTTCTCTACATGGAGCTGCCCCCTCTACTTTGCAGCTCTCTACATGTGAAACTTGCCGATCCTTTTATTCTTTCTCCTTGAATCCTTAGGTAAGATATTAAACAAACCACGTATTTTTTCTTTTTAAAATGTAAAAATTGAATGAAAGTCAATATCCAGGATCTCTCTCTACGTGTATCTCTGTTTTCTCCCATGCAAACTCACATGCAATATGTCTACTATTGATAGTTTGTTACCAAAAGATTCCAATTGTCAAATCAGTTTCTGGATTATATGAATCTTACTATAATTTGCGATGGTCGTGTCTGCCTGTCCGTTGGGTGCTTCATCTCCTCCATGACATCTGGACCAATCGTCCTGAAATTTTCTGGGCTTGCTCAGGGGGCATGGTTTGGGGGGGGAGTTAGACTAGGGCTACAGGCTAGCACAGGCCATTGAGTACACTTCTTCATACATAAGTAACCACATAGTTGTGTTAACAAACCACACTTAAATGGACACTAATTAGTAGAAGAAGTTGTGTTCACAAACCACACTGTAATCTGATCACACAAAAATATATAACCAAAATGAGTTCAAAAGGATGTTATTCACTAATTGTGCATCCACAGCTCTGTCTTCCTATTGCAAACCTGTGATCAGTCGTTGCAATCTATCTGGCTATTTTTGGTTGTTTTTAAATAAATTTTTGAACATGCATTGAGCAAACTGGCCATATTTGCAGCTACAGGAGGTCAACGGTCAACATAAAAACTGACTAGGGCTAGTTTTTTTGGCTAATCTAAATAAAGTTGCCAATAATGATATGAGGTTGAAGGTGACAAATATAATCTAGCCATGTCAGTATATATATATATATATATATTGAGCTAAAAATGCCACTTGTGTTAGTGCAACTACCTCATGTTTTGGTGCAGCTAACTCATGTTTTAGTGCAACTAACTCTTGTCTTAGTGGTACTCACTCTTGTGTTAATGCATTTTAACCCTTTTGTTAATGCATTTTAACCCTTTTGTTAATCATTTTAACCCTTGTGTTGATGCATTTTAATTCTTGTGTTAATGCATTTTAACTCTTGTGTTAGTGCAATTAACTCGTGCATCAGTGCAACTAACTCTCATGTTTGTGCTACTGCTTCTTATGTTTGTGCAACTAACTCTCTTCTTAGTGCTACTAATCCTTGTGTTAATGCATTTTATCTCTTGTGTTAGTGCAATTAACTCTTGTGTTAGTGCAACTAACCCTTGTGTTAGTGCAGCTTACCCTTGTGTTAGTGCAACTAACTCTTGTGTTAGTGTAACAATCTCTTGTCTTAGTTCAACAAACTCTTGTATTAGTGCAACTAACTCTTTTGTTAATGCAACTAACTCTTGTGTTAGTGCAACTAACTCTTGTGTTAGTGTAACTATCTCTTGTCTTAGTTCAACAAACTCTTGTGTTAGTGCAGCTAACTATTGTATCATGCAACACTGTTGTTCCATTCCCACTGCAGTGCTTGGTCTAGCCTTTGTCCCTCTGGGCACCGATGGCTGGTCCATTCCTGCCATCCGGTTCCAACTAAACATATTCACTGGCCCTGGCTATGTGGGTGCAGTGCTTGGCCTTCTCAACATCATTGTCATCGCACTGTTCTTCAGGGAGTGCAAGCTGGTGAGCAAAGAGGCAAAGAGGAAGTTAAAAGAAGAGGCAGCGATGAAAAAGAAAGAGGACAAACTGCGTAAGAAAAAGATGACAGAGTATGGACTGTTGGGTTTTCCATCCAAAAAGACACTGAAGCATTTCGACGTAATTGGAGCTGTGGCTGGAATGATTATATTCTTTGTGATAATATCTGGATTTTCTGCCTTTGAAGTGTTAGTAGTCGTTGTCTTGCAAGTGAATCTCTATATCACTTCTTTTCCACCTCATGCACTTTGTGCTGATCTCTCTTCTCCTTCGTGGCACTCTCCTGTCCGTGTCTTCTTCATTTCTGTCTCACTTCCTTTGAAATTCTACTCCCTTTTTTGGCCTGTTCTTCTGCATTCCTCTGCTCTTCTGTGTCTCAACCTTCTTCCTATTTTTTGTTTTTATTTTGATCCGAATTCTCTCCTCTTATCCATGTGCAGACTGATATCTCCCCTTACCATGGATGAGTTTGCTTGGACTCAAAGTGAAGCTGTGCTCTACAACAATCTCTTCTTTGCAGGACTTTCGGTCCTTACCATCATAACGGTGTTTTCTGTCAAATATATCACCAAGAGGTCAGTTCAGAACCATATCAAATATGTAAAATCATAGTTTTTGTTTTCTGTATAGTTGTGCAAGGTAACCAGCCAAATTACTGAACTGATTTTAATGAAATTTTACATGCTGGGAAAGGTTTTGGTACAGAAAATCTCATTTTCTGGATTGCTAGAGGTACCTTTTCCTGGTTACGAATGAAAATTATTGTTATTGGTAAAAGAACAGCTTTCTGAGACTAACCACAGCTAGGGTGTGTTTGCTGATGATTCAATACACTTTAGAGCTGCAGTTGGTAAGGGTTATATGCTCGAGAGAAGAAAATGATGAAACCAAGGCGTATGAATCTACCTGCCACACTTGGCGTGTCCACATTGGATCTGCCTGGCTTGGGGCAGATCAGAATTTTTTGTGTGAGGCAGTGGTATTATTCATTTATTTGGTATTTGTGTATATGTTTGTTTGTCTGCGAACACTTCGTCCATTGATTGAGTCAATGGAATATAGAGATTAATAGTATCACCTAGATATGTATGAGACCCAAGTAATGCCGGGTATATTCTTCAAGTTAGTTATATATTTAGTGATATCAACACTTTTATGACTTAGGTGTGGCACTAATACTTTTCTTATTCTTTCAATCTTCTAGCGCATAAATTTTATTACTAGATAATGTATGTATTATGATGTATGTATGTGTGTGTGTATGTATGAGCTGAGGATCAGATAGATTTGAACCATAAAGTGGATATATTTTATGTATTCCCTTTATTGCTGCAAGATGATTTATATGGACTACATAATCATTTGTTGTTGTTGTTGTTGTTGTTGTTGTTGTTGTTGTTTAGGGTTGATGAACGAGTGGTGATGATGATTGGCATGTTTTTGTTGACATTCACCTTCTTCGTTCTTACCCCAATGGCCAATGAACCTCCAGAAGTCATCAACATGTCCAGTGAGTTAATTTCCAGTCAATAGTCATGGACAAACACATAACCTTTCACAGAGAGTACCCCCTTAGTCCTACATGTACCCCCTTAATCCTACATGTACCCCTGGCTGCTGATTGTTAATGCTGTAGCTAATCAAGATTGCAAGCTCAACATTACTAGTGCGTGTTGGAATTAGTTAACATAGTGTAGCTGTGTTGAAACTCAATCTGTTCTCTACCATACTACTAGTGTGTGTGCGTGTGTGCGTCTTATGTTGTCCCTCTTTGTGCATGTCTACAGCTCTAACAGTATCCACCGGCCCGAACAGTTCAGTAGTTCCTATCATTCCCCTGGTGGACAGTAACCACACCTTACCAGCTTTGGGATGTCGTGATCCCCCTCAGGAGTGGTGCTCCCGTGTCCCTCGCATCTACTTATTCCAGCTGGTCATCTCCTTCATACTGATCACTGTGGGTTACGCCATGGCCTCGGTGACTGTCTTCTCAATCTACTCAAAAATATTGGGTCCTTTCCCGCAGGTGCATTAAATGAATATTGCTGTGGCTACACCTACTGGTTCTCACTCATTGGTTCAATTTATTCAATTGTGTTATTTGTTGTAGCATTTTGTATGAATGCCTAGAGGTGAATGTTTGTCCAAGGATATTACTATTGATTATGGAACATGCACATCGAATTATCCACACTCGTTAGGAGGTGTGGTTAGAGACCTACAGTGATGTTTACAGAAAGTTGTGAGTACGACCAATTGCTCAACTTTATATTCATGTTCAGCATATGTATATGCCATACGGTTTTTGTTATGTTGAAGCATAGCCAAGTGCTCTGTAATAATATAGTGTATTGGAATGACATTACTAATACCAACTTTTTTTTAGGGTGTGATGATGGGGTTGTTTACAGGTGCCGGTTGTGTTTCTCGGGCAGTTGGTCCACTGACATTGGGTATTTTATACCAACAGTATGGGCCCCTGGTCACTTTCACAGGCATGGTGGGCCTCATGGCCTCCACCATCATCTTCATACTCCTTGTCTACTCCAGACTAGTGCCATACACTCGCTATGCTGGCATCATCAGTCCACCACTGCAATGAGAAACAATTTTATTTATTTTGTGTGGAGCTGTTCGTCATTGACCATTTGCATAATATCATGAAGAGTTATTTCCTCGTCCAGTTGTTTTTTTTTTTGGTTTTTTGTTTTTAATTAACTTTTTATGTGTGTCTTATAAATCTATCACTGAGATATGGAGTTAAAGTATATCACTCTTGATATTTTTAGCTCCTAACTTTTTTGATGACACTATTTTTCCCATCGAGGTCAAATTTGTTATATATGAATGCCCTTTGTGCAACAAATTTCTTGTTATATAGTAATTCAGTCACTAATTCAATATTAGTATGAACATTTATCATCCTTGTATTTATGTTCATTATTCTGGTATTTTTAGCTTCTAACTTCTTTAAAAATTTATATATATATATACTAGCAGCATATATCCCGTTTTGCCCGGGTAATATCAACATGGAACATGAAGCTACTCAAATTTCGGCCTAGTTGGTCCTTTAATTAGCTTTTGGTAACCAAAACAACTCCCTATAGGTGTGGCTACAACCAAACCACACCCATTGAAGCACCTACATGGGTTAATATGCTTACTCTAACTTGGAGACTGCATGCCAAACCTACTTCTTGTGGGTGTGGCTATGATAAACCACACATACTTAATAACATTGACTCAGTTCCTTGGAAACCACATGCCAAATTTCAGCCTGGTTGGGCCTTTGATTGGCTTGTGATAGCAAAACAATTTACTGTGGGTGTGGCCATTGCCAAACCACACCCAATGTGTTTAGTAATGTTCACCTGGATACTTGGAAACCACATGCCAAATTTCGGCTTGATTAGACGTTGGCAGCCAAAATGACTTCCTTGGGTGTGGCTATGACAAAAACGACACCCACGTGTGGTTAATAACGCTTACCTGGTTTTTTGGAGACCACTAATTTTGGCCTTTTTAGTTGAAGGGTTTGGCCGTGATGCCCGCACGCACACACACCAAAAAAAATATTACATATATATATATATTGGGGGGGGGGGGATATTGATTTTGAAGAGAAACCCACCCCCTGGGAGTAGATCCACCAACCCTGAAGTTTGGTCAGGATCAACCCAGGAAGTACTTTTAATCAGATATTTGGAAAAGGAATGACAACCAAAAAAAGAATTGCATTGGGGGGGGGGGGGGGGGGGGGTTTGGGGAACAGTCCAGGATTCAAACCACTGACCTTACTGCTATGGTGGCCTGTGCTGTATCAGTGTTGCCAGGGGAACGTTTTTTGTACCTCTATCTGTCCACTCCTTCCTGAGTGTGTATTGGGTTTAAAAAGGGCCAAAAATGGTACTTCAGGCCAGACTAATTAAACCCTTGTAACTACATACCCAAACTTGGTACACACACACATCATGACTCTGCAAGTGATATGGGCTGGATTCTTTCTTCCCACATGCCAAGTACACACACCTCGCCCTAGTGCATAAAGCACATGCATACACAGTATATAAATGAAACTATAGACACTTGAAGGAAAACATGAAGTCTCAAAAACTATCTATAAAACAGTGTGTTGTGAGTGTTGCAAGATAGTTCAGACCACCAATAGGAATGTTTCCTTGACAAAGTTCTAGCTGTCTACTACACAGTAACCAGAGGTTGGCAGGGTTGACAGACAAAGGAAAAGTTGTGAAGAAGTCTGCATTTAATCTTTTTATTAAGTGTGATGCAAAATTGGAAGGAATCCCAGGATTTTCCTTTTTGAATGGAAAAAAAATCATATTGAAAATGTATGGTGAACCTCCTCATCCCTAAAGCCACTTATATAGGGACAAAGTTTTAGCTCTCCTTGAAAAATGTTTAATCAATAACTTATAATAACATTGCCAACTTTTTAAAAAGTTAAATTAATGTTCTAAAGTTTCAATTAGTGTGCTTCAAACTAAAATATGTTCAGAGGCTAAAAGACTCTGGAATGCTTATTCAACATGTGCACTGAATGATTTTACTCACAAATGTTATATACACTGATAGTCTCGTTTTATATATTTGGTTGGCAATGTTGGTCTCTATGGTAGTAGACATCTGTAGTCATTCCCAATGTAGCTACAGAAATTAAGCTGAAAAATGTGCAGAAAATTAAGTTAAAAGTATAGCACTGCAGAATGTTAGGTGTTAGGGGAATATTCATATATTGGTACAGATCTGCATATATTTGTTCTTTGCTAAAGTTTCAGGGTTGGGGGGGGGGGGGGGGGGGGGGGTTCAGTAACCACAAAGAAGGAAGATCACCGAGTTCATCCTGTCAACAGCCTGTAAGGCAGTTCCTCGAAGGGAGTGCTAAATGAATTACTACCTGTGGTGTTTATACCACAACCAGGGTTGGAAGTGAGGTGCAGCTCCACCCTTAGCTGAGCTCTCAATTCTCAAAGACAGGGGTTATTTTCTCTTTATCCTGCTCTATAGCTATAATGGCGGTAAGATTTTACAATTCTAAGGAGCCTTATTTGGATGGTCCTCCACGAGAGAATACCTCTTCCATAGTGGTGGAAACAGAAGAAGAACGGCAGCCATTGTTAACAAATTCACCAAGGTTGTTGTTGGCTAGGTGCTATTTACTCTAAGAACAATAATTAATCAATTATTATCTTCCTGGTTCATAAGCAGTATTCCAACCAAGAAGTCTCTGGAACTCCTATCTGAGGAAGATAAGAAACACCAGAAAAGAATATGGAGATCCATCTACATTATGTACTTCACAATGTTCATCACTGCACTTAGTAAGGGATGGAAGAAGGGCAAGGAAGAAAGCAGTTGTTGCATTAAGAGTGTGTGTAGCAGAAGTGTGTTTGGTTTGTGTGTATAGCAGGACTAGTGGTAGGGTGTGTGTGTGTGCGTGCGTGCGTGCGTGCGTGCGTGCGTGTGTGCGTGCCTGCCTGCGTGTGTGGTGGTAGTGATCACTGGTTGTTGTTTTCCTCCTTTTGCTGCAGCATTTTCAGTAGTAATGACTTCAATCTGGCCCTACCTTCTACAGGTGAGGAAAACAAACCTGGATTACATAAATACAAACTAACTGCAATTATAACCTAAGCTCTGTGGAAAACTCTTACACTCAAAACTTCTCTCTCCTTAGACTTGCTGGTGAATTATTAACTTATACCATTATAGTTCAATGTGAGTATTGATGCTGGCTAATTAAGAAACTGTCCCTGTTCAAACACTTTACTGGAGCAGTTTGCTTCATCATGTCTTCCCTCTAGCATGACTGTTCCATTAGATAGGTCAAGCATGTTCACTAACCATATTAAATAATGGAGATATCTAAGTGTCTTTGCCTCCACTACTCCATATTTACTGGCAAATTGCGGTAACATCTTCATCAATTGTTCGTGAGTCATCCTCTTTGCTGGTTCCAAGCTCCAGTCTATGAATTAATGTCTCTTATTATTCTTTACAATATATATATATATATATATATATATATATATATTTTTTTTTTTTTTTTTTTTTTTTTTTTTTTTCTTCTTATTTTTTTTTTCTTATTTTTTTTATTTTATTTTTATTATTTTTTTAAAAATTTTTTTAATTTTTTTAATTTTTTTTAATTATTATTATTATTATTTTTAATTATTCCATTGATACTTGCAGATATTTGGTCCAATTATTATATTTAGATTTCTAAATGGAGAAATAGAATGGGCTTGTTAGAGAGAGAGAGAAGAGGGGCTCTCTCAATGTAAGCTTAAATTTAGATCCCCTTTAGTTCCCCCACTTGCTATCTGGTAGAAATATTTTGAGTAAAGAAGCACCAAATGATATTTCTCTTTCACCTTTCATCTAATTTTCAACCTGTAACTAATATACCATGTACTCAATAAGAATTGTACTAGTCGTTTTCATATGTCACATGCATACTTTGATTCTCTTTCTGTAGATTGACTATCGCAATGCTAATCTTAGTTTCTTTGGGTGGATGATAGCAGCTTATAGCACTGGCCAATTCCTTGCTAGTCCATTCTACGGTCTTTGGGCAGAGTATCGTGGGAGCAAGGAGACTCTTCTTATTTCCATGACGATTTATGTCACCTTTAATCTTCTGTATGCCTACAGTGGAGCGTTCAATCCTGGAGTATCGGGTTGGGTCATGATGGTTGCCCGCCTGCTTACTGGCATTGGAGGAGGTACTGCTCTTTATCTTCTTTATTTGTTATATGAGTTTGTATTCATGTGGCAGTTTCTAATTATTGTTGTTTTAGCAGTTTCTAATTATTGTTGTTGTTCTTTTAGATAACTCAAACAGATTGAAAGCTGTTCAGATTACATATATGTTTAAGATTGCATACACAGCTTGCAGAGGTTGCCCCCACATTTTTCATGCACTCTCTAAAGTGTACACATATCATTGTCTGGATCTTTGTACAAACACAGAGGCATTTTTTTTTGTTTGTTTTTATTTCCTCCTTCATGTCATAGTTGTAACACCACATTATAGCCGTGCCATCGTCAATACTTCAGTCCATTAGTGAAAGGATTTGTGGATTTGATAAGCTTCAAACTTGGTTGGGGCTATAGCATCAATTCTGCCTCAACCTGTACAATGGTCTCTCAATTATATATTTTTTTAATTTTTCAAAATATTATTCAGGAATAGCTGGAGTGGCGAGGTCTTACGTGTCAAAAGCAACTAGCGAGGAGAAGAGAGTTAGCGTAATGGCAGCCATGGGTGCGTGTCAAAATCTTGGCTATATGGTGGGCCCAGGTATGTTGCTTGGTGGTTATAAGGTATGGGGTCAAATCAACACGGG
The DNA here is from genome assembly GCA_963969325.1 of Lycopodina hypogea. Classification (NCBI taxonomy): domain Eukaryota; kingdom Metazoa; phylum Porifera; class Demospongiae; order Poecilosclerida; family Cladorhizidae; genus Lycopodina; species Lycopodina hypogea. The sequence continues at coordinate 3,898,937 of OZ017787.1, forward strand.
GGGGGGAGGGGGGGGGGGAAGGGATTTTTTTAGAGGAAACTTGTGACAAGTTATGATGTACGTACTTCTTTATTACTCCCAATAAGAAGTTGGTAAATAATTTAGTTCAGTTAAAGATCATTCAATTAGGATATTCGACTGTGACAAGCTGTATGTCATTAAACTATTAAGTATTGATCGTTATCATACAAAAAGTATCACAGAAATGTCTAAATGGCAGGGGTGATGCATATATCTTTTGTATTTCCCCATGCTGCTGATCAGCCCGAATCCCAAACCTGAGTGTATTTGCTAACCCGTAAATTGTTCTTTTACAGGCTAAATTAATCCTGTTATAAACTCATCGCAGAAGACTGCATAATCATTTCTTGGCTTTGGAAATGTTTTATATGATATCCCTAAACCACCAAAAGCACCTTTGTGACCTGATTTTTTTAATATTGTCGTACCACTAGCATTAAAACTTCAATGTTTACATGTGAACTGTGACATGTGATAATGTGGCAACATCTCATATTTGTTTATTATAGTTGTAGTTATTGTTTTTTTCTGAATATGGTGTGTGTGTGTGTGTGTGTGTGTGTGTGTGTGTGTGTGTGTGTGTGTGTGTGTGTGTGTGTGTGTGTGTGTGTGCGCGCGCGCGTGCATATGAGCATTTTATGGGTATATTCAAATGTAACTCCATATGTTGTTATAACACAGTCATTATTTTTCCTACAGTGTTTGGGATAGTATTTGTTCCTCTGGGCAAGAATGGTCTATCTGTCTCTCCCGTGAAGTTTGAATACACTATGTACACCGGACCTGGCTACTTAGGGGTCATGTTTGGGCTCATCAACATCACTGCCATCTTATTGTTCTTCGATGGGCACAAACTTGAGGATAATAAGGTCTCAACAGTTAATGAAAAGGCACCAATCAAGGAGGATGAGAAAATGGATAAAATGAAAGATCGTCTACTTGGATTTTCCAAAGGGACCACCAGAAAGCATTATGACATAATTGGAGCTGTGGCTTCAGTAATTGTGTTTTTTGTGATTTTGTCAGCATTTTCTTGCCTCGAAACGTAAGCATATTGTCATGGTTGTGCATGTTGTACTTTACCCACTTCCTTCTCCACCTCAAACATTTAAGAAATCCCTTGTTCTCTACGGTATTCTCCTATCATCTTGTTAAACTTCTCTCTCTCTCTCTCTCTCTCTCTCTGTCTCTCTCTCTGTCCCATTCATTCTTCTTCCTTTACTTCTACTTTCGGTCTTTCCTTTTCTCACCAGCATCATGCTATTAATGTATACCCATTATTTCTATTGCACTTCTTGCTTTTTCCTTTCCTAATTGTTCCCTTCCAATTCTTCCCTCTATTTACTCCCACCCCCTCTCACCTCACCACCACATCCATCATGTACAGACTGCTTTCCCCCATTTCCATGGATGAGTTTGCTTGGACACGTAGTCAAGCTGTGCTCTATAACAACCTTTTCTTTGTAGTACTCACCATCATCTCCCTCATAACATTCTATTTGTCCAAGCATATCACCAAAAGGTCAGTTCAGAGCCAATGGTACATTTTGATTGGTAATTTATACTTGAGCTGCAGGCCAATGGCACTAACTTGCATCTTCAATTGGCAATATTCCGCTCATTTTAATTGCGTGAATGTTTGTTCATGTTTTTAGATTAGAGTGTGATTAATATATCTTTTTTCGATTTGTGTTTAATTAAAGTTAAAATACTCTCGATGAATTTTCAAAAAAAAATTTTCTTGTTTTGCATCATGTTATCATGTTTATGTTGTTTATGTTGTTGTTTAGGGTTGATGAGAGGGTGGTGTTGATGGTGGGCATGTTTTTGAATGCATTCACTTACTTTGTCATTCTACCTATGGCCAATGAGCCTCCAGAAGTCATCACCATGTCCAGTGAGTTGATAGCGAGCTTGTGTCCAGCTGGAGACACACATATTCTTACGTCAGTCATCCATAATGGCTTGTAGTGTGCCCGGGTGTTAGCTGAGCCTGTTAATCCATTGTATCCACATAAAGTATGAGCTATCAGACATCAGCTAGTAAAGTGTTGTATTTTCACTCGTTTCATCTATGTATATAAAGTCGGTGTGTCTGTTTGGTGGGCGAAATTCATGCCCCAAGGTTTTGTCTAAACTGAACAGAATTTGGTGTGGATATTCAGAGGGTTCGGCATGAAATTATTCATCAGACACATTTTTAAAAAGTGGTTCCCTGGGTGTGGGGAAAAAAAGTTCCCAAAAGAAAAAGAGCTGAAAAACTATGGCTCTGTGGTCAAAGTAGTGGTTTTTCCAGCTGAAAGTCACAGGTTCAATTCCTCCAAGACTATCTTTTTTCCTCCTCTTTTTCCTCCCATGTTTTTTTTTTCTTTATTTTTTCTTTTTCTTTCTTCCTCATTCATTTCCTTTTCCTTTCTACTTTCTTATTTTTCATTTGACTCAGGTTTAAAGTACTTTATTTGTGTGTATGTCTGTCTACTACTACTGGGACCAATAGGCTCAATTCTAAATCTACACAATCCACAGAGTCAAGATAGGTATTAGGAGAAAGAAAATACCTCTTCTGGCCATGAAAATGCTAATTTTGGGCTTCAGGATAACCAATAGATATGGCAGTGCAGCTGTATTAGAGCAGCAGCTGCATTTAAAAGGTTGGGGTAAGAAGGGGGGACGAAAGGGTTTGAGTGGCTAGCTTTATGGCTGCTTTGAGCACCTCTACTTCCAGTTCAATACAGAGACAACAAATATTAACCACAAGAGGTAGTTAAAGGGCAAGTAGCACTTTAACATCGTTTTAAGGGAGGAAATAATTCACTATAAATAACATTCCACTTTAGACTGAAAATTGAAAAGGAGTTTGGAATTTATTTCAATGGAACTAAAAAAAAGTATTAATTTTGTTTTATTTCTTCCAGGTTTTCTAAAATGGATAGGTGTTTATGAGTTGGTGTCATTGCACTTATTCCTTATAAATATGTGGTTTACAAAATACAAATAGACAACTGGAATACCTGACTTTGGTAAAAGGCAAATGTTCCTGCTTTTTTTGACACTCAATTTAGTCAGGATTCTGTCATTTTGCTCAGTTTTCTTCAACTAGTGTTTCAAAATACCTCCTGAGTCAGCAAATTTACATAATGATGACTTTCTCACCCTCTTAGTTATCATTCCAAAAATTTAGGCTGTCAAGTTGAAACACTCACTAGTGTCACTTCTCACTACCACTTGCTCCCCTTCCAGAATACTCATGGGGTGGGGATGAAACATGTACTATGTTATATCCTTTATATCTCCAAGACAATATTGTGTTTGTTACATGAATTAGCTGACATAGTGTAACTTAATTCAGTCCTCTCTATGTTGTTGCCATAACGATGTCCCCTTCCCTTGCACACACACACACACACACACACACACACACGCGCGCGCGCACACACACACACACACACACACACACACACACACACCTGCCTGCAGCCTTAACTATAAGCTCTAGACCTGACGAATCGCTTATCCCGATCATTCCTATGGTTGACTCAAATGAGACTCTGTCTGCTCGGGGATGTCGTGATCCCCCTCAGGAGTGGTGTTCCCATGTTCCTCGTATCTACTTATTCCAGCTGCTTATGGCTCTTCTCCTGCACACAATAGGCTATTCGTTATCTTCAGTGACCATATTCTCCATTTATTCCAAAATACTTGGTCCTTTCCCGCAGGTAATGAGATTAATGCAGCAGTTACAGTATCAATTTGTTTTCATTTATTTTGTGAAGGATAAACTAACTATTATCAGTTTATAACTCAAATGTGCGAAATTTGTTTGAAGTAATAGTTATCCTTAATATATTAAAATTATCTGCTCTAGGATAATAGGCCTTACACGATATTAAAAGGGAGGGGGGAACTAAGAAACCACTAATTAAATATGCACTTTCATAATTTTGTCATTCATTTTTCTACCAGACCAACCCTACCAAATCAAAGGCATTCCATTCTCGAAGTTTAGTGGTTTGCTTTTGAATTAAAAAAAAAAATTGGCTCCCATTAATTCATTTAAAGAGTAAGCATAATTTTATGAATAGCAAATTATATAGCTGTTCATTTTTTTCCCCTGTGTTTTGATGCTTCAGGAGTTTTTACTCTGTGTGATTTATTGAAGACTCTTTTTTTGAAGAGGTATTTGTTGCTGACATCACATAGAAACACTACAATCCTGATTCAATAGATCGTCTGATCAGACAGCAGAGAAAGAAAATAGTCTTTGACATGAAAAATTGTGATGTCTCTTTCTGCCCATTATTCACTGTTATGCTGAAACCGAGTCAGCGAAGGATCTGTCTATGTGATTCTTGGAAAATGAAATGACAATACACAGTATTCATCATAATTCTTCGCAATTCTTTCCCTTGCGTGCCTTGATCAGTCTTTCTTGTTCATAGCCGGGCTTCTGAATTTGATCTTTTGGGGAATTAACTTCATCAAAGGTCTCCATATAATGCTGGTTGTAGTTGAGGATGGGAGTTTCATGAAGGTTATCCCAACCTCGTAACAGCTGGGTTTCTCATGCTCTCATGGAATATGTTGATGTTCAGTGTCTAAGGATTCAGCTGCTCTGGGCACTTTTTCTCCAGACTAATTCATAATTCTCATCACTTCTATGGGTTTGCATAATGTCAGTAACCATGTTGCCCACCTGCTGTCGTCCTGCTGCTGATATTTCCTTTCCCTTCTAATGTTGCTCTGACGTGGTCAGTATGGCAAAAGATTATAGCAGCCAGAACAAGCTGAAAAAGAAATTGAAATTTTAAATTGTAGAAGAAACACCCAGTGTAGTATACTAATTTTGTCAGGAATCCTCAAACTGCTTCTTCCCATATATTCAACCTTGCTAACCAGTGAGTCTACAGGACACACCACTAGTAGTTCACTTAAACGTCCTCCTATCTCCATTTGATGCAATTTTCTCAAATTTGAAAATATGCATTCATGTGGTTGGAATGAATGCATTATTGACTCAGGTTTAAAATACCTGATCATTATTTTTATGGTTGTATTTCCACGTCTATCCTTCCATCTGTCTGTGTTCTTGGTAATGGAGGAACTATCGATAACTATTTTACCAGCATGGAATAATTACCATGGAATAATTTCAGTGATGGATCCACAGAGTAGTAGAAGGGGAAGCTTTGAACAAATTTTATGGAGCCTGGGGTGAACTAGCACCTAGCTTGGTATTTTTTGCTGAAAAATGAAGTTTTGAAAGTTTAGCATAAAATTTTCTATAATTTTTAAAAAAAATTTTATCATCCACTGCAACATTGTTGCCAATTTGGCATATAATATGCTGAATTCGGGAATTTTGGCTTAAAGGTTGTTGGCATATTATATTCTTGCTTCACACATTGGCATATTTTTGGCATATTTTAGCTTCAGTTGGCATAAAATTATATTTTGGCATATTTCAGTGTTTGTCTGTATGTTTGTTCATGCACGAATCATGGTTAAGCAGTGGTGCCACTTTAAAGTAGGTGCTGGTGAGGATCCTTTCCAAGTATGTAACATTCTATGCAGATGTGAAACTGAAAGGTGTCCTGTGAAAGAGAATTATAGTAGAAATGAATTAAACACTATCATTGTCAAAAGGGCTGCAAAATAGGGAAAAAACCTTATAATAAATCACAAAAATGTAATCCACACCAGGAGGCAGAACGACTTTAAAAATGGAGTTATTGTTCAGGAAATGGTTACTTCAAACGGAGCCACAAGGGTTGTTCAGAGATAGTAATCTATTTTGTGACACCAAGCAACAGACAAAGGGTTAAATTTAGCCGGCTCATCTTCCCAAGCTTCAGTAGATATTCCTTTACCCTTAAGCTCTCAAAGCAGGAAGAACTCAAAATGGTTGAGTTTGAATAGCCATTGGGGTGTGTTGTCATTGCTACACCTGACAGTGGACCATCTGAGTGAAATTATCATAAACTATTAAAGAATTGCTCAGCATCTATTTATAATGTCACTGCACCTGCTTTAAACGTTAAAGTAAAAAAAAAAAATTTTGAGAGTCAAAAAATTCTCCCTGTATAAAGAGTTCACTGACTAACACTAAAAGATCCTGTTTGTGTGACATACGTCAGTGACTCAAGGCTGGTACTTTAGCACATTACTCTTTAGAAATAAGGAAATTTTCTTTTTTTTTTCTGGCACAGAAAAATATTTAAAAATAAGAAATAATAATAATGTTGGATTAGGCACATCTGACATATTTTGGCATATTTTGGAGTGATTTGGCATATTTTTTACCCAGTTTGGTATATATTAATTTTGCAACCTGGCAACAGTGCACTGCAAGCAACTATTGTTTAACCAGTTCTCTCTCTGCTTTATTGAGTGATTGCTGAGGTTTCCTTTCCTTGAAAATGTTATGTTTTTACAACCTCTTTGGTTGGTTATATCTGACTCTTCAGCTACACTAGAGGAGTTGGCTGTCTGGTTAGTAGTGGTGCTGGTAGATATGAATTGCTGCAGCTGTAGAATTTCTTGCCTGTTTTTGTGCTTTCTGGGATTTGCCTGTTTCTTTTTTATTTGGGTAGAAAGGTGAGGGTAACACTTGCCTGGGTTTATTTAGTAAATTTGTCTCTGATTAGTAGTGGTGGTAGGAATTTCTGTAGCTGTAGAATTTGTTAACTGCTTTTGTGCTTTCTGGGATTTGCTTGTTTATTATTTTAGTTTGGGGGAAAGGGGGGGGGGGAGGGGGGGAAGCACTTGCTGAATTGCCCCCGCCCCCCCCCCCCCTCCCCTGGATCTACCACTGATAATGGAGTACTTTTTTGGTACTAAGGTCTGTTTGCGCTGACTTGGGCCCTGGGGAAACTGTTAATAACTTGGCCAATACTCAACGGATTTTCAGATTTCAAGGACCAACAAACTCATGACGCTCCAGACATTCTTTTGGTACTATCCCTGAAGAAGTTAACCATCCCTAGGCAAAATTAGCTGTATGTCCCATAAGCAAATACATAACATTCCACCAAGCGTTAATTGACCACATGGAATGCAAGCACAAAAATATCCCTTGGAGGCTAACGTCCACTGAAGAACTCTAGCAGTTCTTCGAGTGGAATACATAAAAAGAAGCACAGAATTGATTCTTCCTTGTTTCAGCTGGACCCTAACTCCAAGTAAGCTTATACCTTGTAATAACTGCTCCTTCGCTCAAGGCTAGTGGCTGTAGGTAAAGGTCAGTTGTTCATGTCAATCACCTCAAGTGGTGTGATGAAGTGTCCAACTTCAAGAAGTTGGTCAATACAAGAGCAAGGAAGGCAATATCCATGCTTTTTGCAATTTATTCCAGAGACATAACATGCCTGTTTGTCACATACAAATTTCTCACCATTAAGTAATTTTTATTGTTTCTGTATTATTTTTGTATATTCCTTACTTCTTTGGTGTGTTCTTTATTATTTCAATGAATGAATAAACTTGTGTAAAGACAAATGAAGAATATAATTTTTTTTAAATATTCAGAGGAAAAACAATTTTTTTTCTTCTTTTTTTTAAAACTTTTGTTGAATATATGGGAAATGTGTTCAATAGCAAACACCAATTGTGAGATACATAAATTTGTGGGAAAATGATGATAAGGTGTAAATAGCTAAATATAAGATACATGAATTAATGATAAATGATGACAAGGTGAAAGCTTGAAGTGGACTGTTACCAGGGATGAGATAATAGAATTAAGGTAAAATTGGTTGAAAGTGTTTTTAAGGTGGAAAGGGATAAAAATATTCTAATGTGGAGTGGAAAACAGTTCCACAGTTCTGTGGCAGGGGGAATGATGAGAAGGGAATTTTAATGTTGAAGGGATGATAGTGATGAGAGGATGGGATATGAATTAATGCTGGATGGATATGTCTGGAGGAAAATAAATAAGGTTGGTAAGTATTCCAATGAGAAGCAGAGGCTTGAGCACAATCTATAATAGAAGATACACTAATGTGAGAGAAGTGAGTTAGGGATGGGACAAGTTGATTGTGGGGGAAAAGATAAAGATCAGAAATTGAGTTCATTTTTGAAGAAGTGAAGACAACAATGAGTCGTTGACATCGAAATTAGCTTCAAGAATAAGGTCTTGCATGGAAAGGTAAAGGATTGAGAGGAGGATAAAAAGAGTGGCAAGTAAATGATCTAAATGAGGAGGGGCATCTGGCACAGGAAAAATAATATACAAGTTTTTAATTGTTTGTCATATTATTTCCATTGATGTTAATCCATGTTTTGGGAAGTATTTAGTCCAGTCTTGCCAGCTACATAAGTGTCCCTATGATGAAGGTACAAGTTCTTGATGTGACCCATTTCACTTAGTTGAGGTGTACTAAATCTGTATCACAAGGATGTGTCCATGTTTGCATGGTTAAGGGGTTCAACTCTCCCAAAATTGAAGGAAGATAATTCTCAGTATTATCCCGTTCTTTTGGGGGTGTGTGACAAATCTCTCTCTATACTTGAAAGAAGATATTTCACGAGGTTATGTTCATAATCACACTATCGAATGTTTCAATTTTCCCTGTACAGAAGGAACAATTTACAAGGATATATCCCATAGTCATAACCAGGATTTGATGAGGGGGCTCTCTTTTAATTATTGAGGTGTTATTGGTTTTCCATGGAATGCTGGTTATCACATTTGTGAGGAGTATTGACATGACATTTTGTCTCAGAATAGGTACTGGTCTGGCAGTTAGACTCAGAAGGGTTACTAGATTGGCAGTTTGACTTTGAAGAAGAGGACTGCTTCTGAGATACAAGGTCAGTATCAGAGTTAACAGTACAGCAACACGACAGAGAAGGAGCAGGCTCTGTAAATATATAAGCATATCATCATATATAAATAATTCCTAGCCCTAAACCTATATATTTCCCCAATGTTAAGCTGGCACACAGTTGACAAGCCACAGCAACTAACAACATCCAGCCACAGCAAACAACAATAACCAGCCACAGCAACTAACAACAACCAACCACAGCAACCAGCAATAACAACAAAAATGCGAGCATTTAGTATTAGCTAACTGAGTTTAGCATGATCAAAGACTACAATAGCACACAGCTTACTTATCACTTGAGAAGTTCCGAAGTTCTGAGAGAAGCCTTAAAATGCCTGAAAAGCCTGGAATGCTTTACAAGTGCATGTTTGCCAACCAGGGAAAAACTACAGCCTCCACGGGTACAACTATGAGTTATTGTGGGTGTTTGTTTTGTTGGTTTTTTTGCACAAGCATACCTTAAACCTCTTTTGGCGAAGTTAATAGGCTGAAGTATGTACTATGTCACTTCTGTAATTAACCGCTGACTTGCTGACTTGCTGACTTCCGGGGGCCCAAGTCAGCACGAAGAGACTATAGTTAAGAAGATAGAGTAAATATTGATTCAGCATATTTATTTCAGTCCAGCATTTAGACTAAATCATTCAGTAGAAAAGCAGCAAACATTAGCCCATTTTCATTGAACATTTTTTCCATTTCAATGACCCAAGTACAATTTAATGGAATTGACCTGACCTGACCCGATCATAGTGATTGTAGTAATAATTAAACCCAGTCATCATTGACTATGTTGTCTTGTTAGTTCTTTTTAAAAAAATTTTTTAATTTCATAGGTCACTTTCAAAATAGTTTTTTCTAAAGCTAGCTCTCATACAATGCACCACCAATGCATAGTTTTATTGAGTGGCTGTAACATAATGCAGCTCCAATAATGCAGATGTGTATTTTTAGACGATTTTTTTTTTTTTTTTTTTTAATTTTAGGCTTTTTTAGCCATACTTTAAACTAAATCATTCTGCATTGACTATACTCCCCAATGGTCCTAGTACAGCTTTGGAAAAATTGAAGTTGAAGTAGGTAACCGAATCTTATTCAGTAAAATGTGATTTGAACAGTACCTCTTTTAAATGCACCAAATTATTTGTTGTAGTGGTGGTGTTTAATAAGAGATGATTTAGAAGAATTTTTTCCTCTTACGATCACTGTTCTATACTGTATTTGTAAGCAATTCTAACCAAACAAACATTTTGCCAAGAAATTCCAAGATTTAATCCATTTTAAGAATAAAATAAAATTGAAGTAGTACATATTGTGTTGTAAATTTGATTGTGTTTACATGTTACCAACACCTGTAGAACCTGATGATGAGCATATTCACTGCTACTGGTTGTGCTTCCCGGGCCATAACTTCCATAATATCGGGTTTCATTTACCAGCATCATGGACCAATGGTCCTCTTCACCTGTATGGTCATTTTAATAGCCTCCACCATCATCTTCATGCTTGTGGTATACTCCAGACTAGTTCCATACACACGCTACGCAGGCATCATTAATCCATCCGTGCTGAAATAACTCATTTTGTTCTATTAATCGAATTGTTCATTGTTTATCATTGTTTAATGGCACATGTAAATATCTTATTATAAATTTCCCTTATGTGTGTGTTTGTTTGTTTATGGTGTATGGACTCTTATGGTGTATGGACTCCTTCAGTTCCCACTAAAATTGGTTATTTTTTGGTAGCAATGGACTAAAAAATATCCAGTGAATGTTCCTAGAGGTTTCACAGCCATGAAAGCCATTTTCTACACCGTGATGAGTATTTATAATAAGTATTAAAACCCTGTTTAAAAATCCATTTTTCAACTTCAATTATTGTGTGTGTTAATTAAAAAAGAAAATAATTCAAATTATAGATTTTGTTTACTTTTTTCCTTGCATGGATACTACAAAATTCAGCACTAATTTGAAACCATGCAAAAAAGCATACACAAGGTAGATAAAAACTAGCTACACTAAGACCCGTGGCAAATAATTACTATAATATTTATTTATAACACACACACACACACACACACACACACACACACACACACACACACACACACACACACACACACACAGTGTGCCTGCTATACACTCCCTCAATTTTGAAGCAAGATAATCACTGAAGTAGTATAAAAAACAACAACAACAGAAATTAAGCTCTCAAGTAGTAGTGTGGTTAGTAAAATTTTAATAAGACTTATTCTGGACATCGCTGGCAAAAGCAACAAAAATTGCTATTTCAGGCTGATTAATCAAGCACCTGTATTAAAATGGGTTGGGAGCAGATGTATTGCAAAACCAAAAAGAGAAGAACAGAGTTGTGTTGTTGCTCTTGTCAAAATTTGTAGGGTGCCAGGAATTCTTTTTTGAAGGGAATTAAAAATTTAAATAATTTGGTATTTGGTCAGTGAAATACAACACATGTATCAGGTTTTCTAGAGTGACTAAGTGGTTATGTGTGGATGGCACAATCACAATATAGTAGTCTCTCTTTTGAGAGACCCCTCCATTGGAAGACCACCTCCTTTAGAGATACCACTTTTTAAGGCAAGATGCACTTACTGTATAAACTTACCTCTATTGGAACACCACCTTCTCTCTCTTTTTTTTTTTTAAGTGTCTAAGACTGCCCTAATGATAAAATGTTAAGACCACTGTCAGGGATATTTCTAGGAAATTTCCCCCCCCCCCCCCCCCCCCCCCCAAAAAAAAGGGGGGGGGGGGGGGGGGGGGCAAGCCACCACTCCAGTGGAAGTTCAACTATTAGCAGGCAATCACAGCCTCCATGGCATGATAGCCTGCCATGATAGCCTGCCATGATAGCCTGCCATGGAAGTGCTTGGTAGGCCCACCTTTGGTGGATATAGTCGAACTACATACATTTTCATGTAACTTGTTTCTTCATGTGTAGTTCAGAGACAGTGAATTGGGAAATAGAGGGTCAAAGACAGTTTAGATGAATGTTTCAAACTTGCAGGTGAACTGATACTAAGTTGTAATCAAATTGTCAATGAAATGTTGTTAATAATGCAATTTTCTGTATATACCATGTCTTTTCTTGTTCAGTTAGACAGTTCCCACAGTTGTGGCACACACACCAAACAAGCACATATACACACACACCAAACAAGCACATATACACACACACAGGATGGAAGGACAGATGGATGGACGGAGGTAATGTGCACATGGTCTGGTGCATGGAGGAATGGAGTGACAGGCAAACAGATGCACCTACACTTGAACACAAACAAATTTTCCTGTTTTTATCTATCAAAATAGATTTGAAACAGAAAAGAAGCAAGGAAGAAAGGGGGGAATATAGGTGTGCAGTACTCTGCTGTAGAACATACAAGGGCCAAGGCAGCTGTTCAAAGAACAGCTGCATTGGCACCCATCCTGAACCGGCATCCACCCCATAAGGGCTATGTGTGAAGTTAATTTTCCACACAGTATGGTATGTAGGTAACCTGTCCAGATTCACACCCAGGTATGTGGGTGAAGGACAGGCATCTTCCATCAAGTGTGACATTGAGCTTACGACCTGCCTCCCTGTTGTTCAGATGGAAGGCAGCTGACACCGTTTTTGACCAACTGAGCTTCAGCCACCAAGTCTGGAGATATGCAGTTAGAGTCACTAGATCTTGGCTAAAAGTCCCTTCCGACAGCCTGCCAGTCTCTAGCAGAATGCCTAAATGTAAGATCGTCAGCATAAGCATATTTCTTTGAGACTAATGTCAGCAGGTCGTAGGTGTAAATGTTATATAGAAAGGGGGCCAAGACTGATCCCTGTGGAAAGCCATTTTTGAGGCATCCTAACCTGCTGTGTATTCCTCTCCTGGTGGTGAGGGTGAAGCTGCGGTTTGAGACAAACTTCATGATCATTTTGACCATGTGCCTGTCTGGCAGCAGATGCAGAAGCTTGCAGGTGAGGCCGCAGTGCCATACGGTATCATAGGCTGCTGTGAGATCAACAAACACAACACCGGCCTTCTTTTTCGCCAAAAAGATCTCGATATCCTGAGTCAGCAAAGTGACTTAATCTACGGTTGATCTACCATGTCTGAAACTAGCTTGCTCCCTTGGAAGAAGCGGTGGATGGTGGACTTAACACGGGTGTAGATAAGACGCTCGAGGATTTTGATGGGGATACACAGCAAAGAGATGGGTTGACAGCTCTTTGGGTTCCCTGGGGGCTTATTTGGCTTAAGGATTGCAATAACTGGTGCTCTTCTCCAGATCTTGGGGATCTTGAGGTTGCACAAGCAGGAAGAGAGGAATTCACACAACCAGGACTTCATCTCAGAGCCATGTAAGAGTGTTAACTCTGGGCAGATAAAATCTAGGCCAGGGACTTTCCCAGGCTTCAGGTGTTGGAGGGCAGACATGATCTCTTCTAAAATGAAATCACTGGAGAGACTCTGACCATCTGGTGTTGAGACCCTCCAGAGGTCGGACACCTCTGAAGCCATAAGTCGAGAAGACTCATGGTCTCTCATAGGGAAGATCCCGTTTCTCACAACTTGTGATAAGTTGGAATTTGCTGAAATGGGACAATTGCGAGAGGTGTGTCTCAACCTACCTGTCAGCCTATTGAGGGTACCCCATGCTAAGCGGCTGGAGTGTGAGAAGTCAATGGAATCAATGGCTTCATTCCATTGTTCACACCTTCGCTGATTAAGATGAGACAGCTTTTCCCCGTTGGGGGTGTCTAGGAAGGCACGATAAAGACTTTCACACTTCTTATCCCAACATGGTATGTAGTTGTTTCTGCGACAGTGTGGGATGGATTTTTAGCTGCTTTGATGAGGGCACTGCAGAAAGGGCGGAATTGAAGGGAAGGAAGTGGAAAGGGGGAATAAAAAAGGTAGAAAAAAAGAGAAGGAAGTAAAAACCAGGAAAAAGAAGAAAAGGGGAAAAAGAAATAAACGAGGGGGAAAGAATGAAAAAAGAAAAGAAAAGAAAAAAAAGAATGGATAATAAAAAAAAAAAAATAAAAAAAAGAAGTAAAAAAGGAAAGGAGAAAAAAGGAAGGAAAAAATATATCCTTTCTTCCATGCAGCACCCTGGTATCATGGAATACATTACCGGTTCTCTGCCAGGACCATTAGGCTCTACCTGCTTGCACTCTGATATTGTTTTGCTGAGTACAAACACAAGGTTGGGAGAAAGTCCCAAAAATGGTTTTTGTTCTCACTAGGCATGATTTTAGTAGCTAATTATGCACCAATAAAGGACATACCTCCAAGCAGTAGCCTAACATTTACATACAAAATGTCCAAATTCACACACACACACACACACACACACACACACACACACACACACACACACACACACACACACACACACACACTATGGATGGTTAGCATACTGCTATGTTTTATAAAGCACCGTTTCATAGTCAGTACATGCAGCACAGAAATTTACCATTCCACAATAATTAACCGTCCTACCTTACATTGCAGCAATATTTTTCTCAGTGCAGGCAGGAAAAGAATAAATCATCGTATGTCCTTTCTCCCCTCCCTTTAAGCTAGCATATTTTCGAAAAGCTCTCTTTCGATATTGTATTCGCATATTTTTACCTGGACGCATTTGAACCTCGGAGTTTCGAACTGGTCGGATACTGGGAACCTCAACGGAATTTCGGACTCCCCGGTGCGTGCGCAGGCTGTGTGAAGAGTTCAGCGGGGGAGACTTCAGTCGCAGTTCGAAGAGCAGGATACATTTTCGGGAAGACTTCCTGCCAGCTGTCTCGGTCGGGGTGTTGACAGCGGTAGCAGTATCTAGCTCTTAAATGGCCACAGTATATAACAATTCCGATGGACAAGATTCGTCCGGTAATCAGTTGGACCAACCTGTGGCTGTAAATTCCTCTACTGCTGAGGAAGAACAGGGTGAAAGCCAGCCACTGTTAGCAAACTCATTGGAAAATAGGTTGGTGCTGACTTGGATTTGCTCCAGGAGTTGCACGTATTAATATATGTCATAACTTTTAGTAACACTCCAGTCAAGAAGTCTGGTCAAGCCAAATCGGATGGGGGTGAGCAATTCTACAAAAGGAGATGGCGATCCCTCTACATCATGTACTTCACAATGTTCCTCACTTCACTAAGTAAGAGATGAAAGAAGTGGAAGTAAATATTAAGGTAGATCTCACAATCTGATATCTTTCTCTACTGCAGCATTTTCAATTGTGATTTCTTCAGTATGGCCCTACCTTCTGCAAGTGAGGAAAATACTTTCATTAGAGTACCATGCCCCACTAATTATGTCAAATTCTCTATCCTGCAAATGTTTCACTCCATATATAGTTTTACTCAAGATAGAGTATTTACTGAAAATATGCTTTTACTCAAATATATTCTAACTTTCAGACCTTCACACTAGTTTTTATTGGTAATCTTCCACCTGTGATAGTCTGGTAGGCCACACTTGGCAAAATGATGGAATGGTCTGATGTCTTCTGTGACAAATTTGTCCCACAGGAATGCAATTACCAGTGTTTAGGTTTGTGGTCTAGTTGCACAAATCTATGTAAAGCTGTTTGAGTGAGTTGCCACTTGCCAATGTGCACTGCTTCTTATTCTAAATTATTTTTACCCAAAAATGTAAAACTGCAGATACCCTTTACCATTTGCAATACACACAGAGTATGATTCCCCTTGAAAAGAGTAGTGGTGGTAGGAATTGCTGCAGCTGTGGAATTTCTTGCCTGTTCATTTTTTATTTTGGTAGAAAGGTGGGGGGAGCACTTGCCTGGGTTTATTTTGTAAATTTGCCTCTGTTTACTAGTGGTGGTAGGAATTGCTGCAGCTGTGGAATTTGTTACCTGCTTTTGTGCTTCTGGGATTTGCTTGTTTATTTTTAGTTTGGTAGAAAGATGGGGGTACACTTGCTGAATTGTCCCTCCCCACCCCAGATCCACCCCTGATCCACCACTGATCCACCACTGATAGTGGAATACTTTTTGGGCACTAGTTAAGAAGATATGGTAAATATTGACTTAGCATATATATATATATTTCAGTCCAGCATTTACACTAAATTAGTCACTAGAAAAGCAGCAAATGTTAACCCTTTTTCATTGAAAAAATTTTTCCATCACAATGACCCAAATACAACTGAATTGACCTGACCTGATCATAGTGATTGTAGTAATGATTAAACCTGAGTCATCATGGACATATCATAGGTCCTTTCATAATAGTTTTATTGAGTGGCTGCAACATAATGCACCTCCAATAATGCAGATGTGTATTTTTGGATTTTCCTTAGCATGATTTGCATTCAAAAAGTGTAGTAACTCTTCCTGGACATGCTGAAATTGTTTCTAATGACGAAGAGGAAATGTTGTGGAGCTCTGAATTTTAGTAATCTCTCTGGTTCATTTGCTATCAATTTTAAGTAAATTGAAATTCTGAATGAAATTAAACTATGAATATTGGGGGCTTTTTTTTTTTAAGCATAGCAGAATAATAGACAATTTTTCTGAGCATAAACAACCTCAGAATACCATTGAAGGCAGCACTTCCTCTGTCTATTTTCAAAGTAAAAGAAGTTTCCACAGGAGAGTTGGGAACAGATAGTGGAGAGAGGAAACTACCTGCATGGTCTTTGTCTTGTAGGGCAATTTTATTAATACAGCGAAAAGCCTCAGCTGAAAGTATGTTTTCTTCAACCACCAACGAATAAAGTCATTCATTAGACTGCATAGAAACATCCATAATGCAAGTGTAACTGAAACCATTCATCTTAAAAAATTTGGCATATAATTTGTAGAATTATGATAATAATATGAGGAAAATAGGAGCATTATGGCTGAAGGTTATAGAATAATAGGGAAAATTATGAGAGTTGTAGGCTAAAATTTTTACCTAATTGAGAAAAGCCTAGTGAAATATATTTTTTTGTTATAAAGATAACTTCAAATTAATTAGCTGAAATTTTGGTTTATAATGAGTTTTGTGAATGGTTATGCCATAGTGGGAGGGACTTATGCTGAATAGCAATGAAAACTTTCCCACTAACATGGGTTGTGTGGTGGTACTAATAGTAACCTCAGTAAGTTAGATTACCGACCTGTTTGGAAGTTTACTAGCTTAATATAATGGATTAGACCCAGCTTTTAGGTTCCTAAGCATGCTGGAGAAGGACCGGACCCCCTTCCCCCCTTCGTTACTCCTCATGGCAGTGGAAAAGTGGAAGTAAAAAAGGAGTGGGGAATTAAGATTAGGAATTAAGATTAGGAATTAAGATTAGGAATTAAGATTAGGAATTAAGATTAGGAATTAAGATCTGTTAAAGGATTTGAGCGAAAGATATTTGAGCCAAGAGCCAAGGTCCTAACCTATGGGTTTGTATTCATAGATGGGTAAAAATTGCAATTCTAAATTTTATAAATTTTAAATCATCCCCACCCACTCCCAAGTGCTCATGCCAAATTTCTTCCTAATCAGCCAAGCAGTTGTACACACATCGAAAAAAGATAGATAGAGATGCAAAAAGTGCTGCAATTCAAGGCAATCTGTTCTCCACTCATTAGTAAAATCACTATCTCAAAATATTAATTTTTTATTACCTGCTACACACAATCGATCCACAAAAAAAAAAAAAATTTTTTTTTTTTTTTTTTTTTTTTTTTTTTTTTTTTTTTTTTTTTTTTTAATTAAAAAAAGTAATATTTTTGTTGCTATAATTGAAAAGTATCTATCCTACAGACAGAGACTACAAAAAAAATTTTATTATGATTTTTTGTTGTTGTTGGTCTGTTTGTTCCCTGTCACATGATTGTTGTCTTGGACTAAGAGTACAGCCAGCAACAGATATTGGTGAGCTGAACTCTGGAGGTCTTTTAATTATCCCATTCTTACCATATTGAAGGGGGGGGGGGAAATTAATTTGCTGACCTAACTTCCCTTAGAAATGTCCTTTTAAATGGGATCACAATACACAACTTAATGGTTGCACATTAATATGGAACTTTATTTAATCATCCTATGCCCTAGCCCTAACCATATTCTCCCCAAATGGGGCCAGTGGTCCTGTGAGAAACCCCTGAAATTTTCTGGATGATTGGTCCAGGCATCTGGGAGGAGATACAGCATATAACAAATTATAGTGAGATTTATTTTTTATTTTTTAAAATTTTATTATCATTATTTATTTGTATTATTACTATTTATTTATTTATTTATTTATTTATTTATTTATTTATTTATTTATTTATTTATTTATTTATTTTATTTTTTTTATTCCAGTCCATCCATTACAGGAAGGACCCATTGTGTTAGAGCTGTGCATGTGAGAAAGTGGAGTTAAATGAAAATTGAAATTTTTATCCTTCAATTTTTGATCCTTCAAGTTCAATTTACTTTTTTTAATTTTTTTATAAATATAACACCAATTTCTTTTTTATACCGGCTTGTTTACAACCTTAGCAAAGGATTTGAAACAAGCTTGGAATGTTTTTGGGAGTAAAATCAGCCAATACTATCATGTAGGGCAGCTGAAAGCTAAGGGCAAATGAGTTGAATGTCTGTAGTTTTGAATGTCATTTTAAAACCTGATTCGTATAAATACATGCCGTACTCCCTGACAATTAATAGAAAGCAAAGTGCTTAAAAATTAATCGGGTGTGCCAATTTTGTGTGAAGCTTGCATTTTTCCAACATCCTTACCATATTTGATTTCTTTTAATTTCTTTCCTTTTTTTTTTTTTTTTTTTTTTTTTTTTTTTTTTTTTTTTTTCTTTCTTTCTTCTTTCTTTCTTTCTTCTTTTCCAGCTAAGTTTTGTTACCTCAACTTCTGTATGTGTTCATTCTTGGTCCTAATTAGCCGTCAACTTTTGTCCCAAATGTGCATGACATATCTTATTTAGGGTGTTGGCGTTCTATTAAAAACAGTTCTATATCAATCACACTTTCCCCCCTTTTTTTCTTTTTTGTGTGTTCTATTTAAACAAACTCTCCGTAGGTTGATTATCGCAATGCCACTCCCAAATTCTTGGGCTGGATCGTGGCATCCTATAGCTTTGGCCAAGTCTTATCTTCCCCAATCTTTGGTGTGTGGGCAGACCACCGCCCATCAATGGAACCTCTCGTTGTTTCCGTGGTGATAAACATCTTATTTAACCTGCTCTATTCCTACTGTGGAGCCTTTACTTCTGGAGTGGCAGGTTGGGTTATGATGGTCGCTCGCTTCTTGACTGGATTTGGAGCAGGTTTGGATTCTTAATTCATTACTTGGATTTGTATTTCTCTGTGGCACTGTTTCACTACAATCAACAATTATGCATCATTAAAGATGGTATAATTTAATAAATTTACGAGCTATTTGCATCACTTTGTGATATGGGACAAGCAAACAGTGTTTTTACTTAAAGATATGGACCATATTAGTTGGACCTGTGCAAGATAAAGGCAATAAGATGATCAACCCATTAAGAACAATAAGATTACCCTTTACCTATTAAAATGTGGGCATCAATTAAAATTTTTTTTTAATTTATTTATTTATTTATTTATTTTTTGCTGTATTTATGCGGTGAAATGATATATTTTCTCTTTTGAATTCGTAGTATCTATCAATAAGCTCTTCAAATTGAAATAATTTAACCAAACTGAAAGGTCTATTATTCTGTGTATATCACTTTTTTTTTAAACTTCTTTTGTCTTCCTCCATTTTGATAAAAACATCTCCATTTTTGCAGGTATTCAAGGAGTGTCGAGATCGTATGTATCAGAGGCAACTAACACAGATGAGAGAATTGGAGCAATGGGCTCCATAAGTGCTGCTCAAGCTTTAGGTTTTGTTGTGGGACCTGGTAAGTGCACACAACTGTGCCTACTTATATTGGTAACGTTTTCCAGGGAAGGAGAATATTAGCAAGAGGTACTGTTAGTGTTTTAATTGGTGCAGTTGAAAATTATGTGGCAATGAGTAGGAAGAGTATAGTGCATGAGGAGAACTATCATTAATACTCGTATATAAATACAACATTTAGTAATCTATATACACTTATCTATCTATATCTATCCCCATATTGGAATGACCCATGATTTGAAATGGCATAGGGTAAAGGTCTTAAAAGCTTTAGTATCTCTACATGGAGCTCTCACCTCCAATTTTTTTAGCTGTCTACACGTGAAGCTTTTGCTTATTTTTCTTCTTTTTTTCTTTTTTTTTTAACTGCAAATGACACTCGTAGTGTCCCATGAATCGTTCACTAACATAATGTAGTAAATATTTCAGATTGTAAAAATTAATGTGGAACTCAACATCGAGGATCCTTCAGTATATCTATCACTGTTTTGTCACACAACTCGCATACAATAGGTCCACTATTAATAACTTTTTGACTTGAAGATTCCGAATATTCTATTCCTTGATTGTATGAATTGGAATAAACTTGCCAAAAATGGTATGGAGCTGAAGGTGATAAATAACGATTAGTCATGATAGCATATGTGAAGGGTATATATACCTGACATTCTGGCTTGAAGGAAAATGGTGAAACGAGACCATACCCATGTATTTTAATTTTTTTGTTGGTGCAAGTAAGACGACCCTTTACCACTTCAAATTAGGTGCACCAATCATTGCGTCGCATTAAATTTATTGTTGATTTTGCATCTGAATTATATTGGTAAAGGTCCTATAACTTGTGGTCCACAGGAGTCCAGTATTGTCACTATATTTATTTCTTGTTTTTGTCACAGGTCAATCCAAAATAGTATTTTGTTTTAAGATATATTTTCCCCCTGTGGAATGAATATGACAGATAAGCTCTCTTACAACATTCAGTGTGAGTGTATGCTTGGTGTGTGCGTGCTTGCATGGTATTGATGCAACAAATCAGGGAATTGGTGTAAGAACTCAAAGTAAATTTATGGGTAGCAGCTTGGATGAAATATGAGTTCTGCCATTCATACTTTTACGCTAATGTTTGTTTGTCAAACCACACCCATGGGAGGGTAATAAGTTTTAGACACGAGATTTTAATGTCATTTTTTCCCCAGCAAAATATGATGTTTTTGTGATTTGTTTTGTTGTTGTTTTTTTTTGGACAAGATATGTGCTAAAAATGGCAACTATGTTATTCTGAAATTCAGATCAGTAGGAACAAACAGGAAAAAGACAGTTTAAAACCTTTTATTACAAGAGAGAAGAAATAATGGTCAGCAGTACGAGAAATGAAACTGGTTCACCATAAATTTTACCACATTCTCTTCAGTTAAACGGTGGTGCCACTCAGTTAACACATTTTTGTAGACCGAAAGGTTCTCTCCACGTCAACATTGGCAGTAGGGTAGAACTTGAAGTTGGCGATATCTTAGGACCAAATCCTTGAGGGAAGGAACCTTCCTCACCTTTCAAACACCCCACAATGGAGAGTAGCACCAGAGCATCAGGGTTTCTCTCCAGCACAGAGTTGAACTTGTTTTGTAACAGCAACCCCTTTTAGCCAGCAATGCTGTCTAGGCTGGAGTTAGCTTCATCATGGATGGTAAAGGGCTCCTTCCAAAGGCAAACCCTCTTATTCAAGACAAGTCAGAACAGTAGAAAGGAAAACCAAGTTTACTGCAATTACGGCAAGTGTGAGGCAAGGGTTAAGGGGTTCAAGCAACTTTTGACATGTACCAGTGACTGCTGCATCTTCTAGTGGCAACTGGCTGGCAATGGTTTTGAATTTCTCAACATTTTTGGCATAGAAAAAAGCTGCATGGAACCTTTCAAGCACCCCATGATTGAGCATAGCACCTGAGCATCAGGGTTTCTCTCCAGCACAGAATTGAACTTGTTTTGTAACAACAACACATTTTGGCCAGCAATGCTGTTGAGGATGGACTTAGCTTCGTCAAGGATGGCATAGACTCTTTCCACTGGCTCAGGTGCAAGAGTTAGTTCAGGACAGACCTCTCTCCAGATAATGATGCTGGAGGGGCTTTTAAATATGTCCTTTTGATGGTGGAGATGCGATCATTGACCTCTGGAAACATCACGGACAGATTCACAGAGACAATGGAGACCATAGCCCAGACAAATGATGTGAAGGAGTGTTGGGTAGAAAACTATCAGTCCCCCTCCTGATTTTAGCATGTGTGCCCTGTTCCATGAAGCAGCTTCAGCTGTTACGTGGTCAGCTGGATTCTTTGGTTGCTGGCTATTAAGCTCTTTGCTACCTCTCACCCTCTAGCTTGTCCACCTCTGTAGCTCTAAAAATACCATTTTATGTCATTTCTGTGAAAAAGCACTTCTATGTGATCACATTAAAATACCATGTCTAGTAATTACACTTGTAGTCACATGTAGACCACATGCCAAATTTTTGGCAGTCCACTCCTGTGGGTATGGCTGTGTGTACTCTAGATATTCAAATCATTCTTGTTCCACCTGATTGCTCCGCTTGACCAATTTGGCTGTCTCCATTCATGTTTTGTGGGTGTGGCTAGCACAATTTGGTATTGATACTCATCTGGTCACATGAAGACTACGTACCAAATTTCAGCCCGATTGGTTCTTGGTAGTGAAAACAACTTTCAAGTGAGCGTGGCAAATGGCCAGACCACACCCATTGCCACTCCCACATGTGGTTAATAACACTCACACCATTGGAGACAAGTAAAATTTCAGCCTGATTGGTCTCAGTTTGTCAGTAAAAACAACTGACACATACACATAGAGTTTGTGTTTATAAGTAGATTGTAATTTCATAGTTCTGTATTCCCTTGTTGCTGCAACTGCTAACATAAGTGTTATGCTACTAACTATTGTCATGCAACGCTATTGTCCAATTTCAACTGCAGTGCTTGGTCTAGCCTTTGTCCCTCTGGGCACCGATGGCTGGTCCATTCCTGCCATCCGGTTCAAACTCAACATGTTCACTGGCCCTGGCTATGTGGGTGCAGTGCTTGGCCTCCTCAACATCATGGTCATCGCACTGTTCTTCAGGGAGTGCAAGCTGGTAAGCAAAGAGGCAAAGAGGAAGTTAAAAGAGGAGGCAGCGATGAAAAAGAAAGAGGACAAACTGCGTAAGATAAAGATGACAGAGAACGGTCTTGCAATTTTTCCATCAAAAAAGACATTGAAGCATTTCGACGTAATTGGAGCTGCAGCCGGAATGGTTATATTCTTTGTACTTTTATCTGGATTTTCTGCCTTCGAAGTGTTAGTATGTCGTTGCTCTTTGCAAGTGATTTTCTTTCTCACTTATTTTCCACCTCATACACTTGGTGCTGTTCTCCCTCCTCCTTTATGGAACACTCCTGTCCGTATCTTGTACATTTCTCTTTCACTTTCTTTATAACTTCTAGTCAATTTTTCTGCCTTTTCTGTATGCCTTAATGTGCTTTTCTCTGTTTCTACTTTTCGTCTTAATCCGAAGTCTCTCTTCTTTCATTTATGTGCAGACTGATATCTCCCCTTACCATGGATGAGTTTGCTTGGTCACAAAGTGAAGCTGTGCTCTACAACAATCTCTTCTTTGCTGGAGCCTCAGTCATTATCATCATAACAGTGTATTCTGTCAAGTTCATCACAAAGAGGTTAGTTTAGAAGCATTAATTATATGTTTGTTAGTATTAATACAGTGGCACAAATTTTTTCTTGCCATTTTGATCTGCTGTTGCATGATTTTCTTTTGTCTGTTGAGGGTCTGATATATTTGGAACCACAAAAACCGATAATTTATGTATTCCCTTATTTTGATGCAAGTAAATTTGCATGAACTACATAATTTATCTGTTGTTTTCATGCAGGGTTGATGAACAAGTGGCGATGATGATGGGAATGTTTCTCTATGCATTCTCCTTTTTCGTTCTTCTTCCAATGGCCAATGAACCTCCAAAAGTCATCAGCATATCCAGTGAGTTACTTTTCGAAGACAAATGTATGATTTCCACATGAATACCCCCTTGCTCCTGTGTGAATCCTTGCTGATTTTACAATGCTGTTACTCAAGCAAATCTATGAACTAAACAGTACCTGTGTATGTTGGTTAACCTATTTACACAGTTTAACTGTGTTGTAACTCAATCAGTTCTCTACCATACTACTAGCGTGTGTGTGTGTCTTATGTTGTCCCTCTTTGTGCACATCTACAGCTCTAACAGTATCCACTGGCCCGAACAGTTCAGTAGTTCCTATCATTCCCCTGGTGGACAGTAACCACACCTTACCAGCTTTAGGGTGTCGTGATCCCCCTCAGGAGTGGTGCTCCCATGTCCCTCGCATCTACTTATTCCAGCTGGTCATCTCCTTCATACTGATCACTGTGGGTTACGCCATGGCCTCGGTGACTGTCTTTTCAACCTACTCAAAAATATTGGGTCCTTTCCCGCAGGTACAGTAGAAGAACATTGCTGTGGCTACACCTACTGGTTCTCACTCATTGGTTCAATTTATTAGATTGTGTTATTGGTTGTAGCATTTTGTAAGAACTTGGCCAAGGGGTGAATGTTTGTTTAAAGATGTCACTATAGATGATGCACATTGAATTATCCACACTTGTTCGGTGTGACTAGAGACCTATTTTGATGTTCATCCTAAGGTTCAAACTTATCGCTCAACTTAATATTCGTGTTTACTGTTTGCATGTGTACTGTACAAGCCATGGTATTGTTGTGATGAAAGAATTTATAGCATCACATGACAAAGCACTCTGTAATTATGCAGTGTTTTGAAATTACATTACTAATAACAACTTTTTCAGGGTGTGATGATGGGGTTGTTTACAAGTGTCGGTTGTATTTCTCGGGCAGTTGGTCCACTGACATTGGGTATCGTATACCAACAGTATGGGCCCCTGGTCACTTTCACAGGCATGGTGGGTCTTGTGTACTCCACTATCGTCTTCATGCTCATCTTCTACTCCAGACTAGTGCCCTACACTCGCTACTCAGGCATCATTAGTCCACAGTAATGAGCAATTATTTCATTAATTTCATTATTGACTGTTTGACATTTGCATAACATCATGATAATCATTACCTCTTCTTTTGTTAATTGATTTGATGTGTGTATCTAATAAGTTATCAATGAGATATTGATCAACAATGCGTATGACATTAGGTATGTAATTTTTTTATTTTTTTTTATTTTATTTTTTTTTTATTTGCTCATTTTATAGAGTTAACTGAGGCATTTATTAACAATATAAGATAAAGTGCATACCAGCTAAATTAATCCTGTTCTTGGCATGTGTGAGGAGTAACAGGAATCCTTTTACTTTTTTAAAAATCAGATATGTTATGCCTCATCTATTTTGCACACAATTTCAGCAAACCAAACAAACTCTGTGAAGCACTGTGTCCCACTCTGGGCATCATGCTAGCTTTAGCCTGTCAGAATCGCCTGATAGACAATGTTCTTGGTTTTTCCCTCATGGCAGTAGATATGAAGAACTTTAAGAGAACCAATTCTGCTCACACTAACACATAGAACTATTCTATCCATGACTGAATGAAGACACAGACAGGTTGAAATTATCAGAGCAAGACTCTGGCCCTGAGCTTTGTTGAAGCAAGTGTACTTTGATGTGATGGTTTTTGCAGGAAAGTGAATATACACAAACATGCTTACATACAAACAACTTTTTGTCTGACGTGACCAGAGGAAGAGGTGTGGCCAAGTGGAACCCAGCCCATGTCACTCTGACAATCATACTGTGCATGGTAAGTTTCAGGTTTGTAATGCAAGGAGGGATTTGCCTATTAAGTAACTGTTTTGGTATTTTTAGCCACTATACCCACAGGAAGAGGTGCAGCCAGATGGCACAACTTTTGAGGCCTAAAACCACTTGGTGTAGAATGTGTCTACTCGGAACAGGTTTGATTTGGTTTGGGGGTTTTTTTGTGGCAAAATGGGTGCATACACATCCTGTACACATACAAAGCAGGAAGAGGCGTGGTCAGGATCAATCCAGTTAGCCATTTATCAGGAATTTGAAAGAAAAGGGATGGAGGGAAAGGAAGGAAAAAAAGCAAAGGAACAATACTGGAATTTCCAGCCAGAAACCTGTTCACTTATGATTTAATGTTTTGACTTAATCGCTGATAAAGGTAAAAAAAAAAAGGGGGGGGGGGGGGGGGGTTGAGAATCAAACCGGGACCTTAGCACTGGTGGTCAGAGGAAGATTGAAAAGAACAAGGACATTCCCAAGAAAGTAATATTTAGACTCCGTGAACTTTTAAAATTTCGCCGGTAAAAGTGGGGAGAGCCCGGCCTGGAATTGAAACCTTGTTTTATTGCTGCTATGAGCATTGTTCAAATGGAAACTTTTCACATTTTTACTGTAATTCTCAATGTTTGTTTTGTTTGGTAATTCCTCCCGCAGATTGGGCCTGAAGGGCTCAAATTTTCAGGGTTTGATGTGGTCATAAGGAAGATTGAAGTAAAGCCCTGCCCACGGGCTTTCTCTCTCTTTTTCCGCAGAAAAATTCCTGGTTGGGGTCAACTCTATGCCTGAGTAAACCACACCACTTAACAACAAAACTGCAATTGTGTAAACACAGGTCAGCAAAACTGTGCCCAAACTACTTTCTGCTCTCTTTTTGAGCTCTGTAGGCCCAATTGTCTGGGATGAGATAGCAAACAGCAGTTGTGTTAAGAGGGTTTGTTGTCTGTTCAGAGGACTGGTGTTATGCTAAAATAAATATCCAACAAAAAGGGGGGGGGGGTTTCAGGTTCATGCATGAGAAGCAGCCACCAAGCTGCATGTGCAGGCAAACCAACCAAAAAAAAAATATCTCAAATTATAGTAAGTTATTTTTGTTGTCTCCTACAGAGCAGCATTTTTCTAGTAAATCTTGAGTTCCACTCTTAGTTGACAATTTTCCAGTTATTTCTTATGAACTGAGAATGTATGAAAAATTGGATTTTTAATTAAGTAGTCAGCATAAAGTTGGCCATGATAAAAATAACGTGGCTGTGCTGGGTATAGACTTATAACCTTTAGAGACTGACCTTGCACTTCATTGATGCACAGAGCCAAGCTCTCCTTCACTAGCATGTGAACTTAATTTGAACTTGGAATTCTTGGAATAAAAACAGTTTCTCCCTGGAGTACCCAGATTTCTCAGCAACAGTACAGAGAGTGCCAATTATAGGGCATGACTGTGGAGACACCCCAGGTAGATTTGAGTTAAAGAAACTTAGACGTTTACTCAACAGCCTGTTCTGTTCCAGTGTCAATGGACTTGAGACTTGGGATGCCCTAAAGTCCTGTTTAGCACATAGATAGTACTGAATGTTTTTGTGGACTTACCCAGTGGGAATTGAGTCACAGTAAGTAACCACAATGCTCTAGCATACTGGTAATTTTGAATGCTTAACTTTTGTATGAACTACCAGGCTATAATGCAATTAGCACCACTCTACTGCAGCTCCTAGATCCACATTCTTTAAGTAGGTGACAATAACAACACATTCCAAAATCACAGATCATGTATTATACATACGATATATGCTCACTTAACAACATCCATCAACAACTTGAAA
This sequence comes from Lycopodina hypogea, assembly GCA_963969325.1. NCBI lineage: Eukaryota > Metazoa > Porifera > Demospongiae > Poecilosclerida > Cladorhizidae > Lycopodina > Lycopodina hypogea. Next base: position 3,926,334 of record OZ017787.1, read on the forward strand.
GCATTATCTGGGTTCCATGTCAGACATAGCCCTTTGAATGGACCAGACACCACCCAGAAGTAACTACACCCCACAAAACTTTCCCAAATATACCGGAGCAAGTGGTTAGGTTGCTAACAGACATACCCTGTGTTGCCAGGGATATAATTACATGCCCACATGAGGAGGTGTGGCCAAATGTAACCCAGCCCATGTCCAAGTATCATTATTGGCATTTCTAGCATTATACTTCCCAAGGAACAGGTTCAACCAGTTGGATTCCCCCCCCCCCCCCCCAGTCTGATGTATGCAATGTTTTAACTGTCCGATCCAAGGGTTTATCCAAGAAGTGTGTTTGTTTTGGAGAAGGGGGGGGGGGGAAATGTGGTTGCATTTTCAGACTCGGCACACTTGCAAATATGATGTGGCTAGATGACTTAAACTTATGGGGCATTAAATCCTCCTAAGTATAGGTTATGTTTACGCTCTAGAGAGGGTTTCATTTGGTTATGATGCTTTGGTCAGAAAGTGGATACACACAAACGTACATCACACATGTACAAATCATTTTCAAATCATTTTCAGCATGACATGCCTATACAAAGAGTGTAACCTGGTAGGTCCAAGCCTTTGTTGCTTGGAGAATCAAGATGTGCATGCTTAGCAAGATTTAAATGTTTATCTGAAGTACCATTTTTGGCATTCTATACTCACACCCACAGGAAAAGGTGTGACCTGAAGGCCCAATTTTTAAAAACTAAAAACGACATTCTTGGTGTAGGATGTGTCAGCAATAACACTGGTAGTACTTCTTGATTGCTAGAATTACTTTTAGATTCAATTTTATTGAATCAAATTAATAATGTTCATACTACTTCCTTTGGATTCCAAATATACCAATCTGGAACTAAAATATCAATGAGATATCAAGTTAGAAAATAATAATAAAATATAAACACACATGCACCAGGTTCCCCGTGATGTTGCTGTAAACACTCATTATCTTGGCACATGTAATGAAGTGTTTCATATGGCATACATAAAAAAGAAGAGAGGAGATAAGAGTGGTGAAAGTTACCATGGTTACCTAGGTGCAATGCATTAAGATGAACTGCTTCAGTGAATACTGTGAGACTTTGTTGCTAGTCAACCCTTCACCCTGCATGAAAACAACAACATAATCATAACCAAAATTATGTAGAGAATTAATATTTTGATTTGTACTAGCACAAATAAAATTCCTACCCATCTATCATGAGAAAATGTGTGAGTTGTCACACACACACATTTTTTTTTTTTTTTTTTTTTTTTACCTGTGAGCCAACTTTGTTGTTGCTGGGCTGGTCAAATTTCCTCTTTCCAATAGGAAAGTTTCCTGTTCAATTCCTGGTCATGGCTGATTTCCTGACCCCCCCCCCCCCCTCTCAAATTAATTTTTAATTTTTTTTCATAGTGAAAATTCAGTGGATTTGTTAAGTTATTATTAAGTCATTCTTGTCCCAACAAAAATTTCAGTGATATTATCTTCCTTCAAAGCTCAAACCCTTGGAAATTATCATAGAAAATGCATGCATGACCACTTGCACATTTTCTCATGACATTTTCTCCTGCATGAAATTTTGGGTGATAGAACCTTCCTTCAAAACTCAAACCCCTGTACATGAAACTTGGCATGCATACACAACCTGACATTGGGGTTGACATGGGGTGACATATTCATTTCTGTTTGTTGTAAAACCTGTGGTTACATTACTAGTGGATAAACATTGCGATAATTCTATTTGTTGGACAACCACTGCCTTGATTATTGCACGAGAAGTTGCAATGGGCCTCTGGAATATATTATTACAGCACAATGTGCATTAATTTCAATATTGTCCAGGAACCACCAGTGCTGCTTGAGCCAAGGTCAGGAACCTGTATGGATCAAATTTTCTGGATGAAAAAGTTCTCCAGTTAGAGAGTTTTCTGAATGTGCTACAACACATACTCTTTGCACTAGTCCAACATCTGATGTTGCTGCAATGTACAGTTCTATGTTACCAATGTAAGCCATGTATCAAGGAGGGCACATGCAGACAGAATGCTCTTGATAAGTTTAATGAAAACTGTAAAAATTCATCAGTGTAATCAACATCACTTAAGAAATGAATGAGCACGTTTTAATACCATAACAGGTGAGGTAAATTTACTAGCTGAAACGAATCCAACATCCCACATCTCGTGTATTAATTCCAGCGGTTTTCTTCTCTAATACTATTTTCTCTCTTTTTTTACAAACAGAGAAAAATACATTTGGTAACCCTCACAATTATTTAATATTCCTCTGGTAATAAAATTATCTCACTACTCCACCTTGCTAACTTAATAAACATAATTTTATCCACAGAAACTATGTTGCACAAGTCCTTTGCAATCTTGTGGCAACTAATGCTTTGCATGGCATTTGGAGGCAACCAGTTTAGTTTCCATGGAAACACTGATAGTGCACTGTCGAATATATGGTTGAGGTGAACATTATAATTTTGTATAAACTTACACTAAACCAGCTGTTCTTCAAAGCAACATCTGCACTTGGCCTTTGACTAGAGTTAAGAGTGAGAGAGAGGGAGGAGGGTGAGGGAAGAAGTGATATAATCTATAAAATACATCATTGCTAGCTATGATGAATATGCATAACATTTTTATTTTACAGGTATAAATACACATACTGTGGAGAAAAAACAAAGATATCCTTGATGAGTTGCTTGGCGTGAGGGCTTAGGGATATATCCGCTGGCAATGAGTACTCCAGACCAGTTATGTTGGCTATCAATTTCACCTCACTCTCATCGTAGAAGGGTGTACAACCACAAAAACTGAGGAGGAGGGGGGGGGGGGGGGGGGAATGCATACCAATGGAGTAAAGGAAAAATGATACTGTACAAACACACATTTCATATAGTACATGTAACACCATGTAATAAAATGATAATAGAAACAAACATTCATTTGCATTCTTTATTAGCTTTAAATAATTATAAATTACATGTGTATATATATATATATATATATGTATTGAAGGGGAGGGTCTATGCATAGGAGGTAGGGGAGGAGAGATTGCTGGAGTTTGACTAACATTATATAGATGAGAAGTCCTACGCCCCAAATGTCAGTTCCTGCAGCGACCGGTACTCTGTGGATGCTCTCCGGAGACATGTACTGGAAGTCGTGGCAGGTCTCATAGTTTTGACTCAACATCACATCCACTTCCCCAGAGTGTCTGGCCGCTCCATAGTCGATAATCTTCAAGACATCCCCATCACCTGTTAGGTCAACCATGACATTTTCTGGCTGGGAAAGCAAAGGTTTGGTCAATTTCAGTCTAAACATGTTACACTAATGGAGAAGCTAATAATTATTTACTCAAGAGTGGTCAGAAGTGAACCTCTTTCCCTAACATGAATAATTGCATGTCCACTGCATGCATACATGCAAGCCAGGAGTGGCCACACATGCTCATTTCTTTAATTAAAAAATTACGACTGCTGAGAATTCAACATGATTGATTTATCCTGTAGAAATCAGCCTCCAATCAGTGACTGCTGTTTTATTCAATAATTGATATAATTTATTTCCATTAGATTATGTTCAGTGGTGGGATGTGAATGATTATGACCTGGTCACTTCCCACTTGGTTGTTTTTGATGCCGTTATGTTAAAACCAGTTGTTTTAAAAAAATTTTTAAAAAAGAGTCAAATTCAAATACATTTTTCTGCATTTATGACAGCTTTCATCTTTGCAAAACATCTCACAGATGTAACTGCTTCATAAAATGGCCTCCAAAATTTTTTTAAAGCATTTGCGCATGACGGACGTAGCTGCCATATGCAGTGAAGCATTTTTGGAGATAATAAAAATTTTAAAAAAAAGATGTAGGACAACCATCTTAAGGACCGTCTCTGGTCATCAGTCAGAAGTTCAGTTATGGAAACAATCATCTTCAAAGAATTTTGTAAAACACGAAACTTCAATACAAAACACACAATATAATTAATTAGAGTGTTTCTTCATTTGATACACAGGACCTAACAAATGTTCGTAAACACTAAATTATGACGTGAATGATTATATTCTGATGACTTCCCACTTGGCTCGTTTTTTCATTGTGCGTAAAACTTTTTTTTCCCCATGAAAAATTAAAGTGTACTTGAAATAAGCAGAGGAAAAAAAAAAAATAAATAAAAAATAAAAAAATAAATAAATAAATAAATAAATTTTTAACATAACAAACCAAGTGGGAAGTGACCAGGTCATAATCATTCACATCCCACCACTGAACATAATTTGATGGAAATAAATTATATGCTATCTGTCTTTGCATTATACATATATACATACATACATACATACATATATGTATGACATCACCATACCCGTATGTCCAAGTGGTAGATGGTGTGGGTATGCATGTAGAGAAGTCCTTCTAGCAGCTGTCTGATGAGGTTAGCCACTGCTTTCTCTGTCACACTTCCAGCTTTGTTGACCATGTACTCCAGAATCAGTCGCCCATTAATACTAAGACATTAAAGAATACTGAGACAAGTCAAACAACAACTAACACACAATCAACCTAATCTAATTTGATGTAATCATGATCCAGAGAAGACTATTACAATACATACAGGCCATATGCTTCCAATCAACTTTGCATGAAACTTAATAAAAAAAAAAAAATTTTTTTTTTTTTTTTGGTGTTGCAAACAGAAGAAAACCATAAAAATTGAAGTAGAAAGATTAGATTATCAGAATTTTTATGCTGTTGCTAATGGTGCAAGTGCAAATTTGGAAATTCATAATCTCCTTCCAGCTTTTCGAGTAAACCAAAATCGGTTGATATTCTTCATTTCGTAGAATAAGTACCCAACTCTTCAATTAAAGTCTCTGTCAAATAAATTCAGGTTGATCCAGGTAATAGCGCAAGAAATTATCCATGACAGCTAAGGCTAAGGCAAATTATTCTGTGTGAATCCTCTAGTCTAAACTTCCCTCCTGGATACTCCAGTGGCTTTATAAGTTCTCTGTACCATACTATTTGTGTACAGACCCATGCAGTTGTCTTTCTCCTGGGAAAAAAAAAGAAAGAAAAAAAGGTCTTCTGACATAATTAATGATAGTTCTTGTACAGGTTTACTCCCCCAACCCCACCCCCTCATGGGCAAACAAACGTGAATGGAACATTGTGAAAAACAATTCCAACACTAGACTCTGATGTATGACTTACTAATTCATGGCGATGATATTGGACTGCTGCTGTATTCCAAAGAGATAAGTGAGCAAGTTTTTGTGCCTCATCCTCACCCCAATGCACAATTCCCTGAAGAAGCTCTCCTCCGATATCCTAGAGCGAAACACCTTGATGGCTTGAAGCTCTTTGCTGGACTTTGACCTGGCCAACTTCACTTCAGAGAATCGGCCACTGCACAAAATAAAAGAGAGAAAAGAATTAAGAGCGGTTTGTGGAACAAATAATTGAATTGTATATAGATCATTAGATCGCAAGATAATTGAAATGCCCAGATAATAAAACTGAAAGTCGTTCATTTAACAAATATGAAGTTGATCATGAGATCCATGTGCCCCTCCCCCCCCCCACAACTATATCACTGTAACCCCTAGCATTAAATTCAGTGTAATGTAAACTGAAAGGATCATCTTCAATTGCCAAGGATATAATAAATGAGTCGGCCTGTGGACAAATACTGGCCAATACAGAATGCTAGACAAGTACACAACGTGTTTGTGTCACCCTTCACCATTTTTCACTTAATATTTCATCTATCTTCTAATGAATCACTACACATGCAAACAGCTGCAATGACAAGCAGTGATCCTGTTGGTCATAATACGTAGGATACGTCCTGAAGTCAGGGTGGAGAGAATTAGCTACACCAATGCGTACATCCATTCCTATGAATTGTGTTTTTTCAACCATAATGGAACTATTGATACAGTGCAGGATATCGTTAATCTTCTGTTAGCATAAGCTATTTATTCATTTATCTGCTACTACTTTATCTGGTCGAAGCTCAGGCATACAAACTCAGCTACACTCAGATGTTTTGAAGTTAAAAATCCAGCGTTGATTACTAGTTTCTATGACAATCTAATCTTGGTTGGCAAGAATAACAGAAATGCAGCAGCATCGAATTGCACTCATTTTAAGCTAGTACTTATCACATAACACTTCAGCATTCAAATCAGCTTCTCTATCGACTGCTCTCTCCCCCTCCCAGGTTTTACTTATCTATTATCTTTGCATTTGATTAATAGATTAGAAAGCATCAATTGTGATGGTAATTTCTCAGCAACAAAAAACAACAAAAACACACACAAAAACACACACAAAAACACATTGGGCATTGGTGAATCTTCCGCCTGTTCCCTCTCTGTGTTTTCAAGAGCCAAGCATCAGCAGACCCTTACCTTCTGTCCTCTAAGAACCTACAGTGTGATGTCCCCACTACAATGCTAATTAACAGTTGCTTCAGCAACAGAACGTCCCTTCATTCACTTTACTGGTCAAAAACTATCAATATTCAATATTTTTTTACAATATTTCAAATGACGGCTAATATACTCTTCACAACTCACAGCCCTTCTCATGTAACCACACCTCTCTCAGACCACACCTCCAAACTCACACACTCAGTCTCTGCAAGACGTGAAAATCCTTTTTGAGTGGTCTTGTGCTGGTGGGGGCGCAATACTCCTCCAGACAGTTCTTCTGCACCCACAGACTGCTCCCAGCACCAGAGCCACTCAGCACCTTCACTCTCCACACCTCCACATGACTTACATCCTCCACCAGGAAGACCTGTCCAGGGGAGGGTGTGTACACTTGGTTGGCCACTGCTGGGGGATCCTCCACTGCAATGTAGAGAACCTCTGGTGTGCTGCGAGGGGAGGTGGGCATGGTGTGGGGGGAGCATGGCGCAGTGGTCGGCAATGATCTTGAAAACACAGGTGACAAATGTGGTGGTGTTCTGGGTAACGTTGACCGTGAACGTGGTGATCTGTAAGAGTTGTGGTGTGTGTGTGCGCGTGCGCGTGTTGAAACAAGTGAAGCCAATATGGTGTTTTGTTATGTATGATGACAACAAACACATTTATTGTTGATCATTGACACCATATTTAAAACCTTTTAACATTACACAATTGTAACTAGGAACGATTGAACCATCGACTACTTTAGCGGTTGTATTGCACCACATATGGGATGCAGTTCTTGCATAATTTGAATTCTAGTAAAATTTTAAAAAATGACTGTAGTGAACCACCTTTTGACAAAGGGACACTCGATAACATGCCGCCCACACACGCACTCACAAGATTAATTGATTTATTAAGGGACAAATATGTGGTGCCTTGTGGCAGCAGTTAAAGTGATCTCTACCTATATAATTCTATCAGTGCGCTGAAGAAGAGTGGAGAAATGCCTACAGATCTATTAGGGAGGATGGTCCACTCTCGTTGCAAATCCCTAGCTAATTCATGGTTGGCATAGTTCAGAGTTTAAATAATGTAAATTCTATTTCAAGCCCAAGACTTAGCACTAGTCCTAAGTCCGTCGCCCTAGAGCTAGTAGAGCTGGAGCTATATCAGATGGAGTTTCAATGGTGCAGACATAAGTCTGTCTTTGCTTGCTCCCCTGCAGAAGCATTCACATCACCCTCGTCAGAGTAATGAAATCAAGTCATTGCCTCGCTAGAAAAAAAATGGCATACTAGATGTGAACTCTTCACCTGTGGATTAACTGGAGGTTGATGACGACATTATTGGATATGTATGGAGTTGTATTTTTGAATTCAGAAATTTGCAAAACTTATTGTTTGAATTTTCAAAGAAAATAAATGAACATACTTGAATGAATGGATAAGGGGGGAAAAAATTTAAAAAATATATATATATTTTTTAAAATCATGGTCAGAAAAGTATTGTGAGTTTTTCAGGAGTATTTTATTGTGTGTAACAAGGAATTCATCAACTTATCATTGTTCAGTTGTTGTTGAATTGCGCAGATGTAACTCTATCTATCAGTGTCCATTAATTGTATGGTGTATGTGTGACTGGGCAAAATTGTGTTCGCTAATTGTATTGTGTTGCGATTTATTAATTTCTATGATTTAGCTAATTTCAATACGACCAATAACTGATTGCAAATACACATAACATACAGTTGATCGGTGAATGAAAAGTTGAGAGTCTCATTTCTAGATCTGTGCAGTTGCTACATTCATTGATATTGAATAAACGAGTCCTATCCCTCTATACCCAACAAGAAAGACCACTGCACATATTTATATGGGTCAATTCCCATTATGAAATCAATCAAATCCATCAAAATCATATAATTACAGTTTCATATACACACCAACCTCCAACTACATTAGGAAAGAACTGCGTTAAGGTCATGCTGTATAAAATGGAGTAACTATAAAACACACCCCTCGGTGATGCCAAATGGGCCGCAAGAGGTCGTGGGGAAGTAGATGTATGCCCGATTGCTCTGCACACTCATCTTGCGTGCCACCCAGCGGCTCAGCATACGTGGAGAGATGGATCTCACACTTGACTTCCTCTGCATACTCTGGTCAAACATATTGTGGAGGAAGTGAGCGCTCGTGCTCATAGGGCTGGGGAGGGACATAGACGGAGCATCATGAAGGCATTCCGTCTGTGATCTCTTTTTTATTCGTCGTTTTGCAGGTTTAGTTGCAGCTGAGGTGGTCTTACGAAGCTTGTTGATACTCTACCAGCCAGAGAACAAAATGAAGAGCAGAAGTTAAGAAAATCATTTTCAAATAAGCACATATGCTCAATTAACCACACCACATCATTTTACTATAAATATGTTTTCGTGTCTGTCCATATCCTTCCAGATGCCTGGGTCAATCTTTCTGAAATTACAGGGGGTTGCTCACAGGGCTCAATGGCTAGGTTTAGGAAGAGTTGGCTAGGGTCATTAAGTATACTTCTTCACTCATAAGTAACCACATAATTGTACAAGGTGTATTTAAAACCCACACTGTAATCTGATCACACACAAGAAATTAATAACCCAGGTGATTTCAAAAGGAAGTGCACCCACAACCCCTATACAAAACAATGCCAAACTGAACAAGTTTGTTACCATAGAAGGCTAAACAAAAAACCCACCCATAGGGGGTTTTTCGAAAATGAACCAACTCTACAGGAAGATCTGAGCTATCATGAAGCGCAGGTAACACTCAAAGGTGGTCATGACGTGATGATGTCTACCAACTAAGTAGTATGGATCTCTCCACTCATCCCCACCTTCATCCTCTTAAATATAGTTGTATTTGGTTAGGTTGGACCCTGTTGGTTTACTTGCATTAGAGCTCACCTGAAACCCTGTCTGTGATGGCCAGTCCCCTTCATTCTCATCCAGGTCTTCATCAGAGTTGGGCATGGAGTCCACACTGGAGTCTGAGTCACTCCAATCCACAGAGAGTGAATGTATCCGTCCAACCTTGACAACAGTCGGATTCGGTTTGCCGAAGATAAGTGCTACAACATGAAATAGTGTGGGAAGGAGGAGGAGATAAGGAGACAGCAGAATTGAAGAAGAGGAAAAGAGACAGAAAAGTGGAGGGAGGAAATGGAAGAGGCAGGAAATGTATAGAGAAAATTAAAGCAAACTGAAATTAGGGGGGGTGGATGGTCAAGGAAAACAAGGATAAAAAATTGAAGTACAAAATGGATCCAATCTGAAGAGTCAAGTCCATGGAAGGGAACGAATGATTTGTAAGAGTGAATACATTAATCACTTAAAGTGGCCCAGTAATGAACTTGCATAAATTGAAATGCATGTAGTCACCAGAATACATTTAATGCTGTTATGCATCATCAAGACGTACACATGCATAATGTAACTCTAGTAATAAAAAATGTTTATAAATAAATGGAGAAGGAAAAAAAGTACACATGAATAATGTAACTCTAGTAATAAAAAAATGTTTATAAATTAATGGAGAAAAGATTTAGGGTTTCCCCCAAAAGTATGGAAACAAGAAAAGATCTACCCAAGAAATATTGAAACAAGGCATGAACACTCAATTATTATGTAGCTAATTCTACATCCCTAAATCACTACCTTCAAACTTTACAACTTCATATTTTTTTACGCCTATTATGCATGATGAAGGAGTCACCTATTTTTATTTCCATAATATTTACTATACTTTTGGGAAAGGGGGGGGGGGATTTCAGGGGGTTTCTTTGCAATATTGCAAAAGAAAATATTCATTCTGTCATTTACCAATGATAATAGCATTTTCTTTGACAATAGATGAAATACGGTTTGGAATCAGTGATTTAGGGATGCAGAATTAGGCATAATTGATCACATGTTTTCAATAATAATTTCAAGAATCACGAGTCATAGCTGTCAGGTTATGCTCAGTCAATAAGCACTCAGTTAACTAGTCAATTTATTAATGCCAGCAATCTAAAATTTGGTAGTACTTGGGCATGCATTTTGTGAGATAAAGCTACATCTGGCTTCCATAGCAGAGGGTGTCATAGTTTCATGGGGTATACCTTCATTGCTGGAGTTACGTGTAACACAAATTAATGCATGCAATAATTTGCATTGTATAAAAAGGAATTTAAACAGAATGTATGAAATCTTATCTGAATACAATTCAATTTTCCATAGTGGCTAAGTGGAGATTAACACAGTCTCGCTTGCCAGATTGTTTACCTGAATGCTCTAGATGAGTGTTTTGGTAAAGGGTCTCACAAGTGAGACTAGGTTTAGCGAACAGTTTTCATGCACACACTCAGGAATTGGAATGAAATTAAAATGGTGGCCATGACAGAGGGTGGCATTGGTCCATCTTGATGTACCTTCATATTTTTGTAGGCTAATGAAGAAAACTGATGGGTCATGGATGCATACCAGTTGAAACTCTGTCGGATCATGGTATTAGCAAAGTACTAATGTGTCCAAATTGTCTGTAGCCTGGCTCTTAAGGAAGAGGTTAATGGAGAATTAGGAGAAATTCAATTAAAAAAAAAAATTTTAATATATTTTTTTTATTCTAATTGTTTTTGGGGGAGCTCTTTGGATAAAAATTTAAAATAGATCTTATGCTCTTGAACATAACATATGAAAATTTGAATTGTTATTATCCAGTAGCATGGCAAAGTATGAATTAGTTTTGTATTATGCCAATGGTAAAGGTAGGGTCAATCCTAAATAGAGAGTGTTAGTGTGCACTCTCTAATACATATGCTATACCTTTTTTCATCTGTAGCTGTGAGTCTAGAATGGCACGGATGTCTTTCATCCAAACTCTTCTAGTATCTTCCTTGCTGGCCTTGAATTTGCAGGTGAGGCCATCTTCAGTAAAGAAGGTGAACGAGAGGGCATCAATGCTTTTATCTGCCACCACCTTACCATTCAGAGTCTGCTCAACAAGTTGAGGGAAGGAACAGGGGGGGGGGGGGGAGGAAGGGGGTTAGGAGAGAGAACAAGAGGAAGAGGCAAAAAAAAGAGGGAAAAATAAAATAAAAAGAGATATGGTTGATACAAGAGGAAGTAATAAACTGAGTAATCTGGATGAGAGGGAGGAAGAGAGAGAGAGGAAGGAAATGCACACCAAATGAACATCTCACTTTGAGGTCCATTTGGTATTCAAAGAAGCCATCAGAATCGGATGTTGCTGCAATAAGAACTCGGTGGTCAAAGAGAAACACCTGTTTGGGCTCGTTTTTTACATTGCAGCTGGCAGGGACAGCCCACAATGGCGGATCAGAGGATCCGTTCGTCAAAGAGGAGTGGTTGCATGAAAAGGTGAGCATATCCTGCAGAGAAATCACAGAGACAAGAGAGAGAAAAGGATCAAGGGAAATGTCAGGACACAGAACACGTGGAGGATATATATAAATATATATATATATATATAAAAATTAATTAGGATGTTTGGTAAAGGATTGCCAGTTGCACAAAGTATATTTGCAACTGCCAATAATTTCTCACAGTTAAAGGTATAAAGAGAACTACTTGTGTGCATGCTGACTGAGTCACGGTCAGCGTTGCACAGTTAAATGGATGAAATGAAGGGCATTCTTCTGTACACGCTAGACAGCATTCCTGTGCTGGATGTCACATTGCTAGCTTGGCTGAGTGAGTGGGTGGACAGGGTAAAGGGTAAATGCACTGTCACTGCACATTAATGACAAGGTTTCAATTGGTCTAAACATAAGGATCTTGAGATCAATTTTTTTTTAAATTTAGAAAGGTATGTCAGTAAAATACTTGTACAACCTAACATGGTAACAGCATGTGATTACTTCAGCAAATGCACAAGTAGGAGATAGTTTACACATGTGCAACACAGAGAATGGGTGCCATATTGGACATGTTAGTTCAGGATTGACATATGATGTCATTGGTATCTAAATCTCTCAGTGAAAGCATCTTTCCATTATCCACTTATAGAATAGACGGGCAAAAGTAACTAGATTTTCTCCATATTTTGATGGAAAAATAATGTCATCCATTAATGGTGTCATGATAAATTTGGGAAGGGTTGTCACACATACTTCTACACACATAGATAGACACACACTGTACATGCTTTGATACAGCAAACACCCCTAGCATCACACACCATACCTGCCGCCACAAGGAGCCATGTGAAATAATGCGTCCTCGACTGATGCCACGAAGTAAACTCATGCAGATGATGTTGTTGGTCTCCTGCGGGATCTTCGTCATCACCTCCAACACCTCCTGCCAATAAACAAACAAACAATAGAGAAAAGAGGTGGTCTAGAAAAAGGTAAAGGTTTAATACACACCCACAGCCTGTTAGGCAAGAGCTGTAGTGGTTACAATAGCACTCACTGCCAGTGGCTACATTACTCTTAGATCAAATAAACTAGAGAAATCACTCATTACACTTGCTAGGCTATAATACAATGAATGTGGGTGTAGAATAGGGTGGGGAAAATATTCATAAAAACAAACAAACAAACAAACAAACAATTAACTTTGTATTTTGATGTCAGTTGGTTTTGTAGCAGTATTATATGTCACTAAACAGCCCCAGTAGAAGTAGTGACATCAAACAGATTGTTAATCACCATTGTAACTTTAATGGCTGTAGCCAGCGCTCCAACAGACAGACAGACAGAGAGACAGACAGACAGAGAGACAGACAGACAGAGAGACAGACAGACAGAGAGACAGACAGACAGAGAGACAGACAGACAGAGAGACAGACAATTATGTTATATAACATAACTTGCGCATACCCACAGGCTTTCGCCATGCCGATTTTGGTGGCTGTATTCAAGGAATTTTGGAGGAGATAGTGCTCCAACAGACAGACAGATATTTAGCAAATTGATATTGGATTACTGAACAGGAAGGTTCATTCGTGCAAGTCTAAACTCTAAACATCTTGCATTTATCACACGAGTTGAAATGCAGCTGTGCAGAGAGAAGTTCCTGGATTTTGAAGTCAGCTGGTGCACCTGCAATCTCTACAGGATTAGTTGCATGGTGACTGCAAGTTGACAGGAACTGGCAACAATCAAACAGCAATAAGACTCTGATGTGCGTGTGTGCGTGCGTGTGTGTGTATGTGCGTGCGTGTACCTATCTGTTTTAAGTTAGCTAAAAATAGGCAAATGGTTGAACTGATTTTGATGAAATTTTGTACATATGTCGCTGGAGGTAGTTTTTCATGATCGAGAATAAAAATGATCACATTGTTAAAAGGATGGCTTCGTGAAACTAATCACAGGTAGAGTATGTTGCTGATGGGGCAATCAACTAACTGTTGTAGTTGGTAAAGGTGATTGGTACAAGAACAGCAGCTGCTACAGGGCTAAGGTAGCACATTCAGAAGAAAGTAAAGAGAGAAAAAAAAAATAATGTCAAAAATGCATTTTTTTGTCAGGGTACAGCCAGGGTACAGCCAGGGTACAGCCAGGGTACAGCCAGGGTACAGCCAGGGTACAGCCAGGGTACAGCCAGGGATCTCCCTCTAGTGTTTATATAGGTAAACCACCACTCACAACAATGGTGGTTTCCTGGACCTATCCTTCATCTTGCAAGTTTAGACAAAACACATTGTCAGCATCTGTAGTGGGCAGGAAGGATGGACAAAAGACAGGGGAGGGGAGGGGGGGGGAAGAGAGAGAGAGAGAGAGAACAGCTCTCCACTGATGTGTGTATGTACACAACCTCATATCCAGCTATCTGTCAACATTGAACATCACACCAGCCAAACAAAACACTTCCAAACACTCTTCACTTGGGAGGTGAACAGGGAGTGTGTGCATTACCATGCATACTTGCATGTACAATGATATGCTTGCATCTGTTTGTTCACTGTAGGAGCACATGTATAAAACTGGAAAAGGTTGACATCCACTCGTCTGAATATTTGATCCAGTGGTGGACCATTCAGCTACAACCAAAAATAATTGAGCAAGCAACTTGTACATTGTAGTAGATCAAGGAGGGATAAGATGGCATCAACATTAAAGCTTCATTTGAAACTGAAAGTTATAAAACTGCCATCATGATTCAGACAGCTATGGGGACATCACATACAACATGAGTTGCTAGGGCAAGATAGGTTATATCAATTTATAGCACAGAGGTAGAGGAGGCATCTGAAACTCCACACCATCCTTGCCTCTGCTATATGCAACCTCCTCTAATTAAAGAATTACTCACACCAGCAAAGACAAACATGCACAGATAAACACACAGCCACACAGTGTAACAGTACGTACATGATTATGCCAGCTCTGCACATTTAGATTATTGTATCAACTCCTAAGCCAAAGCTCAACTCAGATCTTGAGTGTCAGTTACGACAGCCAATTAGCAGCAGTTACAGGATGCAGCTGTCAACAAGAGTCACATTCCCTCCGAGGAAGACGACTAATTTTAAAACTCTGTCCCATTGCAATACCTTCCATTCTCCAAGGAGGAGCTACCAAAGTTTGTACACTGCAGTACAAAAAATATAATCAAGTGGCTTGCAGTTCCATTATGTTCAGCACAGAAGAGAAAGAATGTAATGGAGCTACACATTGGTCTACAGCATAGGGGAAGTGAAAGTGTAGAGTGCAGTGGAGTACACAGACAGTATGGAGCAGAAGTAGCACCACTTCACAAGAGTATCCTTGATGTGAACACTACAAATTGATATGTCTAAAGCTGAATAGGTTGGAAGATGTCGTAAATAAACACAAGTTAGGAGAACATTTTCTTTTTTAAACAAAGTTCCTTCCCTTAAGGATATGGTGAATGGAGGGAGCTGCATTTGGTTACTACACTGAACAACTAACTACTTGTAGAGCAAAAAGCTATATGATACATTGCAAGCAGGTGATGGTGCGTGCTTTCATGAGGTAGATCAGATCACAAATGGAAGCCATCAGATATTGCAGGGACAAGGCCTGACTACTCAGAGACAACCAGACATCACTGATCAACTGATGATCATTACAAGGAATGCAGTCATAAAACATCAAAACAGTTTGGTATTTAAAAAAAAAGGTTCTTTGGTAAATATTGCTGACAGAAAACTAACCGTACTGCAAGAGAAATGTGCTAATTTTGACCCAAATATATATCATATATCATATATATATATATATACCAAATCCACACTTTTTAATTCAGATGATGTTTCTTATTTTAGGGCTGCACAAGCAGCATAAAGCAATGCATTGACTTCATAGCTAATTGATTGGAGCTATTCGAATGTTTACGCAAAATTTATTGGAAAATGAAATAATGGTCACTCATTTATTCAAGCTCTTTGAACAGGAAGCCACAAAATGATCAAATTTTAGCATTCCTGAAATTTTTAGATGTTAATGGTTTAAATCATGAAAATCCAATAGGGACATGATACATATGCAATAATACTATTGGTTTTTGGTCATCAGGGTCTTACATGCCTTGGTACCCTTGCCTGAACATAGAGGAAGCAGGGAATCACACTTACACACAATATATAGTAAATGTCAAACATGCACAATCAAGGTAGGCTTCCATAAGCCAGTATAAATTAAGAGAATCTAGCTGACTACTAATAATATACCGACTCATCAAAAGAGTCCTAATTAAAACATCATCAAGATAAAAATTATATACATCAAGCTATTAAGAGAAAACCAAATTGACCCAATTTGGTTCACAAATATACCAAATGGCAACACAGTTAGTTAGAGGAAGATAGGGTTAAATAAGGTAGTAAATAAACTACAAAGGTACAGAAGTTGAAGTTCAACGTTAAAGTTCACTTCCAATTAATTTCAGCTTTTTAAAAAAACTTTAAAATGCCATACCCAGCTCTATCTTGTTTTATATCATTTGCTCTGAGCCTTAATATAAAAGTGGAAAAATAAATCAGGTTATTGGCCTTCACCTCATTAGGAAGGTATTTATATAGTTTCATTTGATTAGCCAAGGACGAGTTAAGTGGTTAACATAATGTAGTTAGTAGGAACCCAGTACAGTACACAAATTAGCTGTCTGTACATATCAATTAACTCATCAATGAATTAATTAGCACATACTTTTAGTACGGAAAAGTAAGATAATGCACTCCAATTAGTAAGTGGGTGTCCTACAATAGTTCCGGCACTCTTTGGTCCTGATGTGTTTTGAGTTACCATATAATCTATAGTCTAACAACACCATTTACCTACACTAAGTAGTTTTCAACACATCCTCAAGCATAAGGAAGGGAGGGGCTCACGGAATGACATTGTCAGAGTACAATTCCTGTTTGTAGTGACCACTAAGGTAGAACAATTTGAGGTGAATATACATGCATGAGATAGTGGTATGTACATGTACATAAATATGTATTCACAAGAATCTGAACTTAGTATGTGGTAGAAATCAAACCAAAAAAGGGCATACACACTGTATACAAATGAGATATTTTAAATTTAGAAAATAATAATCCAGTTATAGCCCAGCCCCCTTCCCCTCCCACAATCCAGAGTTGCAATCATCTATAAATAAATTTTAGAAATGGTAAATAATCATATTGAAGTAGTATTTGTAATATCTGCAACTGCGGCATAATGAAGAGTTCTTGCTATACGTACTGAGTGCATTGCATCACATCTTTCCTGTCTCTGAAATCACGTTAGTTTGAGGGATGGATCATCATCAGGGAAGAAAATCAAAACACTTGAGGAATAACCCATTTTGATTAATACATTTCACATGACAAACTCTCCTTTTTTTCCTCTTGTTGTGTGTATCATATAAAGACTCCATTTAATCTTGTAATCTTCTGTCCTAAGATATTTCCTGTGATTTGGCTAATGGACTTCTACAAGATTCCCATAGATGGGTATATATATATGTAAGGGAGTGTAGTTGTGCCTGGTCTGAGTCAGCTCTGGTCAGTTCTATTGTAAAAACCACTTACATGGTCAACCAGGAGATATTGGAGTATAGTAAATCACATAAGATCTCCAAACTTCACTGATCAGACAGGATATACAGGTAATGGTACTGTATGTCCTCACATTATCCTAGTTAGTTAAGATATCGCCAGGTAATGTCAGGATCAAAAGGATAGCATACAAACATCTTGCTTTACAGTAAACACACAACCACCCAACACAAACGCACCTCGATCTTGGTCACATTCAACTTGGCCTTCCTTGTATCCTTCAATAAGTCCTATAAAATAACACAGCAAAATTTGAAAGATCTCTCAAATACATGAGAAGGTGGTTATCCTAAAAAAGAGAGTTGTGTCAACACATTCATCTCATAACACCTATAAATAAAGAAAATGAAATGATGAAAATTAACTTTTAGAATCATAATATTTTTAAATACTAGAATTGTTAGTGAATGTTTAAGTTTATGTAATTAAGTATAGCAGTCAAGTATTATCTTTCAAAATGCTAGAGAGATATACTACTACTCCCTCCATGGTGAATCAGACACACTAGTTCTTCAACCAAGAGACTGAACAAGGTCTAGCCATTTGCCCAAATATGCTGGCATTGCTCCTGGAATAATAGGTGCAGTCTAGCATAATTGGAATAATAGGTGAATATTTTAGAATAATAGGTGACTATTTTAGAATAATAGGTGAATATTTTAGAATAAAAGGTGAATATTTTAGAATAAAAGGTGACTATTTTATAATAGTAGGTGACTATTTTAGAATAGTAGGTGACTATTTTAGAATAAAAGGTGAATATTTTAGAATAATAGGTGAATATTTTAGAATAGTAGGTGACTATTTTAGAATAATAGGTGAATATTTTAGAATAATAGGTGAATATTTTAGAATAATAGGTGAATATTTTAGAATAATAGGAGAATATTTTAGAATAGGTGAATATTTTTGAATAATAGGTGAGTACTTTAGAATAATTGAAGTTTTGATTATGTTACAGTACAATAAATAATGTATATATTTGTGCAATAATGAACAGAATTTATTTCTATGCCGAGAATAATATTGGGAATGATGTCTGAAAATTAGAATAATAGGCAATTTTTTAGAATAACAGGTACTTTTTTTTTAGAATAATAGGTAGAAATTATTAGAATCATAAAATAGAATAACAGGTAAATTTTTTTTAGCATATTTGGGCAATGGCTAACAAGAGACAGTTCAGTGTTCACTTATTCTCTACAACCACCAACATTCCACCTGTGCCACATGGAGACTGATGGGGGTATGCCTGCCACTCAAATAGTGGTGGCGCAGTACACTAACAAAGTTCACATCTCCCTCAAGCCTACAACTGAACCAGAACCAGTAAAAGGACATAGGTAACGAACATAAGGGTATGCTAAAATGGAATTGCACAGCCAAACCAACAAGAGCATTTTACAACACAAGGAGATAATTACACTTTAAAACTGGAACTTGTACCACCGAATTTACATTTCCTGAATTAATACATGCACACATCCTTGCGAGCTATGCCATCATCAACCTTGCATCAGTTCAGAGCGAAAACAAAAGTCATAACCACCAAGAAACTTTTCACCTGGTGGGTGATCTCTGGATAGCAGCTGCAATAGGTATTGTGACCGAAGGAAGGCCAGGTGGAAAAGACGTTGTTATGATAAGAATCTGTCAACAGAGAAGCGACAAAGAGAAACTGAAAGCATTTTCTATCTTCACTTAATGGCTATGAAGGAAGTCCATCAACAGCGTATTCAAAGAAATACCTGAGTCAATAATTGTGTGAAACCTTGCTCAGAGTGTCTCCTGACTGGCAGGGACCACCACATCTAAACGGTGAATTCACTGTGTACATTGTATGAGTTAGAAAGGGAGTGTATAATTGAAATGCAAAAATATATCATGTGATCAACTTCCAAGCCTCTTGGTGAATTACATTAGTAATAATCCAGTTGAAAAAAAAACAACTCAAGAACATGTTGACCACTGTTCCCTTCATGCCTGAGGGACTCTTCTGGAAGTTAAATCAGCTTAATACAGGGACTGTTTTAGAACACAAAACTTAATAGTTTTTTTTGTTGTTTTTTTAAATCAGACACTCAAACACAAAACATATAGTGACACCGCATCTCCATATAAGCCAATTTCGGCACATTTAAAATTGCTGCCACATTCAGGTCTCTCCACTAAAGCTATTCAAATGTCTATTTGTTATCCTCTAATAATCATTAAGACTGGGGGAAGAGCATTGTAGTATTTCACTTTTGTTACAGTTACTGCGTATGAAATCATGTGGTCCCTCTGACCAGCTGCTCTGATCTGTCAAGCTGTTGTTCTAGATAATTATTACTTTTCCTACTTCAGTTGTCATGTATAGTTCATACAATCTTGGAAATGAAATAACCAAGAATCAGAACAAATCTGTGAAGCCATACAACCCATCATAACAGCTGCTCCGACCAGAAGAGCAAGTGCTAAGATAAATATAACTCACTAACTTCAGTAGCTATTTGAAAAACCAGAGTATTGAATAAAGGACATAGCTACAATAACGAACAAGATGAAAGCTTGCAGAGAAGCCATAAATGTTCAGCTATACCAGAACACAGCAGCAGATCCATTTCACCATGTTTCTCTTCCTCAGACATACACTCCACCCCCAGAGCTTAGGGAGCTTTCCTATCAATAGTTTTATCAACGTATAGAACTTGTAACAGCAGTTTCTTACATGACACACCAAAAACTCAGAACATAGTCTCACACGCATAGTGGCAATATCCTGCCATATATCAGCAGCCTGTTTGATATGATGAAAACCATTGTTCATTGAAGCAAATTTACCTCTACTTTTTTGACCTATAATTTTTTTTGGATCGTATTCAACATAGATTTCCTGACACCAAGGATATTTCCAATGAATTCAGATCAAAATTGCACTCAGCCATAAAGACCATGTACTTATGGTAACATAAATGAAGAATGTATGTTTTGCAGATTTAAAGTACAAACTATAAATAATTTAACATTTTTAAGATGGAGAATGCTGGCCAGCTTGGATTTGAGGATCATGGTGACCTTATATGTCCAAAAGAAGGTCAAAATTGGTTTCTTTGCCCCTAAATTAGTCAGAAAAGAACCCTCATTTGTGTTCCTAGGGCAACCAGATTTGAAGATATTTTCATATTGTGGTTAACGGCGGCCATTTGGAAATATATCCCTAGGGGCTATCCACCCCGGATTTAAAAAATCTACCCAAGTTTGTTTTTTGTTTTTTTTTTCAAGGCAGGGGGCTAGGTAACTGAATTCCAAAGTCAAAATCTCTGGCTCTTCATGCCAACGGGTCCCTATTACAGGGTCTGGACTATTAACTACATATTTAATTAATTCTATGTGTGAGATGTTTGCCAATTACTGTCAACAACTACCCACAAGTTGAGTTTGAACATTCTTCCCACCAATATGTGGCCTACAGTCATTAGTTCACCTCAACCTCTCCAGAGAGAACGCTTTAAAAAATCTATATATATTATAACTATGTAACTATGTAATTGACTATGTAACTACGTAATTATGTTCATCCGTACCTCAAAATCCCTCTGTTAGATTATTACCAAACTTTTAGAGATGGAGGAAACCCACCCTGAGATGGTTTTATGCCAGGTGGCATGTCTGGGAAAAAACAGAATTTGTCTGTCTGTCTGTCTGTCTGTCTGTCTGTCTGTCTGTCTGTCTGTCTGTCTGTCTGTCTGTCTGTACCATCATTCCGGCCAAACCAGTAGGTGGATTTCTCTGAAACTTGGCATGATGATAGGTTTTGACCCAACTTAAAACATGGGCTAAAAATTTCGCAAAATGGTTACCATGGTAATGAGAAAAAGCAAAAAAAAAAAAAAAAAAATTTGGTATTTTGGCCAGAAAAACTCTATCTTCTCCACCATCACCATTCTTACTGGCAAAACATGTTCAACTACCAGATTTTAGCCTATATTGGCTGGGCAACGCCGGGTATATGCTGCTAGTATATCTATATTATAGCAACACATAATTCAATTACCCAGATTCAGGTGCAATTTGATCAGTGATTCAACTAATGTTAAATACATTTCCTTCAACCTGCCAAAACCCATAAGTGGCCATTCCCATTTGCATGGGGCAAGTTGTAACTGTGGAGCTATTTATGGATGTGTGTACTTGCCAATTTATAGTTGTGGAGCTGTTTATAGATGAGAATGCATAAACATTCATAAGTCTATACTGTACTCCTGTATATAGAATGTGTACACAGCCCTTCCAACCAAGTATTGCATGCATGTTAATTCACAAGTTATCTCATGAGCTATTGCATAACAACTCCTCTCAGAACTGGTTGAGCCTCCATTTGGGACCTGGCAGCCAAGCAGGGGGTTCTATTCATGAGTGTACTGGGAAAGGAAGTTACTCGAGTAAGTCTGGTTCACAAATGTATATCATTCTGAATGCTTCCACTTGGTACCTCCCATCCATCTTTGAAGGTGTCCTTGTCAACCACGTTTATTATCTGTATAAGTAGTGTTACATTAGCTCAATATGATCTCTGTACCCACCATTTCACTGCCTAGATCATACCCAGTACATTTGTATTCAACCATGCCTAGCAGGAAAGTCACGCTGAGTAGAACTTCTCCATCCATACACAAATTCCTTGAATGATCTGTCAACCTTTCATCGTCGACTGCAGACATGGGGACGCTCTATACCTGTAGTGCACATGTGCTTTAAAAAGGAAATCCACATGCCCACACTTGAGGTAAGCCAGCCAGAAGTTTTCTATGTCATAAGAAATGTGCTATGTCCTCTCCATATTACAGCAACTACTATTTGTGCCGGTTGCCTCAGGCAATCAAGTTCTCATGCCACTCCCACAACAAAACCAGTACACTCGACAAACACATGTTAGGTCCTTGCTCTTTCTGAAAGGATTCAAGACTCAAGGAGGAACTGTGTGCAAGTCCTTAGAAAAGCTTTGAATCCCTAGAAGTTCTCCCAGATGCAGTGGAGTGTTTTTACTGCTGCATCACCAATAACCTCGTTGTGGTTTCCAGTATACAAGCTTTTGCATGGGATCTTGCTGCACAGATAGGCAACCAAGTGTTGAGAAGCTATTTTAAGTGCCTGGTGTGTAAACATTAGAGAATTAAACAAATATGCACACAGCAGAAAAAGGATTAGTACATACCTTCTATCTTGACATTTACTAAACCCAATGGTTACACATGTGCAGAAGAAGGTAACATAAAATCATAGTCCATGTAACAGGTGTCTTCTTGTTCTGCTCATGAGATTGACCACATGGAGCAAGTGAGTAAATGCCAAAGATGGAACTCCACATGATATATTGTAGTGGCTGAACAAACATTGAAACTGCAACTTCTCACTTGACAAAGATTAAAAAACACGAACCACAACATAATCTGTCAAACTGGACCGGAGGTGTTGATAAGGTAGCTCATGTTCAATTTCATGCTTTTCATTCACCTGCCTCATTGCTTTTACCAAGATCCTCCAGATAATAATACAATAACAATTACTAGGCAACTCCACTGCGTTGGAAAAATCAGGATAGTGAATTTGAAACCTCTGTGACGTGTAATTATCTGGTGTACTTCTTGGTGGTCAACATGTCAGCCAGGTAAGAAAACATTTGAGGTTAACTGTGCCATGTTTGTGCAGCTGTGTATGTACTTCAAACACCTGTTCAGTAATGTTCTTGTTTTTTGGCCAGAAAGACAAGGAATTAAATTGCTGTGGCATAACAGGTGTGTGTTATGGGATTAGTATATCATTTTTTCAAAATTTTTAAATTTCATATTATTCCAATTCATTGTGGGATTGTTTTTTAAAAATTTTGTTTTAATTTTTATTCCATTTCATTGCTGCTATATTTCAAACTCTACAACCAGAAGGAGAACAGGTCTTCACCCTGCCATCAACCTCATTGGTATCAATTTCAGAGAAAACAGTCAACTCAGCTACTAGAGAAAGAAGCAGATTCCAAATTGGCTTTTGTATATTCCTGATGCTGTCACAACTGTGGATTCTATTGTACAATACATTCTAATTCAAGTTCCTTGTTGTCTAAACACCATCTAAAATATTTGGTGATCTTTTAGACGGTGCTTCGATCAGCTTTCATGATAAAAAGACAGTGCTAATTGCTATGAACTTTGTGTGGATGTACCAATTTTGATAGCTCCAATTAACACTATTACTGGTAAAGGGTTGTAATGAAGAGTAACGGGCGAGAGCCAAATGTTCCTCACCTTCTATCTTGATCATGTGACCAGACACAATATTTAGCGAACACCATTACAATTCCTTTGATATGTCAGCAATGCTGTCTGTGTATGTATTATTCTGTTTATTCAGTTTCTTTATGTTGACCTTTCGAACCATTTCTACATCACCCGTTCAGAAAAGAGTGGGGCCCGAGTTGGACAATATTGGTTATAAAAACATAACAACGTACTGTCTACTGCAAGAGACAGAAATTAATGATAGAACACACATCCCAATATTGTTAACGTCTTTTCAATATTCACAGATTTTGATATTACACAAACGGGGTGCTTTATACTGGGTTGAACCTACTATCATGTTGGTAACACTTAAAAAAACAAAATTAATAAGTATTCAGCAAAAACTCTTCAACGGCCTCTTCTTCAACTAAGGTTGTTTTTAAACCTCCTGTGGTCCAGGAGTCCTTCGCTAAGCTAGTAAGCTAGCAGTTTTCTATAAAAATTTTAATAAAATGGTTGGAAAATGTCTTAAGGTTGTACATCTTCCCACCTGCCATAAGATACCTCCATGCCATAAAAGAAAACGAGACTCTGCTCCAACTTTCCTGTGGATGGTCAGTTTCTCTTCAGTTTTTTCACACAGTACGAGCTTTTTCTGAAGACTCGAGTGTTTTCAAGTGAAGTGGAGTGCTCTCATGGAACTGGGCAAGCAATATTAGACTTAATAATGGTAAATTCTGAATATCGTCAAAAGCTTAATTCCACCAGCCACTCTACCTGCAAGTTAAAGTAAAGGGTGAGAACAAACGTGAAGTCACATGATACCCTTAGTCTATCATTATGATGTCTTGGCTTCAAGCTGGTAGACACCTGTCATCGGATTTCTCTCTTCTAAAGAACTCACCGATAGATCAAGTGACAGACGAATCCATTGGTTGATGACAGTGTATTTAGTGACAGCCTGAAGACGTGCATGCACACCACATGTACCTGACACAGAATACACCAACCTTCGACTATTAGAGGAGAAGCAAGCCTACTGCATGCTAAACAGTTTTTCTCTCATAAATGCTCTCAAAATAAGGAATAATAATTGTCTTTTATAAAGAACAGCAGAATTTTGCTCTGTAAATCAATGCATTGTGAGACATGGATCACTTATCCAACCAGGAAGGAAAGGGAGGGGTCCATGTGTGCGTGGGTGACAATACTCAGTTTGCCTTGATCAACAAGATGTGGAGGAAGAAATTATTACATGAATGAACAGTAAGTCTGTCTTCTATCATAGACTACAGCAACTGAACACTTCAGTTCCTCGCTGCAGTTTCAAATGTTATATTCATTTAGATTATAGGAACATCTTAATTTCATTCCTTTCCTAATTCTAAATCATATCTGGTGGAATTCCTACTATAATTTTCACAAAAGTAAAAGATAGTCATTGAAAATATACCATTAAAATTTGAAAACTGATCTGCAAAACGTGATGCATACTCAACCAATTAAAAAAAAAAAGAATCCCACCAAGCCTAAGCCAATTTTTGGCCTGCCTTGAGTTGTGGACAGAGTGCCTGTGTGTGCATGTGTGTGTGCCTGTGTGTGTGTGTGTGTGTGTGTGTGTGTGTGTGTGTGTGTGTGTGTGCGTGCGCGCGCGCGCGCAGGGGCATGCATGTGTGCATGCGTTTGGTGAATGAATAAAATAGAACAAACCCCAGAAATTATATTTGTAAACAAGAATTGACAGTCAAAGGAAATAGTCAGCTTTGAAACATTAGGAATTGCATTCTTATTGGGAGTGTTTTCCAACATCTTACACCAAACCTCCTACCAAAGGACGAAGTGAATTCAAGTGTAAACTTGTGGGAGTGTGATTCTTCAACTGGGATACTCATGGATTAGCAACAGGTCGTGTGGGTCATGGACTACTCTTGGGGGTTGTGTGGGTCAGGTTGAACAATAAATACATTAAATTAAGGTCAACTAATCTTCAACATCAATGGAATCCAAATTTTAAAAAAAAGAAAAAAAAAGAAAAAATGATGACAGTATGATAAAAATATGGCCAAATTTACAGCATAAACACGACTACCTTCAAAAGCTTTTAAACATTCTTAGCTCACTCTCACACCTTCACTCTCACACCTTCACTCTCACACCTTCACTCTCACACCTTCACTCTCACACCTTCACTCTCACACCTTCACTCTCACACCTTCACTCTCACACTTTCACTCTCACACTTTCACTCTCACACCTTCACTCTCACACCTTCACTCTCACACCTTCACTCTCACACCTTCACTCTCACACCTTCACTCTCACACCTTCACTCTCACACCTTCACTCTCACACCTTCACTCTCACACCTTCACTCTCACACCTTCACTCTCAATCAAGAATGCAATCATCAAAGAATTTAAGTAGGAAACAAACCAGTGGGAGGTATGAAGCTGAGCATGTCCTTCAGGTTTAAAAATATGCTCATCATGCCAACAATTTTATAGCTTTCCACTAATAAATTATCATGTTAAGGTAATTTGATATGATTTCTTCTAAAAAATAATTAAAGACTCAATGCATTGCAATCTAAATGCAACAAAGGGGAAATACCTACAGTCAGACATTCTTGCTAACATTATCTTCACAAGCACATCTTTTAAAATTGCTCCATTGATCTGACAACTATGACAACTCCATGCACACTCAGCCTGTTTATGGAGGTACTTTATAGATACTTAATGTATGAAAAGCTCAGCTTAAAGTGATCCCAACAATATCTGACATTTGATTGAAGGAATGATATTTATTTGTGGCAAAGACTCAACTAACTTTGTAATTGCTAGTTGACATACACTCAAAAATGCTGCAAATCTGCACATCTTTCCCATTCCTGAATCATCTTGATTCCACCCTAAGCCCTCACATTCCATATGCTAAACAAATATTTTTTTATTGCCTTTACTCCAGTAAACACATACATTCCTAGATCACTAGCAAATAACACTGGCAACCTGCATACTATCAGTCAGTAGAGCTCTGGACTGGTACAGATTTGAAGGAGAGAAAAAAGGAAATAAGCAGGAACACAACTACATATAAAATGACATACCCTGATAAGAAGTTGGTACTTGGGCAGTCTCTGCACAGGTGCTATGAGCAAGTCATCAATGTTCAATTTATGGTTCAACTCCATCTGCCGACTGGTAAAGTACTCCTCGTACTCCAGACGAGCCGTGTCTGAGGCAGGCTTGTTCTTACAATAAGCCAGGTATATGTTAAACTCTGACCTCTGTGAATAAGAGATAATGCAATAGGAAGTTAGAAATTACGGTATTACACACACACTGAAGGACAACGAATGCAGGGATTGGAATGGAATGGAATATGGATGGCTACGCACGCACATGCTTCAAGAAGCAATCCATCATAGCTTCAGCATCCTCCTTCCAGTTGCAACTCTCCAAGGCCTGCAGGAAAACACTGTGGGGGGAGGGGGATGGGGGAGGAGGAGGGGAGGGGGATGGGGAAGGAGGAGGGGAAGGGGGGTAGAAGTGTTCAGGATCAATGAAGGCAGAGCAAGGAGAGGGACAGGCAAGTAGAAACATCACAAGAATCACAACAAACAAGCAAGGTAAACTGCTTTTACATGATGATACAAATAAACAGGAGCAGATTGTAAGCTAACCAAACTAATTGAGACTTACAGAATAGATCATTTACAGATCAGATTGCACGTACCAATTAATCAATTAAGTTGCTTACTTGTTGTGGAATGCAAATATGTCAGGAAGAGTCGAGAATATTGTAAGAAGGTCATTCTTTAGCTCTGCTGGGATGTTTTCAGAGGCTCCCGACTTGATGTGTACGTAATATTCCTGGTCAGGGAATGAACAGAAAATGTATAATCTTGTAATCATGCATGCATGCCTAAGGATATCCAGACTCCACCAGTTACAGGAATATTTTCACACAGAGTTACAGAATTGAAAAGACAGCCCATAATCATCAAAGGGAGGCCATACACTTTAGATTCTAAACTAAACTACAGGATTTTGCAACTTTAGAAAAACAACATGGACAACATCCACTCCTAGCACACAAACTATCTTTCTATTGAAAAAGAGTTGTTATTATAAAATTTATGGCTACCATGGCTATTTATAGGGGAAAATAAAATAGATTATAAGATATTACAGTCTTGCTTACTGCATGTGCCACTTTTAGTCTCTTCACATACTCTCTCTCAGAGTCAATGAATTCTCTCAAGACATACCTGCACAGTAAATCAATTTACTATGTCACCAAGTTATCCAAGCCAACTAACCCAGAACAGATCTTACCTTCTATGTTCAAGTACTTTTGAAGATACGCCTGAAGAGACACTTTTGTCCATGGTCTACCAGGAAATGCAGGAGAGAGAAGGAAAAAATTAACCAAGAAGTGTTACTAGCTATTCACCAACAAAGACACCCAGCTTTCATTAGCGTAACTGGGAGCACGGTTGAAGTTATAATGGGTATTGAGCTGAGTCCAATCCCCAGGCTCAAATTTCAAGAATTACACCTTTTTTTTTACCTGTAGCACTGTAGCAGTTCTTTCGTCTCATAACCCGATTCCTTAATATATTGGTTATGAATTAGCCCGGTAGCTACGCCCATTTCACCCAGGACTTTTCTCTGGGTGTTTCCAATTTTTAACTCATCAAAAGTGATTACATTGTGGGTTGTAACTATGGAACAGCTGGACGGGGAGCTTCTCTGTGTTCCTGCCAACGCTCCATTTTCTGTTATTGGTGGAAGGTCTTCCCCTCTGTGCAGAATGACCAGCCATTTTGCTGACAAACCTGGAGCTTCTGCACTGAAACTGAGGAACCTTAAAACTTCCCTGGAACCTTGTGGGAAATCTGGGTCAGATAAGGGCAGTAAAGATGGGGAAGCTGATTCCTATGAAGACCCTGATGTCTTGAAATGGGGAGAGGAAGAAGTGATAAAATGGCTGGCTGTGTGTGGATTTCCAGAGTACCAGGTCTGGAACTAATCATTAAATTAATCTGGTTAATGACAACTGATGGTTAATAAGATGGCTACAAAAATTGCATGGTAGTTTTTGTGCAGAGAGGACACACTGTATTCTGCACATCTCTGACTATGTATTTCCCCATAGCAGGTTTGTTTCTTTAAATTGTTAATTTGAATATCAACACTCAAACTTTAGGCCATTTTTAACATCACTACCATTAAGTACAATTGAGTATACTTATTTCTATTCCAGTTTAAATTTTTTAATATTTTAAAATTAACCTTGAACTCAGTACAATTGTCATTAGCAATTAACACACTGACATATGTTACAGCAGAGATCCTCCTGGGAAAGAATGTGTTGCCTCTCTGTAAAGCTGTTATGTTGATCATTCTTTGCCAACGTTGTGTGTTGGCAAACATCCTGTTGGGAATAGCTAATTACAGTCCCTGTGACAAAGCAAATGACAATGTGGTTGGTGGGGGAGGGAAGGAGGGAGCAAATGTCAGAAGGTGGCTTCCCTGTGTGACCCTTATCCTACCTACACCAAAGGCTTTATTGCGTGCAGTGATACCACAGGGTATGACCTTTTTATATCTACTGAATATTATTCATTGGAACTTAGTCAAGGTTTCATTTTGAGGGCAAGTGAGACTTACTAGGTGCTTTCTCTTCTGGAAAATCGGGTTAAAATACTTCCTTATTCCAGTGGTTAAAATTGCAGAAAACAGCAATGCAATAATAGTGAGTTTAACAACTGGCAGAACCTCTTCTTACCTTTTTTTGGTTGCATTCTACAACAATCCACCACCGGTCAGTATGTCTGGAGATTTTATCTCATTTTTTATCAGGCGTGAAAGGAAAACAGCTTTGCTAATGATTTTATCATTAACCTCATTAGTTAGCTTCCCTGAACAGAGGCAGTTGCAACTGGAATGGACAGACTATTTTATTATCAGAGTGTGTAATGGTTATTGGATCCAGTTAGTTGGGCTTATCCTGTAGGCTCAATATTTTAGTTCTACAAGGTAGGAGAGTTGGGCTAGTTCAATGCCCAGGAGATGAGGCCTTCCTTGTAAATTTTGGTTAAATTAATTCATTAAGTTGATGTTCATTTCAGAAACAGTTGCAAGTGATCCTATTTTGCGAAGCTTCTCTGCGCTCTGCAACTGGCTTACTTTTGAAGTGATCACTGTGACTCAGACCACTTAGTGCAGCTCTTGGTCCAAGATAGTTCCTTTCAGGGATAGTGCAGCTCATCAATCTTTATGATCACTGATCGGATGTGTTTGTGTAAACTGTAAACGCAGAAAATTTTTTATGTACTGGACAGATAATTTCATTTCTGTTGAAATTGTACTTACAACTCAACCCCATATGGCATTAAATTATAATCAAATATGTTTGTTTAAGTTTGTTTGTTTGTTTGTTGCTTTTTTTAAAGTTGAAAATTAAAAAAAAAATTAATTTATATATATATACATATATACATATATATATATACATATATATATATACATATATATATATACATATATATACATAAATATATATTAGGCAAAGTTTATTTATTAGCACTATCTACTCCAATTTTTTTTATATCATTCCTCTCCATGTATAAAAATGGTAAAGGGTTTCTTTTTCCATGCCTACCACTAGGCTGCCATTATTCCACCCACACAAGGTCAGAGGAGGTGTCCTCAGACAGATATTGACTCACTCCTGTTCTATGTTCACAGTAATGTACCTCTTAATTGGCATGCGTCCATGTTTTTTCTTGTATAGAGTAAATTCAAGGAACATAGAATAAGATGTGGCCAAAGTCTTATATCCTTGACTGAGACCCATCTCAAGGATATGGGTGTGTTTGTGATTGGTGACCGGCTAGAGTTGCTGCAGTGTATCGAGAAGCTTAGGAAAGACGCATCAATAGTTTCCAGGGAGAAGTTTATAGACATAGACTCTTTGCTACTTCAGTAAGTTAATTAGGTTTGACATGTCTGTATGCACTATAAAATCATTTTCCTTTCAATATTGGAATTATATTTGTATCTATTTTAGTGAGTTCGTTTTCAAGTGTATTGCTTGCTTGGTGTGTATGTGTTAGGTGGTGATGCTGAATTAATCAGCCCCTACTGGAGGTGCTAGCTTCTATGCCTTGAAACTTACAAAATTGAACTGGCATTGTGTGTGATCTATTCTGAATTTAGTTAGTCATTATTATTATTATTATTATTATTATTTTTTTTTAATTTATGGTATGTACAGACATACGTACAATAAAAGGTCCATTATCTAACCGTTTGAGACCAAAGATGTTCGGATAATTGAAGAGATAGGAAAAAGTTTCTGTGCAACCTTAATTAAAAATTGTCTAATTATGCGAACATGCACTGAATGCTGGATATGCTTGTGCAAAACTGTACACTATTTTAGTTTGTTGCCGGAGCCATAGCTCTGTTCTTCTTCACTGATTGCATTGGAATGGTGTTCATAGGAATTGTGGTGTTAGACTGTTAGGGTGTCTGGTTGGTGCTCAAGTTATTAGTGCCTATGCCAGCAGCACAGGCTCTCCTTGCTTGTGAATGTGTGGAGGTCACTTCCCTATCAATTGTACAGTAAGAACTATTCTCTTCTTTTTCTCTCCAAAGCAGAAGTTGAACTGACTGCTTCAGATAGCTGCGTACAACAAGTACAACTGTGAAAATAACATGTTGATTCTTTGGACTCGTTGTATCTAATATAATAACAATAATTAAGTGTGTGATTCTGTGTAGTGTTTGGTTGACCGACGTGTTAGGAGATCTCACTTCATAATGCATATTCTCTATTGATTTATGTCTAGTTCTTATTGTGAAACAATATTGCAGATTGAATGAAGCACAACTTAAAAGAGTGCTACAGTTGTATCCACGTAGGATCATTCTCTTAAGGCATGGAGAGGTATGCATTGTGTGTGTGTGCATGTCTCTTTGTTGATATTTACAACTCACCGAAGCCATATGAAGCCCATGGCCTTAATTATAATTGCAGTCTGAAGGAAATATTGACAACCATCTGTATGCAGTCAAGCCAGACAGAAAAATGGATCTGACGGAAACTGGAGTGCAGCAGGCATACGTAAGGGCTATAAGGAATGTATGGTTGGAGATGACCTAATGCAAATGATTATGTTACAGTTAATCATATAGTGTAATTGATCTCTAGTGGCAGATTTAAATATTTGTACCACAACAAACACAAAATCCTGTATATTCGATACCTTCAGTTGATCAGCCACTCTACTGTCCTGCACGGTGTGATTGGTTCACTATATAATAATAACTCTACTCTCTGGTGGTCCTAAGTATTCAAAATGTGAGATTTATTTGAACACTGATAATAATATACTGTTTACTATAATAATATACTGCTTTACTATAATAATATACTGCTTTACTATAATAATATACTGCTTTACTATAATAATATACTGCTTTACTATAATAATATACTGTTTACTATAATAATATACTGCTTTACTATAATAATATACTGCTTTACTATAATAATATACTGCTTTACTATAATAATATACTGCTTTACTATAATAATATACTGCTTTACTATAATATTATACTGCTTTACTATAATAATATACTGCTTTACTATAATAATATACTGCTTTACTATAATAATAGAATGAACTATATCACTCAGACACTAATTGCAGAAACATGCACTAAGTCTTATTAACAGGGTGCAAAGGTGGAAAATGTGTAGTCAACACCTTTATGTGCGTAGAGTTCTAAATGTTCTTTTTTTTTTCTTTTTCTTGCTATCTTTCTATCATCTAACTAACAGCTGCTTTTTATTCTCTCTCTCCGTGTAATAAAGAGAGATAACAAAAGTAAACCAAAAATTAATTAAAATGGGGGTATGAATATAGAAATGATGATACTAACAATAATAGTTACTTTAATCAGTACTGAACTAAGACAAAACCTTTGGGAATGAAAGGTGTTGTTCTTTTATATATTGTTTGCAGGCTGCAGGGATTAAACTGAAAAAGCTTATAGCTGAAGAATCTGTCTCTTTTTACGTCTCCACCTTCCACCGCTCAAGAAAAACTTTTGAGCAAATTAGGCAGTCCTTTAATGACGAGCAGGTGTGGTGTAGTAGGTGTGGTGTGGTAGGTGTGGTGTGGTAGGTGTGGTGTGGTGTGGTAGGTGTGGTGTGGTAGGTGTGGTGTAGTAGGTGTGGTGTAGCAGGTGTGGTGTGGTGTGGTAGGTGTGGTGTGGTAGGTGTGGTGTAGTAGGTGTGGTGTAGCAGGTGTGATGTGGTGTGGTAGGTGTGGTGTAGTAGGTGTGGTGTGGTAGGTGTGGTGTGGTAGGTGTGGTGTGGTAGGTGTGGTGTGGTAGGTGTGGTGTGGTAGGTGTGGTGTGGTAGGTGTGGTGTGGTAGGTGTGGTGTAGTAGGTGTGGTAGGTGTGGTGTGGTAGGTGTGGTGTGGTAGGTGTGGTGTGGTAGGTGTGGTGTGGTAGGTGTGGTGTGGTAGGTGTGGTGTGGTAGTAGTGAAACAGGAAGGGTTCCACTTCACTCTGACCCTTTGTCAATGTAGATTCTTCATGTGCGTGAGGACCCACGAATCAGAGAGCAGGAGTGGGGGAACTTTCAGCCCCCCGAGACGTTGAAGGAAACAATGGAAGAGAGAAGAAGGGTTGGCTCTTTCTATTACAGATTCCAGACAGGGGAAAGGTAAAGGGTGGGAGGAGGGTGAGACTGCATATGTGTGATGTGGGGAATAGCGTAAACTTATTTAGCGTACAGTCAAATGTCATTAGCCAGGTTGTCATTGAATTGGGGAACTCAGCACTATTTTAGTATCACACATCTGAGCTTGCATGCAACAATTGGTTACATATTTGGTTTTTAATTAACTAATTTTCTATATTATTATTTTTGTTGTTCCTTACATTACACTGTCACTAGAGAGGGTGGTTTGGGGGGGGGGGGGGAGGGGGGGAGGGGCAGTGATGTCTGTCTGTGTGATATTGTAAAAGGTTTGTGCCAACAGTCTCGTCTTCTTATGTGTGAAATGAACTGTTGGTTGTTTATTCATAAATAAAATAAACCCACACCATGTCATGTGGTTTGTGTTGTAGTGGTGCAGATGTGTATGATCGAGTGTCTACTTTCCTCGAGACCATGTACCGGGACATGGAGAAGGGTGGGTGTGGTGAGAATGCCATTATCGTCACACACGGCCTCTTTTGCAGACTTTTCCTCATGAGATATTACCACTGGACGGTAAATTATCCACTCAATTGATGTTCATTAAAATATCATTAGGGGAGTATTTGTTCTATTTCAGATACTAGTACAAATGATTGTTTAGTTTGAGATCACAATGTGTACTGGTAGGTAGAGTTGTTTACCCAGACAGTGCTCAGTGCCTTGTGGACTAATAACTGCACATCAACCAAATACAAGGAGTCCATAAAGTTGAAACACAAATTGAATCACTACTTAGTTACTTCCATAATTTACTTCCTTATGATACATTTTCTGGACTATAACATTTGGTTTGCCTCAATTAGCACAACTGTGTACCACTCTTGTTTTTTTTTAGTCACCATTTCCCCCCTATATTGTTAATATTTTATTATCAATATTACTATTTGTGCTATGTCCCTGTGTAACTGTTGGGTGGGGAGGGGGGAAAAAATTTTTTTTGAACCTCGGGGTTCAACAACTACCTTTGATTGTGTTTTGCTCCCAACATAACTGTGTATCCCAGCTGTGGCTTCAGAATCTCAGGGGAGAAAAAGGCAATCAGGGAAATGGTCATCCTTGCCCCTTAATGCATGACTCTGTGGACCACTGGCAGTCCTCAGTGGTAGTGTTGGTTCTCCAGTACGACCAACCCTCCAATGCATTGAGCCGAGCACCTTTTGGTGCAGGTGGAGGGCTGCCTTCGGGTACAAATTCTTTGCTTCACCTCTTCCCGCTAGTCAGCTGCCTTCCATCTACACCTGTGCCACCTAGATGGCCTTCCATCAGTGTCTCTAGGGAAACGACACTGGGTTCCCAGCATTCTATCTCAGGGAAATGAGCTCCCCTCACTAGTTGAGGGTGAGCCACTAGGTCAGCTGACAGAGGAGCTCCTGTTAATTATCCCCCCTCCCCTGGTGGGTGTGGTGGAAGTGTGTGTTGACTCAGGCGACCCACAGGGCCACCCTGTGATAGCTGTTGGGTGCAGGCTAAGAAAGAAAGAAAGGAGCCAACACATTTTTTTTAGGAGGGGGGGATTGCTAAAGATTCGAAAACTCAGATACCCCATTTTTAATAGCAAGGTAATACCCACACACAAATTATTCTCTAATTTCAACCAAGAAAGAAAACAAAATTGAACTTTAAGAAATTTGCTTGCATGTATAGTAGTATAGTTGAGGTGAAGGATCACCAACAGCTTCCTATAATACTGTGTGTGCGTGCGTGCGTGCGTGCGTGCGTGCATTTTCATATTGCAGGTGGAAAAATTTCACAAACTCTGGAACTTTGACAACTGCCAGTTTGCCGTGATGGAGCTCCATGGGAAGAATTACCATCTCGTCTCAGAACTGAAGTCGGACCCTTAGCAATGGTTGCCACGCAACAAGAAGCCTGGCAATGCTCTCCGACCTAACTTGTATACAGTACCTTCATTAGAGTTTTTAAAAATATTTTTAAATTAAAGTACAATTTCTAACTGAACAACATATCCAATCTGTACACCTCCTCCCCCTCCA
Organism: Lycopodina hypogea; assembly: GCA_963969325.1. NCBI lineage: Eukaryota > Metazoa > Porifera > Demospongiae > Poecilosclerida > Cladorhizidae > Lycopodina > Lycopodina hypogea. The sequence goes on from OZ017787.1 coordinate 3,961,874, forward strand.
CCTTTTTCTTACATGAACAAGACTCAAGATACATACAAACTTATGTGACTAGTGATTTGTCCTAACCATTGTTTGTTATGTGTATTCCAAAGGGAAAGTCTTTCTTTTCAGACAACTCGACAGAAGTCGATTTAGAAATGTAAAATAATTTTTGTGAAAGACAAAGAAAAACAACATTGATCTAAAAGACCGTCCTGGGGCTAGTATGTAATAATGTACTTTAACTCTTTCCCCAAGTGGACTTGTTTATTTTACCATTTGTAGTGTTGTTTATTTCCCTTGGTTATTACTCTGTCAGACCACACCCCCAAACCTCAATGCTACTTCTTTTTCTTTTCTTTTTTTGAATACTTGAAATTTTCCCAGAAAAGAAAGATAAGAATATATTCCCCCCCCCCCCTCACAAAAAAGTTAATGATTTGAAATTCATTAACTACATTAAACATAAACCACATTGATGTTGGATTGCCTGTCGGCATAACTGAGGACTGTGTGTCAGGGAGAGACTAATGACTGAAGCTAAGATCTGCAAGGCAGATGAACATACAAACATTGTTACTTGCCTAATTTGCACATTAGCATTGGGCAAACAAAAAATCAGATAACATTAAGAATTGTCCCACAGTTCAGTCTGGTAAGGGTCAACAAAGTGAAGAGAGAATAATGGGTTTAGCATTTGCAGCATTAGACAAAAAGAAAAAAAAGAAAAAAAAAAGAAAATAAGACTGAACTGGCCTACACTGTCTGTTACTACATACAACACCTAATAATGCTCATTTCTTATTTTTCCGTCCTTTGCGTGTTTTGAGTTGCAAGGTTGGGTTGACAGGTTCCCTGAGCTTCAAGTCCTTGAGAATGTCGTGGTAGGAATTGGGTCTAAAGCTCTTTAGTAGCAGCAGCAGTTTCCTGCGCCTGTGCACCAGACGGAGCATGGAGTGTTTGCAGGAGAAGTCCTTCCTGTTGTTCTTCAGGTGCTCCACCAGCTTCGTCACCCGCAGAGACAGAGTGGCCACTAACAAGAAAGAGGGAGGAGAGGGTGTGTAAAGATAATACCAGAGCTGACCACACACTGATGTCAATACTTACTGCTACAGAGGACATCATTATTATGGGCCCTGCACTCCAAGTAAAGCAGAGCAGATATATCTAACCCCACCCCCACTTCATGCTTTACCCTCATCCAGTCTTACTGGATATCAACTTTACCAACAAAAAAACAAACAAAAAAACAAACAAACAAACAAAAAACAACACCCAACCATGACCAAGAATTGAACCGGAGACCTAAGCACTGGTGTTCCTGAGGAAGTTTCCTAAGAAAACAATATCAACAAGAAAGTAACATTTAGACACCGTGAAAACAAGTTCACGGGTAAAAAAAAACCCCAAAAAACCAAAAAACCAAAAAACAAACAAACCCTATTGCAGTGACATTCATCATGCAGAGTTGTGGCTGTTGCAATGTTAACCATTTAGCAACCCATCACCCTAAATCATTGTCTCTACTTTCCAGCAGGTTTCAGACTTCGTTTACTAGGGATTATTAATGTTTGAATAAAACCTGTTGAAGTGGGAGTACAGGTCCTATTCCGATATCCCATTCTAGCAGTGAGTCGTGTAGTACAGGTCCTATTCTGATATCTTATTCCAGCAGTGAGTTGTGTAGTACAGGTCCTATTCTGATATCTTATTCCAGCAGTGAGTCATGTAGTCCTGTGTAATATCAGCATATCTTCCACAGATGCAGCAAACGTACAATGTACACATCAGAGAGAGAGAGAGAGAGAGAGAGAGAGAGAGAGAGAGAGAGAGAGAGAGAGAGAGAGAGAGAGAGAGAGAGAGAGAGAGAGAGAGAGAGAGAGAGAGAGAGAGAGAGAGAGAGAGAGAGAGAGAGAGAGAGAGAGAGAGAGAGAGAGAGAGAGAGAGAGAGAGAGCAATGTGTTGTGAAGAAGGATAAATGAGAGAGAAAGAGGTCAGGGACACTATGCAGCATGGAGCTGATTTTGTTGGCACAAACATTCCCTGAGGCCCATGTCTATGTTGGTGGTAACCAGCTATTCAGGAAGTTTCTACAATATATCTTGCAATGATTTATACACACAGGGTCCCTGGCTAGTGACCACAAAGATGTTAGTTACACTTAAAGAAGCTTGTCTGAAAAAATTAACAGAATCTATGCCTGCTTAAGTTTTTAAGTTAACATGTATGAAGACCTATTACTATGCATCTGTTTCAATACAAATCAACAAATGAGATGATTCATTACCATTTCATCTTATATAGTTACATGTATGATGACACTTTACCCAACATGACTGATAATTTTTTTTTTAAGTTTACACACCAATGACCCCTTACCTTGCACCTCTATTGCCCCAGTGTCTCCTTCCTTGTGTTTGTATCGATCAACCAACTCAGCCATCTCGTGTTTGATATGATCCTTCCTATCCGCGTAGTCCAAGTCAAATATCTTCTGCACATCTTCGTTGGCACTACGATCACAAGAGGAATATAATTGGAGGGGCACAATGCAATCACAGCCCAGTGATTTGAGACCTCGGTGTGTATGGTAAAGGATTGTCACCACATGTTTATGTGGCTAGGGTTTAAAGAAAAAAGATGAAATGTACACACTTCAACAAAAGCTGCAAAATGAGAGGGACAACATTTGTACTTCCAATAGGAATTGCTCAGGTTTTAGCATAGTGGAGGGGGGAAAAAAGAATAAATAAATAAATAAAAATAAATAAATGAAAAGATATTAATTCTGTGTAATCATGGTGTAAATCTTTCTGTGGAAAAAAAAAAAAAAAAAAAAAAAAAAAAAAAAAAAAAAATCAAAAAAAAAAAAAAATAATAAATAAATAAATAAATGAAATAAATAAATATGCATGGTTTCAAGTGTAGTTTATGCTTATTGCTTACTGTAAAAACAAATCAGATATTTTAGCTGATATTTTGTTCATATTATGAAATTAGCTTCAGCTGATATTGCTTTTGAAACACTTCCAGCTTTCTTTTATTTGTCTCCAAGATATCGAAGTGAGAAGTGCCCTCATGTGGTTGAGCCTCCTCCACTCACCTTACCTATGCCTGTCCACACCATACCAACTTACAGTATACCGAGTCACTCCTAAACTATTTCTTGATTCAAAAGGTATGATGTGAACATTGACACATTCCCACACTTGTGCAAATATTTACACTGCCTGACAAAATGTCCATCTTTCTGATTCAAACAGTTCAAACAAAGATTGCTCTTCTTCAGAGTATAGCTAGAGTCTTCTTCGTGGGATATTACCTTGACCTTTGGGTCATCCTGAACTTCAGTGGTACTGTTTGTAAGCCCAAAATGAAAATTAATGAATGCAATTGAGTAAAGTACTAAACACTCACACCCAATTTAATGCTGTCTGAAATAGTTTGGGCTTGCTAGCTAACTATTCACACAAGAAATATTAGAACTTCAAATATAGCCCTAGCCTACCACAGGCTACCCTAGGGGTGCGTGAATAGTAGTTTATTAGGTGGGGGGGGGGGGGGGGGGGTTTGGTAGTATAGTTGCTTGTTCATTCTATTTCATTTATCTATTTCAAAGGGTTAGGTTATACCATTTAATTTTGCATTCCCAAACAGGACCATTAAAGTTCAGGAATACCATACAATGGATGTTGTTCAGACGTGAAGGAGGACACAGTCAGTGGTACTCCCCAGAGTGAGCAGGAACAGCAAATGAGGTGACCATCTTGCCAAATAATAATGACTTCCTGCCAAGGGGGGTGGGCATGACTCTTGACGGGTCAGAAGGAGAAGTCTCAGAAGTCTAAAAGGGTAGATTTGTTCCCTATTGAAGGAGTTGTGGTCCTTACCATGTTTTTTTTTTCATAGTGAGCCATACAAATATGGCAGCAGCATCAAGTTTCAATTCAACCACAGACTCGAGGAAAGAAAGATGAAGTATTTGAATCAAATTTCATTGACTTAGGGCAGGGAGGTATTGCTAGAGTGTAATGTAAAAATTCGACTCTATTACTATCTTTCAAAGGTTCAGTGTCCACAATCTTTCAGATGGAGAGTGCATGAATAAAGTGTGGGTGATTGTAGATAGCAACGGACTTCAGACTTCAGGGAACCCACTGCTTCATGATACTGATCTCAGGAATAGGAAAGACCTCCTATTGAATTCCTGGCAGACCCATTCTTGATAGCCCTGCTGAAGATACATAAGCTTCCTCATATTGGACAAGTTATCCAGATCCAGGACAGGCCCTATAAACTGTTACCACAACAACTGTTGCTGATGAAACATGTTAGACCCCAGACATTACTAACGAAAAGGCAGAACATTAAAGTTGGTTTAACAGCTAATAGGGTGGAACATTTCGGGTGTAAATATAAGTTTATTGTAACTCAAAGAATGTCTTGTAGTGGATAACTATATAATAATTTTTCTCACAGTTCAGATACCACCCACTCCCACAATTAAAAATTGCAGCAGTGTTCTCTCTCCTTCCCCAGAGAGCAAAATAACCCCATACAAAGTAGGAGAAAACAGCTGCAGCAACCATCACTGTGGGTTGTGGGCATTCATAAAGTAAGGAAAATTATGAAGTTGGAAGTACTTAAAAATTTTCCCTAATTTTAGCAAAAAATTTTTTTTGGTTTGTTTATTTTTGTCATTTTAGGGAGGGTTTTTTTTTTGTTGTTGTTTTTGGTAGTATTATTGGAGGGGGGAGAGGTGGAATGTGTGTTTGTGTGAAATCAATGACCCTTTACCAGAATTCCATAGGGTCATAGGGCTAGGGAATGCAGAAAAATGCCTGTTGCAGCCACAATACATAGGCTGTGAAAACCAAAAGTTTAATTAGGCAATGTGGGGCTACAGGGAACATTCATACAAATTTTCATCAAAATTCACCCAGTCATCTACTGTGATGTTTCTTTGAGCCTTTAAAAGCTCAACCTCAGCCCCTGTAATTAGGTCTGTATTCACTTCAACCAAATTAACTTGAGAACCACTCTAAATTATAAAGTTGGGGGTTGTGCAGCTTCTGGTGGCAGCAAAATAGCCTGATATCTCTCTGAGGTGGCTCTATATAGCTGGTGGTTGTGGGTATAAGTCCCTTAGGTTGGCAGAGTGCATAACAAAGCATGCCACCATCAAAGGTGGAAATATCCAGCTTCAGAATATGATCCAGATGTTATCTAAAATATTAGTGGGGTGTCCGGTTCAAATTGAATAGCTTCATTCGTGTGAACAGTTGAACAGAACTTCCTGAGGTTGATGAGCTCTTCATTTTCAGCAGCAGGCTTCCTTTTGTGGTCCGCCAGGTGTTGTGATATTGCTCCATACAAGGAATGTAATCAAGGAACGTTATCAGAGGAATGTTACCAGAGGAATGTTTTAAAGTCTTCCTCCACCATAGCCATAGCTTCCTCAGTGGTCTTCAGAGTGCAATGGTGGCATCCTCCAAGAGCATGTAAAGGTTGTGACTGGTGGCCTTCATCCTCTGCTCATTACCCTGCTTTCCCCTCCTGGCTACCTTGTTCTGTCCTTGTTCAACCATCCTCAGCCCTTCTTCTTCATTCTTTTTTTATGGATTCCTGCTTGCAGGTGATGGAAATACTCTGCCTGCCCAAGTCCTTACTGTGTAACATCAAATTCGAGAGCCTGCATGCAGATAACCTTCAATTTCTTCAACATAGAGCATCGTCAGCATGGGGACAGAAGTGGATGGTGAACTGTTAAAGCTGATGAGAAATGGATAAGATATTGTCATTATCATGCTTGTCCAATGTGTGTCATTCTATCTCCAGCCCCCCCCCCCACTGTCTCATCAGCATCAATGGGGCCAATAACTTCAAAGTGAAGAGATTTGTTATCCATTATTCAGGGCTCTATCTTGCTAACCAACTACCTAGTGGAGCCCCAACCTCAGGGCTGCCTGGAGCATGCTCATACTCAGCTGCAGTCATGCTCACACACACACGAACAGCACACACAATGAATGGCATGAGCACTATTTGGAAAAGCCATGAAGCAAGAATCAACTGACTCCCTATCTGAGTAGCTGAAAAGATGCCAGAACCTCAAGTAGTATTAAATTCAGGACTAGAAATTTTGAGCCAGTCTAACTTGGAAAAATACTCAGAGACAACTTATCATAAGAAACGATTCAAATTTTCATAAAAAAAAAAAAAAAAAAAAAAAAAAAAAAAAAAAAAAAAAAACAACGACTAGAATTTTATGCATGACAAAATTATTTATTAATGGAAGCTATAAACGATGACAATACAAAAATTTAATAATCAACAGTAGGTATTTAATGCTAAGTATCAACACAACTCCGAAAATTCGTAAATAGTATTAACTTTTTAATGTATTTCAAAATTATAAACATTAACTTTTTACTATAATACACGATGTTAGTATTAACTTTTTAATGTGTTCCAAATTGATAAACATTAACTTTTTACTATAATACACGATGTTTATCTGTCTGTATGTGCGGACTCTAACTCCTCCCAAACCACTGGAAGGATCTTCATGAACCTTTCAGGGATTAATTAGGACACATCACTGCACATCATTGTGAAAGTTTCTCTCAGATCAGGTGGCTATGGGTGTGGTTTTGCCAATGGGTGTGGTTTTGCCAATGGGTGTGGTTTGATGACATGATGAAGGACTAATCATCACATTATTTGTAACATATTTGTTTGATTAATGAGATTAGTGTCAATAATCCATACATGTTACATAAAACAAACTAAACATGTTTGCTACTGCAGGTGGTTGACTTAAAAATTGCCCATAGGGTAAAACAGTCTTGCCGAAACTCACTCTTTCAGTTCTTCAATATCTTCATATCCTGGTAAAAAATTGAACTTAGTAGCACTTGACTCTGTACTGGCTTCTTCTTCCTTGGGCTTCCATGATGAAACTTGCATCACACCTGAGAACACTAAATAAGCAATAACATCAAATAAGCAATAACATCAAATAAGCAATAACATCAAATAAGCAATAACATCAAATAAGCAATAACACCAAATAAGCAATAACACCAAATAAGCAATAACATCAAATAAGCAATAACATCAAATAAGCAATAACATCAAATAAGCAATAACATCAAATAAGCAATAACATCAAATAAGCAATAACATCAAATAAGCAATAACATCATAACCATGTATGCATTATGCATTCATCCAACTAAAGTAGCTTAATAGAGACACACCATGTACCAACACATTATCTGGTTAACTGAAGCTCTGGGAAGTCATTAATGGTTAATAAATATAACATTGATAGTTGATGAGGGGTGGGGCTTCACAAAACCAACACACACAACAAACTCTGAAACTTTCCAGTTTCAATGGAGTCTGAGGAGGTAAGTAACCACTTCAACTACTCTAACCTGCTTTTGTGTTTTCTCCACCACACACCCGAGGTCCCTGACGTGCAACCCTCAGGCTACACAGGGAAGAGGAAACCAGCCTCCTCAACATCCCGTCCCCAATATTTCTTGGATTTCTTCCCCCTGAATTAAAAATACGAAACCACGTGTAAGATTCCCCGTAGAATAATTTTCTTTTCTTTTTTCGTGGGCAGTATATTTCAAATCTTACCGGGTTGTCATATTCCTGCTCTCGTGCTAATCAGAAGGGAAAAAAACAAAACAAAAAAAAATAAAAGAGCGGTCCCACATCAAGATCTGAAGCAGACAATTATTATAATATTTATTTTAATCAATTCATATTTTAGACTAAACGAAATAATTGTATAGAACACTTAGGATGGGTTTAAGTTGTGGTTGATGCCATATTTCTTCCCCCCTGCTAGCTCTCCAATTGTAATTTTTATTTAGCTACAACCATGTTAATAAAACACGAATATCTGTTTTTCCTTTTTAGAAATGTGCTGCAAAATAACAGTCCTTGCAGTTCTCAGTTGTTCTTTTTCTAATTATATTTTTAATAAATAGAATTTTTAAATGTCTTGAAAAAATGTGCAGTAAAAATAATTAACTGACTATGGCAGGAGAAATTTGGTAGGTAGGAACACTGAGAATATTTCTCTCTCTTCCCCACACACACACAACTCTCCCTCTCTCTACTTTACTTTAAGTGCAATGATCACAAATTAGCTCTTTATCAACCAATCTATCATGGGAGGAGTAATATTGCAGGCTAGTATACTTGCCATATATATATATATATATATATATATATATATATATATATATATATATATATATATATATATATATATATATTACAATAATATTATTCTCAGTGCCATAGAAACTTAAAAATACTCAAATAATTGAGAGACAGGGCCAGAATTTATAAGGCTTCATGGTTCCTTAGCACCACCTTAGTAATAATTTACTTTGAATGATAGTTTAATTTGAATTTTTATTATTATTATTACTATTATTATTATTATATATATTTTTAAAATCCATTTTCATGTCACCTACATGTATCATACGAAAATAACCTGAAAGTTTTATGATCTCCCAGTTAACCAAAAGTTTCACCAAGGACTATTACAATTTATTGACAATATCAATTTTTTTTTAATGAGGACATCACATTGAAAATTATTTAGCAAAACAGCAGCAACAAATGCATGAATCGTAAATTATTTTTAGGAGTCACTGCCACTGTTCACATAACTATTACAGGTCTACTCCTCTGGTTTGATGATGGCCAGGTTGATGGAGGCTGGGTTGATGGTGGCTGGGTTGGACCGGGTTGATGATGGCCTGTGTGATGATGGCTGGGTTGATGATGGCCGGGTTGATGATGGCCGGGTTGATGATGGCCGGGTTGATGATGGCCGGGTTGATGATGGCCGGGTTGATGATGGCCGGGTTGATGATGGGATTTGTGCACATGTCTAGTGGAACCATTTCTTACCATTCTGCATGTAGCCACTCTGAGGGCACCATCATCAGGCTGCCTACAAATAGATCAGAGTGGTTCTGTGGCAACTTTCTATAATTTCTTGCTTGATGATTCTTATTTGAATGACTGGATTGGAAATATCTGTAGGTTAAATGTTTTGAATGATCTGAACACCATTGCAGAAGGCAGCTGCAAAAGCAATGGCAAATAAACCACAATCAATGCCTCCATTCTGTCATTGCTGCTGTGGCTTCTGGATGGTCAGCTGCTTACCTTCAAAATATTTCAGTCATGCAATGTTTTTCAAAGTATCCAGTTCTGCAAACACACACACACACACACACACACACACACACACACACACACACACACACACACACACACACACACACACACACACACACACACACACACACACACACACACACACACACACACACACACACACACACACACACACACACACACACACACACACACACACACACACAGAGGCAAGCATGCACACAAGAATAAATAAACTAAAATTAATAAATAAAAAGAGAATAAAAGGCACACACAACAATAAAAATTAAAAAAAATAATTTAAAAAATTTTAATTCACACACGACACACACACACACACAAGAATAATTTTTACACTGATCATTGTTACTGTATTATTTCACAAGAGTTAAATGTGTTGTAACATACACATGTTTAATCTGTCATACAGGCTCATTGTTGTTCTGAATATGGTAAACTTGCCCTTAATATAATCCTTCAAGTGAGCTGCAAGTCACTTCATCATTAGATCAGGATTTATATTCTATAACACCCTGTTTCCTAATGAAATACATAGGACAGTATTCAAGCCAGAATAGAATAAACTTTTATGCCAGCTTTTTTAATTGAGTAGATTAATACAACAACAGTTAAAACTTGTGTGTTGATTTAAAAATTAAAAAAAACAAAAAAAAAACAAAAACAATTATTTTCTCCATTATCAGATTACGAATAAATTTGAATAAAAATTCATTGGAAATTGAACTGCAGTTAATTTAGATCAACAATACATTTTATGATATAATAAAATTTAAAAAATATTTTTTTGGGTATATAAAATTCAGAATAACAGTGATCTCTGGTGGACTCCCAGGGAAGCTGCATCAATAAACTCATCTGAGTCATCAAGTGCTCTTTACTTGTTGGTTGTTGGATTGGGTGGGTGAATGTGTCTCTTGGCAAACTGGCAATTTTCGAGTCAGATTAGTCTTTGGGTGCCTACATTAACCTTCACTTGTTGCTCTCACTATCCTGCAATGTGTTGGGTCCATTGGGGTTGACTTCAACAATTTGTTAGGGACCTAACCAGTCTTGCATGGTCTGTTTTTACTCTTGAAACCTTCTGGACATTTCCCTTAAAGATATGGTCACCTTATAATAATCAACAGGTTATTAACTTTAATAACGTTCAAACCTGGAAAAAATAGATATATACAGAAAAATTAATAAACAGGAAATGAGTCACAAATGTTTTGAAAACTTGTTAAAACTCTGGAATACTTACCAATGCACAGAAATTTTAAAATTATTTTTGGACTTTCTGTTCTGAATTCATCTCAGAAACAATATAGCTATGAACAATATCTTCCATGAGCATACCAATTGCAAAAGTGAAGTGCTTCAAGCCTCTTTTTTTGGTTTTGCATCAAAATAGTTTACTTGGCTTTAGCCTCCTCAATTTTTATCCAGATATTCTCATCCATGATCTGTACCTATTTGAATAGAAAAAGTCAAAAATACGTATTAACAACACATTTATTGAACAACAATTTGTCTTAATTTTTTGTTAGGGATATTTTTCAATATTAGACAATTATTAATAGCTTGCTTGCACACCTGGTAAATTCCTCTAAATTGGTTACCCTCAATTTCCCACAACTGAATCAAAAACTGAATATAAAAATTAATCAATTTTCACTTTTCTGTGTTCATTGGAGATTTTAATTTTTTTAATCAACACTGGTCAGCAGATTTTGCAGCCTGAGAACCATGAAGCCATCATGTGTTTTCAATCAGGGCTAGGTCACTACTCATCACAGGTCACTACTCATCACAGGTCACTACTCATCACAGGTCACTACTCATCACAGGTCACTACTCATCACAGGTCACTACTCATCACAGGTCACTACTCATCACAGGTCACTACTCATCACAGGTCACTACTCATCACAGGTCACTACTCATCACAGGTCACTACTCATCACAGGTCACTACTCATCACAGGTCACTACTCATCACAGGTCACTACTCATCACAGGTCACTACTCATCACAGGTCACTACTCATCACAGGTCACTACTCATCACAGGTCACTACTCACAGGTCACTACTCACAGGTCACTACTCACATACTTACATCACCACAGTTACCACATTCAACGGATAATAACGAGCAGTCTGCACTAAGACCTGTGGCAAATAATTACTATAATATTTATTAAGACATCTTGTTTTAGACCAGGCAAAATATTATTTAGAACACTTAAGATGAGCTTAAAAGTTGAGGTAATATTTACAACTTTGGGAATTGATGCAACAAAAAGGGCTTAGATTTAACCACAGGGTTTCCATTCAGTAAAAGCAGGTAGTTGTAACCACTGAGTTGTAACAACAAACTTTGGTGTTTCCAAACAGTAAACATTTGGTTGTAAATTAAAAAATCTGTTCTTGAGCAAAACTTATGGATGTATGCTACCCCACTATTCCAAGTGTTCCTAGGCCCGTGTTCCCAGGCCCGTGTTCCCAGGCCCGTGTTCCCAGGCCCGTGTTCCCAGGCCCGTGTTCCCAGGCCCGTGTTCCCAGGCCCGTGTTCCCAGGCCCGTGTTCCCAGGCCCGTGTTCCCAGGCCCGTGTTCCCAGGCCCGTGTTCCCAGGCCCGTGTTCCCAGGCCCGTGTTCCCAGGCCCGTGTTCCCAGGCCCGTGTTCCCAGGCCCGTGTTCCCAGGCCCGTGTTCCCAGGCCCGTGTTCCCAGGCCCGTGTTCCCAGGCCCGTGTTCCCAGGCCCGTGTTCCCAGGCCCGTGTTCCCAGGCCCGACTACCACAAGTAAAAGAAAATATGGTAATTGATTTTATTCCTATAATTTCTTAATTTGGTGAAGTCATGCATGTGCTGCCCTGAATAGAGTTTGTGTGACTAGGGGACTTGCATGCACCATCTACCATGCCTACTTATTGTATCACTGACCCACCAGCTCAATAGAAAATGTATTAGTTTCCATGACAGGCACTGCTATTCTTGAGAACTGCAGCTTAAAAACAGCGCCTAAATCTACCATACTGCAGGAATAGCCGCTTCATTAATTTCCAGCATGCTGATAGCAAATTCAGGAGTATTTGAAGGATGAGAAAATGGAGCGTAAAAGTGAATGTAGAGTTACTTTTGACCTGCCAGTGAGCTTGCTGCTAGTTCTTCTCAGAACTCACCGACAGGCGGCAGTAGTGGTGAGCGGCAGACACTTGCAGGAGGTTTTCACACTCCAGAAGTTGCTGCTAGTTCTTTTCAGAACCCTTCGTCAGGCAGCAGCATTTGTGACAATCCAGAAATCTTTGGAGCCAAGCTCTATGGTCACACTGCTAGTTCTTCTCAGAATTACCCTGTGCAAGGTAGAAGCTATCTAGTTACCTTAACTGCAGAACATGTTCCAGGAGCATCACTGAATGGTCATAACCCTAGCCAACTTTATGTTGTGGAGCTCAAGAGATGGCTGAAGTGTAGAGGTGCTACCACTGCTGGAAAGAAGCAGGATCTTGTGAAATGGTTAAATTTTCCATTGTTATAGTTCTGGAATTATGGATAACTGAGCTATGTCGTTAGCTAAAGGTATTTCAAACATTTGGTTATTTAGTACAAAAGGATCTGGAGAGGAGATTTCTGAAGCCAACTTGGGTCAAATGATATAAAAGCCAATTTAGTATGACAAATTGTTATATACAGGGATATGAGACAAGAGCTAATGCTATGATAATGAATGGATCCACTTTGCCTATTCTGACTTCTTCTTCTTTTTTTTGTTGCTTTGTCTCCTTATATCTTACCTGATCCAGAAGCTAGTTTAATGCAACCATAATATTGCTATTCACCAATTATTATGCAAGTGTATAGGGTTGGTGACTACATTGCTGCAGGCCTGGACAGCAAGATAGTGGATCCTGATGGTGGTCTTCATACACAATGTCTACAGGCACAGTTAGAAAGGAGTATTTCACCAATACCAAGTAAGCTTCCGTCAGATGGATGGATGAATGGATGGATATCCAGTCTAAGCAAAGCTCCCACCTTTTAATTATAGTTGCCTTTGCGCTCATTAGGTTAATGATCCACCAACTATTGTAAAAAGTCAGTGTAGTACAGCAGCTGCTTCATATAAAGCTGGAGCCATGAAGCATAAAGAGAAAGGTTACCGCCTGTTCAGAGACAATCATATCATGATGGTGCAATTTCATCCATGTAGCAATGACAACTACTGCCTTTTCCATGCCCTTGTTAAACCTTCATTCAGGACCACTGGAAAATATTCAACTATTGTTTCTCTGGGAGAACTGTCAGGCTATGTGGTGGGTGCTCAGTGTAGCTGCAAGGCAGGAGCTGGTGGGTGCTGCAAACACGTTGCAGAATTACTTTATAGTATCCTAGATTATGTGGAGCTAGGACTCAAGGATATTCCTCAGGATAAATCCTGTACTGAACAACCACAGCAGTGGCACAAACCTAAAAAAAAAATGTGAATGATGGTCCAGCATTATTTTCCAAGATTCCGTTTGTACACCATTCTTATGGTAAACGTAAAGCAGAGGAATCCACCATTCGAATGGAAAAAATGAAAACTTATAGAGTATGTCCTTCCGGCTCTAGTGCACTAACAGAGAAGCATATTAGGCAATTTTTCATTAGTTTAGAAAGTAAAACTAATGCACCACTCTTCACTATTGTCATGAGAAATAATTACTGTAAGCCATTACCTCCAAGTGAGATCGAGACTGCAACTACTGCTGCAACTTCTGCAATAAGTACAGCAGCAATGACTGACTGTGATGAATTCTGCATCAGCAACATCACCTACTGCAGAGGAAATGATGTGGGGAAAACCAAAATCACTAGTGAGCAGGCTGCACAGATAGAAAGAAATACAAGAGGGCGAGCAAATTCCACTATTTGGTATCAGGAAAGTAAAACCAGAGTTACTGCTTCCTTCTTTGGTCGTGTGTGTAGGAGGCTACCTAACACTTCATCACATGCATTAGTTAATTCCGTAATAAATCAGAAAATATACAGGTCAATACCCATAGCATGTGCATGGGGGAAGAGTAATGAAAATATAGCATTAAATGCATATAAATCAAAATTACAAGAATATGGTCACTTTAATTTAAAAGTCACAAAATCTGGACTTGTTATTAACCCCAATTACGTATTCCTTGGTGCTAGTCCAGACAGTGTCGTGTTTGATCCTGTTTCCTCAGATCTCAATGGATTATTAGAGATTAAGTGTTCCTATCATTTGAGGGACTGCACTCCACAAGAAATAGCACAGCAGAAAGCTTTTTTCTGCAGTATTGAAAATGGGACTTTAATTTTAAAGGAACAGCACCATTACTACTATCAAGTTCAAGGACAAATGGTGATCTGTTCGAGGAAGTAGTGTGATTTATTGTATACACAAATACTGGCAGTTCAATCCAAAGAATTGAATTTGATGAATTATTCTGGGACAGGCTCTTGAACTTAAAGTGTTTCTATGACTGTGCTATATTTCCAAAACTTGTAGAAAAACTAAAATATAATTGTTTTCATATTGTGATTTAAACCATTAATTCATAGATTCATTATTCAATCCATTTCATTATTTAATCCATTTTATTCACATTGTTGTCATATATAAACAATTATATTAAATGAGAAAAAATGCCAGTGACACAGAAAAATCGATTGAACTAGAGGGGGGAGGAAGTTGGTTAAAATACAACATATAAACCATATTTGGTCCAACTGAGAATGTAAGGAGTTGGGTATAGCACCTCGTAGAATACAATAATTATTGACACATTCTATAGCTCTTTCTATATGAATTCGAACTAGGCAATACTTCTGGTTTCCAATTCTTCCTCAAGAGACAACTGTGCTTTTCCTCTCAAAAATGGTGGCATGTTCAGCTTAACATTCTTTGCAGCTAGAATATGTTGTATATTGAAGCCTTT
Organism: Lycopodina hypogea; assembly: GCA_963969325.1. Taxonomy (NCBI): domain Eukaryota; kingdom Metazoa; phylum Porifera; class Demospongiae; order Poecilosclerida; family Cladorhizidae; genus Lycopodina; species Lycopodina hypogea. Next base: position 3,977,031 of record OZ017787.1, read on the forward strand.
ATCTGCCATGACCATATCGCCAGGCTCAAGGAGGTCAATGATGCCACACATTTCTGTAATCTTTTTATCAGAGATGTGCCCCCCATATAAATTAGAAATAAATGAACCGAATCCATTTGGAGCAATGCCAATCAGGCCTTTTGCAGTATTGTGGCTCTTGTACAAGGATATTGATCCTTGAAGCAAGCTGGCATTGTTTCAGTCACGACTTCCACAGATGGCCATATGGGTAGTTGTTTCAATGTAAGATAAAGGAAGTTAATCCATATAATTAATATTCTAGTAACAGTACTGGAAAAATGTCAAACCGATCACCTATATCCTTTTCTAAAACATTACATCTCAGTCGATACAATACCATAAATAACTTATCAAGAGGTTGTAATTTATGATGAGGAACACATTTTTCATCTAAGGGATGATTATCTGCATTATCAGAACCCCAGTAGTTTAACTGAGTGGCAGCAGGGAGGAGGAACTTGTGAAAACTGATTAAAGTGCTATAGTTAGGAAAACAAGTATAAAAATGAATATCATCACCACTTCCAGCAAAATGCTGCAGACCCAATTTGAGTTTATCCAACTCTAGTCTTAAAGTTTCTCTTTCATCATGAATTTTGTTTACTACTTGGCATAAAGGTGACAACTCTTCTACCAGAGCATTTGCTAGTGGTTTTGACTTCTCGGAAGCTTCACTTTTTATTTTTTTGGGTGGAGGAGATAACACTTCATGCAATTTAGGTTCCTTTCTTAGATATATGTGTATGTGTGTATATGTATGTATGTATGTATGTATGTATGTATGTATGTATGTATGTATGTATGTATGTATGTATGTATGTATGTATGTATGTATGTATGTATGTATGTATGTATGTATGTATGTATGTATGTATGTATGTATGTATGTATGTATGTATGTATGTATGTATGTATGTATGTATGTATGTATGTATGTATGTATGTATGTATGTATGTATGTATGTATGTATGTATGTATGTGTATATATATATGCATGCATGCATATATACATTATTCTCCTCTCCATACACAATGCTCTCTCCTCTTTTATATTAATAGTCTGATGATATCACTCAGGATCAGACTTTTGTCCCTGTCTTTTACTGGTCGCTTAGCAAACTGCATCTTTTCCTAGTTTTCCCATCTCTCCCTGTACTTCTCTTGTATGTGGCTTTAAAAGTGCATGTGCTCACAGACTCTCTGTATCTCCTGCCAGGGGTTTCCCTGACAACATACATATATACACAACACATGCATACATACATACGCATGCACGCATGCATGCACACACACATACATTAGTATAGCTAAATTGCCGATGAGCAAGCTAAATTTCTTTTACAGCCTTACTTTAAAAATTTTTATTTTTTTATTTTTAATTTTTTATTCTATTCTATTCATTTCATATAGGAGAAGGATGCTTCTTGTATCACTGAGGACTAGAGAAACTATAAGCCCTAGGACATGGTGCAAGTACAGAGGCAAGGAATGGTGGAGTGAGGTTGTAGCTGGCATTCATGGTGCTACATTCTGGAGAGAGAACTTCAGAATGTCCCATGACACTTTTTCTATCCTCTGTGAGGAACTGAGACCTCACCTTGGAAGGCAGACAACCAAGTTCAGGGTCCCTGTCAGTGTTGATGCAAGCTGTAGTGGATTTCAGGGGTTTGTTTATGGACATTAACATTGGCTGGCCAGGAAAGGTGCATGATGCTCGTGTCTCTGCAAACTCGTCATTGTATCTTAAAGGCAGTAATGGTACATTGCTACCTAACTGGAAACATTGTATTAGTGGAGTGGATGTACCATTGCTAATCCTGGGAGACCCAGCATATCCTCTACTTCCATGGCTGATGAAGCCCTATCTGGAAAATGCAAGCACTACAGCCAAAGAGTGAAACTACAACTATCGACAGAGTAGAGCTCGGATGGTAGTAGAAAATGCCTTTGGCCGGCTAAAAGGGAGGTGGCGGTGTCTATTAAAGAGGCTGGATGTGCATGTTTCCAATGTTCCTAATGTTGTTGGATCATGCATTGTATTACACTATATATATGAGATATATGGAGACCATTTCTGGGAAGATGACATTGAAGTTACTCAAACTAGAAGTTCCTCAGCTTCAGTATCAACATCCAGCAGTACCACAGCATCATGCATTCGTGATGCTATCAGGGATTACCTTTAGTAGTGTGTATTGCTACTTCATTGTCAAATGTAACAGTGCATTGTTATATACCTTGCCCCAGTATTTCCCGTATTTGAAACTCAATATATATGATCTAAACAATTGAATATTAATATAATTAGGGAGGAGAGTCTTGGTTAGGATATGATGAAGGGGAGGGAAAATAGTCCATTGGACGTAATGGGGTTGAAAATAGGGGTTGCTGGGAAGACGGGTATGGTGGGTGCTGTTCAAAGGGCCGTGATGGGCTGCCCCTGCCTGCCATTTCCATAACTCCACCAAACATTGTCATCATTCCCTCCTCCATCTTGCTTCTCTCTCCCTGAATCTTTCCTTCATCTCCAACTCTTTCTCCCTGGTCTTCATTTCCATTTCTATCTGAAACTTCTTGTTCCACTCGTCCCTCTCAGCAGCACGTTCCTCTGCCTGCTGAAAGATTCGAGCCAGCTCCATCAGACCACCTTCATCAGAGTGCTTACGCTTCTGTCCTATATATCAAGAACAACACTGACCTAAATTAGCAGCAATGCAAACTTTTTTTTCTTGCTGTGACAGCATCCCTAGGGGAAGTACTGATTGTGGAGAGGGAACTGCCAGTACAGAGAGAACCATTTGCTACCAAAAAATATGATTAAAAAAAAAAAAAAAAAAAAAAAAAAAAAAAAAAAAAAAAAAAATTAATTAACATCTATCATCTTTGGCTAAATGTACTGACTTTGGACGCCTGCAGCTCCCCAGACTCCTAATAAAGCTAACGTCTCCTCATTGCTCCATCCAACAGACATCTTCAAGTCCGCAATAAAAGTCCGCAATAAACTTTGCACTATTATACTTGAAGAAATGCTAGCGGCAAATCGGGATTCAAACTACCAATTGTGGCGGTTTAGTTGAATCAGGATCGAATCTTAATCAGGAAAAAAGGAATGTAGTGCGGACAGGATTGGGATGATCTAATCTGGATCAGATGCGCGTTGTTACTATAGTGCGGACAGGCCTTTAGTGTTATTATAACATCCACGAACACAGCAAGTATAGCCTCCTCTCAAAGTCTTCTTCACTCGATCTCCCTTAGGCAATGTAGCATTAAATGGAGCACTAGAGAATCTGGAATTGGACAAGTTACCTCAGCTCCAATTGCACCGAGTAGTGCTTAGAACAACTCTCAGCTTGACCACAGAGCTCAGCTCCAAAAATTTCTGGATTGCCACAAATGCTGCTGCCGGACGAAAAGTTCTGAAAAGAACTAGCAGCGACTTCTGGAGTGTGAAAACCTCCTGCAAGTGTCTGACGCTCACCACTACTGCCTGCCGGTCGGTGAGTTCTGAGAACTAGCAGCAAGCTCACTGGCGAGGTCAAAAGTAACCCTATATTCACTTTTACACTCCATTTTCTCCACAACCCTCTTTTGAATACTCCTGAATTTGCTATCAGCATGCTGGAAATTAATGGAGCGGCTATTCCTGCAGTATGGTAGATTTAGGCGCTGTTTTTCAGCTGCAGTTCTCAAGAATAGCTTGGCCTGTCATAGAAACTAATACATTTTCTATTGAGCTGGTGGGTCAGTGATACCATAAGTAGACGTGACAGATGGTGCGTGACGTAATCATGCGAGTACCTAGAGTAAATACGTTAAGAAAATTCTAATTTATAGTATTTTACTCTTGGTTGGGTAGTCATGGCGCATTCCGTTGAAGAGAAAGCTACGGGGTATTCTGTTGAAGAGAGAGGCAATCTTTACAGCTCGGACTACAGAGTTTTCTTCAGTACGCAGTATGCAACTTCTGTAATTCTATCTTTTTCTTTCTTTTTAAAAAATTTTTTTTAAGTTTGCATAACAGCCGTTGTCTTGAGTTAGAGTTAAAAAAAATTTTTTTATTACAATAATTTAGAAAATAATCCAATGGATACACATTAGCTGAATTGCTAGCATTAAGGTACATTCGGTATGACAAATATAAACAAAGGTACTGCGTAAGTTTTTTTTAGGTAGTTTATGGTTGAGATTCTATAGATTATTGAGATAGGATATTCCATAGAGAGATGGTGCTAGGACCAGTAAGAAAATGTAAGTGCCTGTGTTCTAGTATTTATTTAGTTCATGAGTGGGAATTAAAGCTGTCTACCCTATGCAGAAAATGGAGACCAGTACATCTCCCCCTTCCATGATATTCCTTTGTATCCCAAGCCTGAAGACAAAGCTATCTGCAGCATGGTGATGGAGATACCAAGATGGAGCAATGCCAAAATGCAGGTGAGAAGATAGGGCAGTTTGTCTTAAATAGTTGCTAAACTTCTTGCTGTATAATGAGGGGGGGGGGGGGGGGGTAGAGGAAGGTCTGTAGGAAGGTCTGTCTTACCCAATGAGCACACTGGGCTCTTGCCCTGAGCCCCCACCAGCATAAGGCCCCCATGCTAATCAATGTATGTTGTGACACTGTGAAAAATATACACTATTAGGAGCTGTACATGATTACCTTTTCTTCCTTCCCCTCTCCCCTCCCTCAACATTTTTAGTCCCACACAAAAAAATAAACAAGAAAATCCCAGTAGACACAAAAGTAGGCAAAAAAAAGAAAAAAGGACGGACAAACGTAGATATTACAAGCATGAAAAAAATGATCGGGTATTTTAAACCTGATTCAACACTTTGGGGGTCAGAGGCCTAAAATGCTAATTGGCTAGTTCTAAAATGCCAGGTAAAAGTGACAGATTTTTACTGAACTTAACCTAACTTAATCTAGCCTAGAAACTCATATCATATAACATTTTGGTTCATTTTTGACACTTAGTACTGGTCCGTATTACCTTATTATTCCACAATTTCAAGTCCAGAAATGACATGGAGCTATTAATCATTGCTATGCATTGCAGAAATAAGTTTAATTAACATCTTTAGGGAGATCTTGAATCAGGGAGATCTTGAATCAGGGAGATCTTGAATTTGGTGCTTGTTATGGCTTGTGGAATAATTTTTGAAATCATATTCACAAGCTGTAACCTCATTCACTCAACATCTCCATGGTGGTTACTTTAACTGTTATATAAGTGGGAAGTGGTCAGGACCAAGGTGACCTTAGAGAGGTGTGAAGTTCTCATGTAATTAAAATACTTTTGGTCAATAGTTTGGTCTAGGAGCGGTTTCAAGAAAACATAATAGTATATCACCTGAAATCACATTCAATGGACAAAATGATAATACCAATTTTGCCTGCATAGAGTAAACAGGGGGAAAATAATGAGAATAACCTCTCTTCTTTTTTTTTACACTATTGTGGTACATGCCTATTAATTGGTTTCATTTTGATTTCTCTTTCTTATTTTTACATTTTCATTTACGCTTTGCAATTTAAAAATTGTAAATCTCAACCTGCTCTTTTAATCATCTCAATATAGTTAGAGTACTCTCCTCTCTTCATTCACAGCAATGCCAAATAATAATTTTCAATGCTAAAGCCTTTATCAAAATGCCAGGATTTTGAAATTGGGCTTCAAAATACCAATTTGGTAATGCCGGTTGGCAGTTCAAGCGCTTCTTTAGCAGGAGGTCTAAGAGAGCAGTTGCCCTTTCATAAATTTGGTTAAACAGTGCACTTTTATTTTTAATAAGTGTCCTTTATAAATGTCTTAAATAAACACAAAAATCAGAACAAAAATCTTTTTTAAAACGACAACGGTTTATTATGCCTGTATCTAGCTTGAATACGTCTATGATTCATGTAGTGTATGTGTGTCTGTCTGTCTGTCTGTGCTTAATGCATCTCCCAGACCGCAGCTCTGTTTAGCATAATGAACAGGGCACTTTCTTTAAGTTAATTTTTTCATTATTGCTATTTAATCTAATCACACAAAATATAGCTAATAGCACAAATTAGTTTCAAAATCATTAGTCACCACCAGTCAGTAAGAGAAAGCCAGTGAGTGAAAATCTGTGCTACAATTTTAATCCAAGAGTTACATCCATAGTACAGTTAATTTGCTCATTTCATTCAAAAGCACACATTATGGATCTGATTGTTCAGCATTACATCATGCCTCCAAAACATTTAACCCAACTTTTTAGCATTGCACAATGCTTTCAAAACATCCAGGCCTTCTAAAAAATCGTTGGGCAACCTGGTTGCATGCCTACTTAGAGCTGTTACTATTTGAATGAAGCCACAAGGTCTAAAAATGGTGTTTTGAGTGGCTTTCTTTATGTTTCATGTTGACATTGGTCGGGCATACCCTCTAGTAGTGCATAGAGGCTCAGCGCTTTTGTTGCTTTATGTGTGTACTAATTGCTATGACACAATTCATAGCTACAGCAAATAAATAAGAATTATTAACATTTTGTCTCAGTTTCTAAATTCATGCGCTATTCCGAGAGAAGTTGGTTTAATTTCTTAGAGAACTGACTTTGCTGTGGTGTATGACCTAAGCAAGCATATGTATAATCAACTATAATCAACGTCTCTGTCATCCTGCAAGTGCATCTGGCTGGACATTGAATAGACTATTGTTTGAACCTTGACCACGAAGTGTAAGCATAATAAAGTGGGACATTTTTTTGGAATTTTTTTCTATTTCCAGGAAAAACAACAATTTCTTTTTCTTTTTTTTTTGTTCAGTTTTGAATTTCTGCAAATAGTTCATTTTTTTTTTTATTTTTATGTTTTTGTTATTTTTTATAATTTTTAAAGAAAATTTGACTCATTTTATGCTTTAGTAAATATCAGTGTACAATTACAATATTTCCTATCTCAACCAGTTATAATGCTGCCATCATTAATGTGTGAAGTTGATAATACCAGTAGAATTCAAAGTTAGCAATCAGTTACTCCATAGTTGCTATGGCTATATAAATTATATAGCCTACAAAACCCATGTATGGTTTGGTTTGTCTGATTCAAATATCTATAGCTATAGCAATAATGGGCTAAAAATGTATAGATGTTTGACTAATCCCACAGTTTTTGAAGCAGCCCCACTGAACTTGGTGGGCTTTCATTTGGGACCAAGCCATCCATAAAGTACCCCTGCTTTTTCAAAATTGGCCTATTATAGCCCTTACCTCCCTAATCCCCATATGGGGGTACCCGCAGTTTTGGGAGGAACCCCACCAAATTTTGTGGACTTTCATTTGGGACTGGGGCAGCTGTTAGGGTATCCTTGGATCTTCTAAATTGGCCCCACTGGCCTATTAAAGCCCCCTCCTGGGGGGCCTTGGTTTTTAACCCCCACTCAAAAAAGAGAAATAATTCTAATCCACCCAAGGTTATTTTTCCTATCTATATTTTGGGGTGGGTGGGAGTTTTTTTCTTCCTCTTTTTTTTTTTTTTTTTTGGGGGGGGGGGGGGGAGTAGTGGTTTGGGAGACACCCCACAAACCTTAAGCAAACTAAACAAGTTTGTAATTACAGGAAGTTGAAGACCAGCTGAAAAGCTGCCTGTCTGTCGGTTTTTTAAATAGTATATAGTGTTCTTGTGAGTGCATGCAGTTTAGTCTTGAGAATGGCAGAAAGGAGAAAAACTTACGTCTTGGTAACTATTACATATATTCACTAAATATACAATCTATTAGTATATTCATCTTACTATAATTCTCTATGTTTATTGGTTGTTCTTCTTTTGTTTGTTTGTTTGCTTGTTGTTGTTTTTTCTTGCATGTTTGCTTGTTTGCTTGATTGTTTGCTGGTTAGATATCTCCTCCAAGACGCTTTGGCCTAGAGGACTCAAACTCTCAGGTGTTGATGGAGATCACCCAAGGATGGATTTAAGTGAAATTTAGTGAAGATCAGATTAAAACTCTGCCCCCTAAATGCTGGGTTTTGTTTTCTTCAAATTTTCCTTTTGGGGGGGTGGGGGGGGGGGGGGGCTCAATTTCATGCATGGGTAACCCACCAAGCTGCACTATGAGTATTGAGTATTACAAATCATGATTGTGTAAACACGCTCTAAGTGAGGTCAGAAAAACTTTTCTTATTAAAATTTTTCAATTTTTTTAGTTAGTTTGATATAGGAGCCAAATTTTCAGGAGTTGATGGGAGGCACCCAAGGATGGATTTAGGCAGGGTTTGAGCCCAGTAGGCCCAAATGTCTGGGTGTAGATACAAACAATTTAAGTCTCAAATTATACTGAGATGTTTTTATAGGATGGGTACTTGCTGTAAATACACCCTAAGTGAGATCAGCAACAGTGGCCAAACTTTTGTAGGCCCAAGCATTTGGGAGGAGATAGCGAACAAACAAAATACAACAAACAAATCTTGAATTATAGAAAGATGCCTTTTTTATCTTTCCGCTATGGACAGGTACTTAGCTAATTTACTCAATATAAGGCCACAAAAAAAAAAAAAAAAAAAAAAAAAAAAATCAAAATCAAAATCAGGTACATATCTAAAGACATTGAAAAAACACAGCACATATCCTCAAATGATCTCTGACCTGTGACTTCAATGATCTCTTGGCCTCTATGACTTCAGCTAGTTTTCAAGTAGTTTATATTGTGCTTTTATCAGGAGGATCTTTGTAAGAGTAGAAGTGCATGAGAAACAGGAAATTGAACTCAATGTGTTTTTTCAAGAAAATCCACTATTGTACTCTCAATTGTGGGTAGTTCACTTACATTTATGGCTTCTCCGCAAGTTTTATCTTGTTCCTTATTGGGATCAAGTAACTTATAAGTCTCCCCAGTTGGAAAAAGGTGCACATAAAAGTAAAATTAGGGACAGGAAATAAATAAAAAATGGAATAAAAAACCAATTAAAAAGTGAGGATAAAAATATACTTATTCCTCACGTTCACCTGGGCATGCTAGCTCTATATTACGCTGAACTGGGCAAGATAGAGTTATATCATGCTAACCTAGCCATGCTAGCAAACCTGGACACATTCGTGCTATATCGCGCTAACCTGGGTAAGCTAGTGCTATATGAAGCTATATCCGCTAATGCTATATCATGCTAACCTGGGCAAGCTAACGCTATATCATGCTAACCTGGGCAAGCTAACGTTATATCATGCTAACCTGGGCAAGCTAATGCTATATCATGCTAACCTGGGCAAGCTAGCGCTATATCATGCTAACCTGGGCAAGCTATGGGCAAGCTAACGCTATATCATGCTAACCTGGACATGCAAGCACTGATTGGGTACAACTAAGCACTTTTACTGCATGGAAACCCTGTGGTTATAACCAAGTTTTTTTTTTTACTGAATAGAACCCAGAAGTTGTAAATCTTACCACAATTTTTAATCTCATCTTAAATGTTCTAAAAAAATTATTTGCCTGGTCTAAAGCACTAATGTTTTAAAAAATATTATAGTAAACAGAGGCCCATTGCAGCTTCGCTTGCAATAATCAAGCCACTGGTTGTCCAACAAAAAATTTTTGTAATGGTGTTTGCAATATTTATCCTATAAATAATCAAGCCACATGTTGTCCATGGGACCAAAAAATAACAACAAAACAACAACACATAGAGGCACCCACAGGTTTTGGTGTGGCCTTGTTTACAGTAGAACTTCATCATAAATGAATGTGGTAGTACGGCAAAACCTCAAATTTAAAATTTTTAAAAGTTATGAACTTTCCCGCCATTAAGTAGATAGTGAAATGGAGCAATATTAGGAAGCACAGGCTGACTACTTTGCTCACTTTTTTTGAATGAATGCATTCCATAATTGCAGCTGCTGCATTGTTCTCTCTCTCTCCCACAGAGCTAAACAAATCTTTGAATGAAGGAGAGAAAGGAGAGCTGCAGAAATTACAGTACTGGGTTGTGGGCGTTCTCAAGTAAAGAAAATTATGAATTAGGCAGTAATTATAAATTTATTTAGCTGAAAAGCTAAATTGTTAAGTTAAAAAAATTTAAAAATTTTTAAATAATTTGTTGTCTTTTTAAAAAATTTTTTTTATTGAAAACATAACATCGGCTCAACCTTATCTTAGTAATCTGAATAGCTGCTGGGTTACCCTTTAATGCTTGCTCAAAGCAATCCAGTTCAGACCTGCTCCTCACCGAAATATTATTATTTTGCTTTCTAACTTCTATTTTAAAACAGGGTTGTTATGGTGTTGACCCTGTACTGATTCAAACAAAATATCCCCAAAAGTATACCAAATATTGGCACTAACTCTTTTGTTTGACCATTTTAGGAAATTATTTCATACTACAAACCATTCCTGGAAGTTAAAAATTAAAATGATAGAAGTTTTATATAGATTGGAGCAGTGTAGTGGGAGATAGGTGTGAACAAACAAACATACAAACATAAGAGCTATTTATATAGCTATATAGAATATTTGTGACAGGTCTTAGTGTGGGACTGCTCTTCTTTTTAATTGAATAGGATACCAACCAGTACTAGCATATGTAAATCATGCTATAAACAGCCGGTAAAAGTGTGGAGTCTTGAAATTATTTCTTTGTCAGCTAAAATTATTGCTAAAGCAGTTAGTGCAATTGTAAGCACAATAATTTGTCAGCATGTTGGCAACCAAAGCCCACAGCTTAAACTGCACCCTTTAGGTACCATACCTTAAACAACAACAACCTTAATACATTTTGTCATTTGTGTAACTTCTAGTGATTTCTTTGGAGTATGTTAGACAAAAGGGGGATCAGCATGGTCACTCCATATTAGTTCTTGAATTAAATGATGTGGCTCATAAAATTACATAAATTTCTTCTATAATTTAGTATCAACTTTGTTGCAACTATAACATACTCTGTGAGAAATGTTTCTCTACTGTTGCAGATTTGTGTCTCGGACCTACTGAACCCGATCAAGCAAGGCATCAGAAATGGGAAGCCCCGCTATATACATAACTGTTTCCCCTATCATGGCACCATGTGGAACTATGGAGCTCTCTCTCAGACGTGGGCGGATCCCAATCACATTGACAAGGACACCAAGTGCAGTGGTGACAATGACCCCTTGGACGTCTGTGAAATTGGGTACAGGGTGGCCAAGCGAGGAGATGTGAGGTCTGTCAAGATTTTAGGAACGTTGGCTGTTATTGATGAAGGTATGTTTGTTTTTTACCTTTATAGTATTATTTTATTAGATTGAATTCTGAGCACAATGAAAAGGTGTCTCTTTTTTTTGTTGCAATTTAGCCATCATTGTCTACCAACATGGACCTGCAGCTTACGTCGTATAAATTCCATCACATAAAACTTAAAACATATACTCATCCTGTAAGTCCCATAAACAGTCATGCTAAAAGAAATTATTTTAAGTTCTTTAATCGGCTAATTAGCCAATGTATAGCCAATGTATAGTAATGCCCCATAGTTAGCCTGTTGCAATCTCCTTATTAAGTTGCTGTGTACAACCTGGTGCAAAAATTTCCCTATTTTTTCCTTCTTACCCACTACCCTGCCATCAATTCATGTTCCTTTTTTTTCTTTCTTCAACTATCTCACATTCACATAATCATCCCCACCCCCCCATCTCTACATTACAGGTGAGACTGATTGGAAACTATTGGCTATAGACATTGAAGATCCTCTGGCAGAGAAGCTCAATGGTGAGGCTACATTGTAATCCATCAGCTGATCCAGTGTATCTATCTGTCCACCTTGTATTTGCAGATATTGAAGATATCGAAACATATATGCCTGGTTTTATTGAGGTGAGATTACTTTTATATAAGTACACGTATGTAAATAGAGCACATACTGAATATGTTAACATGAAGTAACTTAATATATATTAAAGGTTTCATTCAGGCCTACCCCCAGCCCACTGAGCAACCCCTTTAGAAATCGTGTTATTGAATTTCCATTATCAATTTTAAAGTCATGTGCTTGACAAAGTACATTAACAGTTCAAGTATGTATATATATGAGATAAGAGTCTGGATGAGAATTTACACAGCAAATTTTATATTTTTTCTACTTCACACATCAATGACAATTTCATGTAATTGGACAGGCTAAGTTCAGTTAAGTGGTTATAAAAGTGATTGTTTACTATTTCATACTCTGAGGAATGGCTGTCTTCAGTGGCCAATACTCGGCATGTTAATAAATTATTATTTCAGTGATTTAGCTACAGAACAATTGATAAGATATATAACTGAATGCAGCATGGTGGTAGATCACTGGCAGTCAGAAGGTTGCAGATAGCTTCATGTCGTTCACTAGTTTGTGGTTCTCCATCAGTCTTGGTAGCTCTTTCAATTTTTCCCCCTTTCATTCTGCAGACAAGAGTGTGCCATTTCTTCATTTCCTTCGGCATGTTTATTCACTTGCAGGATTGATAAGTTAATGACCTATGGGCCTGATGGTAAATGGAGTATGAAAAATGATTGTGGCAGCCACAACAGGCAATAGACCAAATTAAAAAGGATATTAAAAAAAAAGCTGTGACTAATCAGTGCCATAGGGAACATTCATGCCAAGTTTCATCAAAATCGGTCCATGTTTCTACGAGGAGTTCCAGGAAAAATACTTATACAGACATCCATAATTTGATATTAAGTTATGAGATTCAATTTTTTCCCCTTCTTTTTATTGGGGGGGGGGGGGGGGGGGGGATCTTCCACATAAAATAAAAATTCCTACATTTGTCCCTCTCTATCCCCAGAAAAAAAAATTGTAAATGAAACCCTGCTGTAATGAGCACTTAACAAGTTTGATCAACAGCTGTATCTGTAGTCAAAATATTCAACTATTTCAGGTGGGCAGTCACAATCAGCTAATTGGATGAAACAATCAAAATTTGCTATCAACTCTATTTTGTTTGAATCCATACAGCCAATAAGTATATTTGTCATGTGGTCAAAGTAAGTGATAGACGTAATGTATGACTATTTAATAGGATCAGGGCAGTCTTAACAGAATTATGGTCCCCAGAGTGCACAGGAGCCCCACCTACACAACCAATCACAGGATTTCTTTTTAATTAAAAAAAATTAATTCTAGATGGCTCTTTTAGGGAGAGGGGGGGGGGGGTTTCAGGTAAAAAATAACAACAAAAAAATTAATAAAAAAAAAATCAATTGAAAAAAAAGTGAATGCAGTAGTGCTATAAATTTTGTTACTGCCTCAAAACTCAAGAATAAAACAGTTGCCTATCATGAGCTTTTATGTACTTTTGACAGCTGTAGTTATATAGCTTAGTAGAGAGCTGAGATATCTTGAGGTTGGTTAGTTGGTATGTTCCAGCAGCAAGACAGTTACAT
>OZ017787.1:3990610-4049833 GCA_963969325.1 Lycopodina hypogea
TGAAAATAATTTCAACAGATATTATGATAAGACTGTAATCCTGCTGAGGACCACAATATTGACCTCCCAGAATTGCCTCAGTACCTAAGAATTCAAATAGAAAATGGGAGTCAGCCAAATGTATTTACATCTGCAAAAGTATACTTCCCCAGCAATTTTACTTAAAGCAAGTGATCAACTCCATTGTGAGCTAAAAGAAGTAAAGAAGGAGGAGGGGGGGAGGGAGGGAAATGGGGGAAAAGAAATAAAATTTTAAAAGGGTAAGGAAAGTAAAAAAGCTCAGTCCTGGGTTCACTCTGCTTGGTAGACTTGTGCTTTAACCACTTGGCCATGCATATATAGCTATAAGTAATGTATACTGTGCTAGCAGAGTGCCCAAGTGATGCCTACCCAATTCCAATGGTTGCAGAATGCCTAGGGTGGAAGAGGGGAAAAAAAGGGGGGAGGGGGGGGGGGGTGGGAAAAGGAAAGTAAACCATCTCTCAATTAGATCACACGCATTGCAGTGGAAAAGGGAAGGACTGGCCAAGGACATGAACTCGGTATTTTTTGAAGCAGTGACAGTGTTCTAACCAGTGAGTATAGTTCACAAAAACACACACAAATTAAAGACAGTAGCTGTATTGAACACTCCATTTGTTTTGATTGCCAAATTAAGCACTAATAGTAAAGTGAAGGTAGGTAAATTGCTTAATTTATGTGTTTAGCAAGAGCAAGCAATGGCATCCCAGGAAAAGTTTGATAAATAACTTCATTATTTCCATTTTCCAATGTAGCAGACATTTTGAATGGTGTTATGGAGATAGCTAATGTGCATGGTTTCTAGTGTTTCTGCCATTATATGAACAAGAATTACTGGAATATAGTTGTGCTGTCCAAATGAAATAATCCACAAACACATGGTCATTGACTATGTCCCCATCTACAATGATGAGCAATCTAGGTGAGAGCAAAGCTGCAGCTAATTTTTGGGAAGAACCTGAAGAGGGACTCACTGGGTATTGCTGAAGTCAATTAGAAATGGTGATAATGAATCCTGGGAAGGAAGGGGCATTTTGCAGGTACAGTATTGTACAATGCCAGAACAATCCAATCCCTGTAAGTATAAAAACAGCTCTCTCTGGAAGATTCCAATGCAATGGACTTTAGCTATGCACAATTGCTACTTAATAATGGTGGATGAATGAATAGTGTGCAGGCTCCAGCCAATATTTTGGCCAGGACCTCTCATTAATAATAACACTACAGTAATAGTACAGTAACACAACAGATTTTGAAAACGTTTTAGTTTCCATGGAGTCTGAGACTCTGAGGTGCCAAAGTCAACCGGCATGAGCACATCAGGACTTTCCTGGGGGGGACCCCACCATCTCAAGTGGGGAAGTGGCAACCAGTCTCCTCAACATCCCGTCCCCTATTTTTTTCTTGTCCCTTTGTAAAGTTAGTAAGCCACGTGTTCGATTTCTGTTGGACAACCTTTTTTTTTCCTTTCCAGCTGGATTGTATAATACAGCAAATCCTGAATTTATGTTGAGTGTATTAAAAAAATCGCTTCAAATATCCGGTATTTCGTCCTTGGGGGTCTTCAGGAGAGCGATGGCGTATTCTATTGAAGAGAGGGGCAATCTTTTCAGCATGGACTACAGAGTCTTCTTCAGTAAGAGCAAGCAATTGGTGTATTACTTTTTTCTTAGTATTCATGATATCACTTGTCAGAGTTAGGAGTGGCTAAATGTATTTATTTTGAGCTTGTAAATCCATGCAGAAAATGGAGACCAGTATATCTCCCCATTCCATGATATCCCATTGTACCCCAAGCCTGAAAACAAAGCTATCTGCAACATGGTTATGGAGATACCACGCTGGAGCAATGCCAAAATGGAGGTGAGAAGAATTCTTAATTGGTTGTCAGACTTCCTGTTACATAATGGACAGGGAGTGAGGGGGTAGTGGGTGTGGTTTGGGAGATGAGTCACCAAATATTACTTTTGTTTCGTTATAGTGCTTTTCATTAAAGCTAAACTAGAAATATTTACTTTTTGCTATCGAGTGTTATGAGTTGTTGGCAAAAAAACGAGGACAGACTGTCACTTGCAGTGGCTTTGAAAAATGAGTGACTATTTCAAGACTTTGCAAGGTTCAGCTAAGGCTTAAAATCTGGAAAAAGTTAGCCTTTTTTTTTTTTTTTTTTTTTTTTTTTTTTTTTTTTTAGTAGAAGGCAAAGATGATCCATTTATCTCTTTCAATGCTAGTATGTCTCAGAGAACTTGAAATTATTGCCAGTGGTGGAATACGGCCATAGCTTTGAGTGCTTTATTGTGAGACATCTGGTTTGTCCATTCTGGAGAATCTGCTTGCCTGGAAGCAGTTGGATGCCTTCAACTATTTCCAGAGTGGCTTTGTCAGAACCATTTTAGTTTGTAAATTGAATGATACACATTTTGAAGGCCAAATTTGATCCCAATCAGTATTCACTGGATATTTCTATTGCCATTTTTTGGCCGCAGTTTGCTTCCTTTGCTGCTGTGGTCACCAGGTATTCCCGTGACCACCAATAAAACAAGATCAACCACTTTTTCAGAGGACACTTCAATTTACTGAAGAAAAAAAGCTACCTGCATAACACGAGCAACACTTGGCTAATTGCAATGCAGATATTATTAGGATTCTTTGAAGTTGTGATAACTAAGTACTAATTCAGATGGATGTGGTTGCCTTGCACTTAGGTCATCCCCAAAGAGATCCATCAGTCAAACTTGTTTTGCTCCAACTTTTCTTTGATACACCACACCTTGTGTTACACAAATGCAGCTGCAATAGTCCATGGGCATTATCATTTATATCAGACAGTAATATACCTTGGATAACTGCAGAATGTTGCTAACAAACCCTCCACCCTGAGGTGCTGAACCAGCTCAGCTGTTGATCCGAAAATAGAAGCATTATATTAATGTATCAGTTCCACTAACACAACTCAACTACTTCACACTTACTAAACAACTCTACAAATTCTTTAACAACTCCACAAAATTTAGCCCTCTATAACAATGTTGTGTTCTTTATATATTAAATAATTTGATGACATCACTCTGTCAATCCTAGCCAACTATACTTATTGTCTCTGTTTCTTGCAGGTTGGTTTCCAACTACAATTGTTCCCAGACTTCCTGCATCTTCCTGTTCTTCATCTGCACTTTGCTTCCTACTTACAACTGTTCCCAAACTTCTTATTTCTTCTTTTTTTGGTTGAATCTACATAACTTTTTAGAAGTTTCTCTGGCAGCAACTATCAAAGTAGCTATTCAGATGTATGAATTGTTAATGATCCTTAAGGCATCATCTTTGTCGGTTGCACACAAGGTGGCGTCCTTGAAGATTTCTACTAGATATGTGACATCCTAGGGACTAGTGTCACAGACCAGAGCAGTGTAGAACACAGTAATTGAAGTATATAAAGGTTATTCTCACTTGAAGGGCATCAAGGGCAGGATTATGGAAATACAGTTCAGTCATGTGATCATGTGTTATTTCTCGAGCTTCCTTATGAACTCAGTTGTTGACTTTTGATAGTGCCTTGAAAATCTGAGATTTTTTGATTGAACAATAGATGATTGTATACTTGGTATTGATAAGAATTTTTTTAATTTTTTTTAATGTGTGCTTTCAAATGTCTCATTACAAGCAGCTGTACCAGTCTTGAAATATTGAGTTTTATTCGACCTCTAGTGGTGGTCCCAGCTGCTTTCATAGAGAGAGCTTTCCCACTAGTATACCTTGATGCCATTTTCTTAATACAAACTATTTTTACTGATAAATTTGAGAACTATTTTTAATGATGAATGTGAATATCAATGGAAGATAAGCAGCGCACAGCTAAAATATTCTTGGCTGCTCACTTGCTCTATATCATCAGCAAACCTATTTAAAAATCGATTAAAAAGCTATAATCCAAAACCATAAATAAAACAACAAACAATCAAAAGCATTATATTAAAATGATGTCATACTGTTATTTATAATTTTGGTGAACAATGCTGGTATTATGTCATTATTGATTCAGACTAATTAGTTAAGGCAGAATTAGCAATATTTTTTTTACCAAAAAGAATGTAATCTTCATTTCCTCTGCACATATCAGATTCAGAGGAATTTGACCCTCCAAAACAGTATGTACTTTGTTTTAGCAAACCTATCACTTGTTCATCTTGACAGTTGCTTTGGACACTCCAGATCTTCAAGTGACAAGTGTTTCTTCCCTCTGGTGAAGGGTAGAATTTCCATGGAGCCCTGCACCATAAAACTTCAGATCATCTATAATGTTGAATTCTCTATCAGCAAGGAATCTCTCTTCAGGTTCATGTAATTAGAAAAAAAAAAAAAAAAAACCCCAACGAAACATCAATCAGAAACTCGCCCCCCCCCCCCCCCCACCCAGTACTCTTATATATATATATATATGTGTGTGTGTGTGTGTATGATACAGTGCCACGAGGAGTTACTTAAGTATAAATTTTAACAGTATTATGCCTTTTGTAATTCGAATTTTTCGTAGCCTGAATTTGAAATCCAGTTGTTCCTTCAGTACATTTTCCCCCAGAACAATCAATAATATGAATGATGATAATGCCTCTGGGTAGGAATTAGGAATACTTAAATGCTTCTGGTGTGTTCTGCCACAGACTATCACATGATGGCATATCAGGTCTCCATTTATGGAACATTGGGAGTGATTGTCTTAGTTGAAACTTCCTACCTCAATGCAAAATAGTTAATAGTTAAATTCGGACTCAATTTCATTAGCACTACCACTTATTCATCCTGAACAGAGAGTTTATGTGAAGACTCAATATTTCATGACTAGGAAAGTACTTGCGTGAAGACACTGGATGTTGGCAGACCAGTATAAATCTTCCATGTGGAATGGTCGTCCATCAAGAATACTGCACTGACTGCAGTGGAAGCAACTGCTTCACGTCCTATCACATCTGCCCTGCTTGCGTTTCTTTCTCATTGGAATGGGGTTGGATCTGGACCAAGTGAATCATGTTTTTTTTCCTTTTCTGTTTTTTTTTCTCTTCTATTACTGGCAGTATCCTCAGCCTCCTACATTCAGGATCTTTAGGAAATTTAAGAAAAGCTAGGGGTTTTGATCCTTGCTATAGCGGTTGGTACAATTGAAGGCTCACCAACTGATCGGCATGCCAGCCTGCCACTCTCTTGTCAACTAAAATCCAGCGCTCAAACCACACCCAATGGATATTAAGCCTTACAAACAAGCTTTATACTATATTTTGTCATTTGCATAACTTTCAGTAACTCCTTTAAAGTGTGTTAGCGAAAGCAGATCAGCATGGTTATGCATTTACTCTAGATTGGTATTTGAATCACAAATGTGGCTCATAAATTCCCGCTCTAATTAGTATCAACATTGTTGCAAGTGTAGCATATTTGTGAGTAATGTTCCTCTACTGTTGCAGATTGCTGTCTCGGACCCACTGAACCCGATCAAGCAAGACATCAAGAATGGAAAGCTCCGCTTTGTGTACAACTGTTTCCCCCATCATGGCTACATGTGGAACTACGGAGCTCTCCCTCAGACGTGGGAGGAGCCCAGTCACATCGACAAGGACACCAAGTGCGGTGGTGACAATGACCCTTTGGACGTCTGTGAAATAGGGTACAGGGTAGCCAATCGAGGAGATGTGAGGCCAGTTAAGATATTGGGAACACTGGCTCTTATTGATGAAGGTATGGCATGTTTGGTTCTGTGTCCTCATAGTTAATATAGTATTGGTTTGTTAGATTGAACTCTGGCCACACTGAAAAACTTGCATTTTATCCTTTACCCATTTCTGTCTGCTGAATTGTGTATGCTTGTGGTCTACATTGTGCCATGTGTGACATTGCATTATATGAACAGTGACACAATAAGAAATAGTTTTTTTAATTCTTCAATCTGCTGAATACCTGATGTTTGGTAATACCCTGTAGATATGTGGGTCTGGTTCCAAGACTGATGTATTGGGTCTGGTTCCAAAACTGATGTGTTGTACCTAGTTACTCTCAGGAATGTCTTTGTGTCACACACGAGTGGGATATATACGTCGAGTGGGATATATACGTCGAGCGTGATGTCCAAGGCTAAATTAGCGAGGTTGGGGTAGGACGTGCATGTACTCTGCTTGGCTATGGTATATGAAAATTGTTCTGATGACAAATCTGGATGGACTTGAAGCTATTCTGCATTCTTTAATTATCACTTTGTTGCCATGGAGATCCTGTTGCTATCTCCTTTAAGGCCTGTCCACACTACACGTTAAAACCGGTTTCACATGTGTTTGGAATGGGTCCCACGCGTCCACACTAGAATGGGTTCGATCCAAGCAGGTTCCCTGTGAAGCCACCTGAAGGGTAGGCTTCATGTGACTTTACATACATTTAACATTCCTGATGTGCATTATTAGGAGTTTAACTACTAATGGCTCTCTTCCCTCCCGTTTGTGCTATACATTTCTGAAGGGAAAGACAGAATAGAGAAGCATATGAGCAAATAAAATATTCTGTTTTATACCAGGTGCACAAAAGCCGATTTGTCAGTCCAGCCAATTAATCAACCCCCTCAGGTAATGTGGAGCAGATTTAGCATTGTGCCAGTGTAGACACAAGAAAATGGTTGAAACCTGGTCTTGCTGGAGAGAGGTACCAACTGGTTTGTAGTGTGGACAGGTCTTTAGTTGTTGTGGAGAACCTGGTGCTGTGTCCTTAAGTTCCCTTCTAATTTTCCTGTTTACCTCGGCCACTACCCTGCATCAATTCATATTCCTTTTTTTTCTTTTCTTTTTTTTCCTTTCCATCATCTCACGTAATCATCCCCCCCCCCCCCCCCATCTCCACATTACAGGTGAGACTGATTGGAAAATATTGGCTATAGACATTGAAGATCCTCTTGCAGAGAAGCTCAATGGTGAGGCTACATTACAATCCATTAGCTAATCCAGTGAATTCTTGTGTTCATTTTGTATTTGCAGGTATTGAAGACATTGAAACACACATGCCTGGTTTTATTGAGGTGGGTTTGTTTGTATTTAAGTACGCTTATGTAAGTAAAGCAAATACTTAGGTAAAATACAGGATTTCTTCTTGGGGTGGGGGGGAGGGGAGGGGGTGGGGGCATTCTTCCCTCTGTTGTCGACTAGATACCAGCCATGTCTGCTTTATTCTCACTTTCGTGGTCCCTGCATTTATGCTGTGGTTTGGTATTTCTAGTCCTGTGATCAAGTGATGGACGTCTTAGTGGCATTATTCTTATTTGAAGCATATTTGCCACTTAGAAACTCTGTACTTTCTTTGTGTTCTCGTCTACAGCATTGGTACAGGACTCCCCAGCAGACTGGGTAGTGAGTGTTAAGACATTCTGGTACTTTACCAGTCAATATTTATTATGGTTTTTCTTACCTATCTTGTGCCCATCTCTTTTTTTGGAACAGAAAAAAGAAAAAGAAAGGAATAAAAGGGGCGGGGGCAGGGGGGCGGGGCAGGGCGGAGGGGGGGGCGGGGAGGAAGAGAGAAGAAACCAAGTCCTAGCATCAAACCACCAGAGTTTCCATTTGGGAGACCCTGTGCTTCATGCCCACAGAAGAGGTGTGGTAAAATGTGACCCTGTCCATATAACGTACCGTTTTGTTATTTTCATTATAACACCCTCATAGGAAAAGGTGTGACCAGGTGGGACTCAAACCCATATGTGCATGCCAAGTATTAGATATGTAGGTCCAATTTTGTTGGAAGTACCATTTTTGGACCTTTTGCTTCATATGCTTGCAAGAAGAGGCATGGCCAGGTGACCCAAATTTTTTGGGCTGAAAACCATCTTTGGTGTAGGATGTATCTACCACCCTGAAGAGGGTTTTAGTTAGTGTAGGCATTTGGCTGCAAAGTAGATATACACAAGGACACACACACACACACACCGTAGACACACACTCACTCACTCACTCACTCACTCACTCACTCACTCACTCACTCACTCACTCACTCACTCACTCACTCACTCACTCACTCACTCACTCACTCACTCACTCACTCACTCACTCACTCACTCACTCACTCACTCACTCACTCTTAGTCTGACACAACCACATGAAGAGGTTGGACCAGGTGGGACCAACCCATATCACCACACTGTTGTGTGTGTGGTTAAATATGTCATGAATGTAGTCTACGTGACTATTTCACAAAACCAGTGCACCTGTTGCAGCTGTACTGCCAAGAAATTAAAGAAATATTTTCTGGTAGCAGCTTGGATGGAACATGTGGGTGCTGGTATTTACACTTTTACACTGAGGTTTGTTGATCAAATCACACCCATAACCACACTCATGTTTATAATAACACTCCTGGTTATATGGAAATCACATGGAGATCACATGGAAATTTTCAGCCTGCGAAGCAAGAGCATGTGATCTCCATGTGACCAAGAGTGCATTATTCCTTCCTGTGGGTGTGTCTGTGAGTGTGGTTTGGCTGTTAAAAATTCAATCTTACTCTGCTAGTCCAATCAGGCTATCTCGTTTGTATTTTGTGGGCGTGACTAGAAGGGTATTAGCATTATCCTCGCATGGAGACCACTTGCCAAATTTCAGCCTGATCATTTCTTGGCAGTGAAAACAACTTTCAGTGGGTGTGACTAATGGCAAAACCACACCCATGACCACACCTACAGGTGGTTAATAACACTCACCTGTTTATTTGGAGACCATATGCAAAATATCAACCTGATTGGTCCAGTGGTTTGGCAGTGAAGACAACTTGCACACACGTACACACAGATTGACAGAGGTCCTGTTTATTTCCCAAGCTAGTGCAGTGATGGGAGCCTATGGCAGGACTACTCTCTCATGTTGGTTACTAAGTGTGTGGGCATTTCCTTCTGACCATAAAATGCTGTTCAACTTGCCCACATCTGTGCAAGAGTTTATGTTGAAGACACAGACACATGTTCACCTTCTGCAATGTTGGTGAAGGTTTGGTAAGGGGTATTCTTTGTTGTAGAGGATAGTCCCTGCCATCTTATTAGGACGGTGCCTTGATTGGAGCATTGTTCACCATCACATAATTATTGTCTTTGCAGTCTACTGTCAACTGGTTCAAGATCTACAAAGTTCCAGCAAAGAAACCAAAGAATAAGTTTGCATTTGATGAAAAATCTCAGAGCAAGGTGAGTAATTTAGCTTTTGTCTGTATAATCCTCAGTTGATTAATGCTGATACATATTTGTGTGTGCACGTGTGTGCGTGTGTGTGTGATGTGTTTGATCATGTGTTGTGTCTCTTGGTTTGTGTGTCTCTTGGTTTGTGTGTGTCTCTTGGTTTGTGTGTGTCTCTTGGTTTGTGTGTGTCTCTTGGTTTGTGTGTGTCTCTTGGTTTGTGTGTGTCTCTTGGTTTGTGTGTGTCTCTTGGTTTGTGTGTGTCTCTTGGTTTGTGTGTGTCTCTTGGTTTGTGTGTGTCTCTTGGTTTGTGTGTGTTTCTTGGTTTGTGTGTGTCTCTTGGTTTGTGTGTGTCTCTGCAGGAGTTTGCTCTGAGAGTGGTGCAAGAAACTCACCAGCAATGGAACCAGCTGATAAAGAAGGCGTGTGATACAGGCTCCATTTGCTGGTATGTGTATCACAACCTTCTGTTTCGTTTTTCTCACTTAAAATGTATGACGGAATTACATAACCCCACATGATTATTGTTAAGGAAATACGTAACCAACCGTTGTGTTGTGTTGTGTTGTGTTGTGTTGTGTTGTGTTGTGTTGTGTTGTGTTCAGCTTAGGCACTCTATGTGGTTTGGCAGTGAAACTAAACCAAGACATAGATAAATTAACAATGAGTGTGGATTCTGGGGCGAAGCCCTAATCCAAATGAAATGAACTCTCTTGAAGCTATGCATACAGTAGAGTGTCTATTATCCAAACTTTTTGGGACCAGGGACCAGAGGGGTTCAGATAATTGAAATAGTTGGATAACTGAAGTTGCCCCCTTGTTTATCAAATTAACACAATAGTAACTGTGTGGCTGGACTTGAGTCCTGATGGATTGCAGTTTGCCTTTATTCCAAAAAATATCTTAGGCTGTTAATTTTCCAACTTTGTACTAGTGCAGCTGCACCAGCTACAATTTAATACAGTTGGAGGAAAAAAGGCCGCATCAGGGTTTGTGTAATTATGCACATGCTATTAATACATTGTTGCATATTTTTGTTTGTTTTGACCTGCTTGCATTGGCTAAAAGTTAAGTCCAATATCATGATATGTTTAGTTGACTGACTTTCTACTGTATTTGTGCTGTTGTTTCATTTCTGTGCTCCTCTATTCAACAGCCCGGGGGCGGGGGCGGGCACTAACTCATGTAGTGACTGATGGAAGAAAATCCACAGTGTTATAGCTATATAACCATCACCATCCCAGCACTGATTTTTTTGTACATGTAATTATTTTTTTAATTAATTTTTATTTTAGGCTTCATGTGACAACATATTAAATGCAAACTATTGCTATCTAAAAATGTCCAGACATATTGCACACACAATGACTCCCACACTCAATGTGGGAGGTTCAAGAAGAGGTTAATTTTTGTCAATTTTATTAAAAATAATATTAAAAAAATGGAATGTAAAATAATAATTTATACAGCTATAACCTTTTAATTGTATTTACCTTGGCTCATGTCCTGGAGCCCCCTCCCCACCAAATCCTGGCTATGCCCATGTGGTACATACTCGAAAATTAATTTTAGTATCAGGAGATTTGAACCGTTCCATGTAGTGAAGATGGACATATCTTCATAAACTATCTTCCTTCAAATGCCGAGATCTTCCCTCTTCAGTTAAAAAAGAAGTGGCAACACTTAAAACTTGAGAATATTTCTGTCAATTTTTGTGAGGGTTGAACACCTTGACAAAGCAAACATGGATAAATCATTGTACAGAGATTACCGCAAAGAGGCCATGTCAAGAACTATATACTTCAACATAGGGAAGCTTGTGCAGACAGTAAGAAGAGACTTTCTAAGTACTTTCCAAAACCTGGAAGTATTGGTATTCATGCATGTATATTGTGTGCTTCTTGTATCCTTGATTATCTCATTTTTTGTTTGCATAATTTTTTTTGTTGTGGATTCATGGAACTAAAAAAAAATTAACCAAAATTAATAGTGAATACGCAGAAGTAATAAGTAATTATTGTATGTTGCAAACTTGGTTAGTTTTAATAATTACTCTCAACCCAGTATGAAATCTCTAGCCTTAGAAAAAAGTGCAAAAAGTTTAGTTAGTATCTTTTTTGCTCTTCGTGGCAACTTCTTGAAGTAAACATTTCATCACTCTCCCAGGAAGATTGGCATGAAAATAGAACTTTGCTTTCAACCGGCCGTGTGCGTATGCTACTATTACTGCAGTTAGTCAAAGAATTGGAAGAGAAGGACGTCTTAAATTGGAAGTTTATGGTGTACCTTTATTTTAAAATGAATTTTTTTTTTTGTAAGTGCATTCCATATGTTCAAGTAATGCTTGGCAGTATCTGTGCACTTCTTTATGGGATATAGAGCTAAGTTGCTTGTAGAATGGTAAACCTCTTCAGGAATAGTGATTGCCTGGGGTGTCATGAAACTACTGGTCCTTTAAACTTAGAAAGAGAGTGAGCAATCACAAAGTTATTAGGATTTGCTGGGGCTGAAGTAAATGCAAATTGATATGAGTTTTTAAAAAATACTTTTAAATCCTCACTCATATACATGTCGATTCAGTTGGTATTTGTGCAAGAGGTGTTATTAGATACATTGGGGTGGTTGGGTACATGTGTTGTAATTTTTAAAAAAATTTTATATGCTAGTAATTTTATAGCTTGGTGCAAGTACTTTAATAATAATACTGTTATACTCCATTTGTGTCACTTGGGTATGTGGGTGGAGTTGTGATTCATTTTATCTTAGTATAATACATGCAATGTGTATCTATCTATTTCTCTCTGTCTGTCCACGTGAGATGCATCTCCTCTAGTATAGCCCTTTTGAATGGTATCAGATTACAAATTGGTAGTTACCCATGAACAGGAAAGTTTATCTAATGGACGTATGTCCTAGCTCTAACCTAAGTTTCGTCAAATCGGGCTGGGGGTCCATGAGCAACCCCTGAAAATTTTGGAATGATTGGTCCAGGTGTTTGGGAGATGCATGTGCACAAACAGACAGACAGACAGACAGACAGACGGACGGATACACTACATGAATTATTGTAAGATGAAAGAGAAACAGATATCTTCAATTAACTCTACAAGAAGCCTGTGCAAATTTCCATTGTTGATATTGATTGTTGTTTCTTGTCCATTTAGTAAGAATACGACAGTGACTGGCTCTCCTGACCACATAACTGCCACTGAGGCCAAAGGTTATGTAGACAAGACTCCTCCTAGTGGACCTCCCAATGCTATTGATCCTATTGGTGAGTTCTTGCTATGTTTAAACAGGACCTGCAGGCGTAGTACTCATAGTGGACCAGTAGGATGAGTATTTATAGTGCACCAGTTGGATGAGTATTTATAGTGCACCAGTTATTTGTTATAGTGCACCAGTTATTTGTTATAGTGCACCAGTTATTTGTTATAGTGCACCAGTTATTTGTTATAGTGCACCAGTTATTTGTTATAGTGCACCAGTTATTTGTTATAGTGCACCAGTTATTTGTTATAGTGCACCAGTTATTTGTTATAGTGCACCAGTTATTTGTTATAGTGCACCAGTTATTTGTTATAGTGCACCAGTTATTTGTTATAGTGCACCAGTTATTTGTTATAGTGCACCAGTTATTTGTTATAGTGCACCAGTTATTTGTTATAGTGCACCAGTTGGATGAGTATTTATAGTGGTCGAAATGGGGAAGGAAAAGTTAATGGAGGGGGGGTGGGGGTGTGTGCGTTTTATATTGTAATGGTGATAACAGGTGACATGCGAGGTGCACTAGTAGTAGTAGGCAGTGCTTTCATTTGCGAGGATGTGACAATCTCTCATGTGTGTTGTTGTTCTGCAGTGGATAAATGGCACTACGTTCTGTGAGAGCAAGAGTTGATGATCAAGAAACTGTTGGTTGGACTGTTCAAAGAATGGACACTAGAAATTTATAGTTGGTGGAATGTTTCTTGTACGAGTAATTTTTCCCCTTCTATTTCTATAACAACTTATTTACGTTGCTATTTTTACAAACAGGGCCGAGGTATATATAGAATGGTTGAAACATTTCAATGACTTGCATGCAATTGCGGCCTTTGGCCGCATTGCTTGCAAGTGGTCACAAAATTGTCTTAAGGAAGGATATGTCTTATGAGTGGACATGTCTTTCTGGACTAAATGTCTTTCAGGATGACATGTCTTATGAGAGCATTCTTTGTAGGAGAAAATGTTTTGTGGTGGGTCATGAGAACTCCTTGATGAGGTAAGGTTTTACTGGAAGGTATGTTTTATTGGAAGTCATCTATTACATGATGGCATGTCTTTCAGGTGGACATGTCTTATAGGAGTAAATATAGTACGTGTGGACATGTATTATTGAGATACATGAATTGAAGTAGGATATGTTTTACTGGATGGCATGTTCAACATGTGGGCAGTTGTATAGGAGGGCATGTCATGCAGATGGACCTGTATTACTGGAGGACATGTGGTAGTGGTGGTCATGTCTATCATGAGAATATCTGTTATGGGAGGACATGTCCAGTAGGTGGGCATGCCTTGAGGGTCTGTGCAGAAGCTGCAACCATTGAAGCTGCTGCGTGCTGGTGGTTTTTTTGGCACATTTAGTTTGTTATTTTGTTTGTTTTTTTAAAAAGAAAAGTCAATCATCTTCTTGCATGCTCGAAAAACATATTCCCTTAACTGTGGTTTTTAAAATAGGTGTTTAAATGTGCCAGACAATGATGATGGGAGGTTCAGTTTGTACCATGCACCACTAAGATTGGTTGGGAATTTTTGCTGGATTAATTTTCGTATTTACGCTATGTCTGTGGCTCTTTTAGCACTAAGCTCTGTTGGCACATTTAGTTGTTTTTTTTTTCCCCTTCAACTTCCTCCTGTGAAATCCTTGATTGTTATTATTTCGGTTGTAAAGGAACTTAATTATGTTGTACAGGAATAGTGGGGGGTGGAGGGAGGTGGGGGCTGGAGGTGGTTAGTGGGAGCACAATTCTGTACCTATGGCTGCTCTCCCAAAGCAGCAGTCCATTACAGCAATAGGATTTTTTAACGTTATTTCTGAGTTCATTTTTTTTTTTTTTTTTTTTTTTTGAATTTGCATATATTACATGAGGGCATGTCTTGCAGGTGGACATGTCCAGCTGGAGTATGTGTGGTATGAGTGGACATATATTTGGAAATACATGTTCAAAGTAGGAATGTCTTATTGGAAGGCACGTCTGGCATGAGGTCAGGTTTTATAGGATGGCATGTTATGCAGGTGGACATGTATTGCTAGAAGGCATATGGTAGTTGTGGTCTTGTCTTTCATGAGAATAACTGTTGTTGGAGGACATGTTTAGTAGGTGGGCATGTCTTGCTAAGCTGCTGTTAGTTCAGGCCACATTTTGTTTGCTCCGAGACAATCTTTCAAAAGATTTAAGTGTGTAATGTTCTTCTTGGGTGTGTAGGTTTATTTTTGTGGTCTGCTTTGTTGACATTTTTTTAAAATTGAAAACTTAATCGACTCATGAGTACTTAATAAATATCTCTCTGTTTACTATGGTTTGAAAGCACCAGCTTAAAAATTATAGTTTAAGTGAGCCAGACAATGTTGATGGGAGGTCCAGCTGTTGACACATACCACCATGATTGGTTTGAAATCTTTGCTGGAATATTTTCATATTAATGCTATGTCTGTGGCTCCTTTAGCAATAAGCTCTTTTGGCACTTTTTTTCCCCCTTCTTTCTTCTAACACTGTTCTTCCTGTGAAATTATTGAGAGCTGTTATTTTTGGTGTTTTGGTTTTGTTTTTGGTTGTACAATAACTTAATTAATTGTACAGTAATAATAGTGAGTGGTAATGTGGTGGATAGGTGGTGTGCCAGACATGTGATGAAATATGGTATGTTCTGTGTGCCCGTAATGTGGTGGATAGTTGGTGTGCCAGACATGTGATGAAATGTGTTCTGTGTGCCCGTAATGTGGTGGATAGTTGGTGTGCCAGACATGTGATAAAATATGGTGCGTTCTGTGTATCCAAAACATGGTGATAAATTTGGTTCAATAACTTTTGTTTTGTAATTAATTGCAATCAAAGTTTCTCAGTCAGAAATAAGTTTGATTAAGATTACATATACTTGGCTTAAATGTTATTCAAATACAAATTACAATCACTGTAATCCAATTGCAATTACATTTTAAATTACTTTTGAAAACTTTTTCCCATTAAAATGCAATAATTATAAGCATCAGTGATCAAATTCATATCTGCCAGTCTTCCATGAGGGGGCTTGTACGATGGAGGAATATGGAAGCAGTCTGTCAAATGTATAAGATAATGGCACAGCGGTGTACCTCAGGAACAAAATTTTGATTAATGAAATTTGATGAAGAAAAGAGTAATCTAATTTAACAACAAAATTGAACCCATAGAACACACACGAGAGTAATGACACTCCCGGTTTTGTGCAGATCACATGCTCCTGCTCTGCTGTACTAATCAGGCTGAAATTTGGCATTAGGTGTCCCTCTAACCAGGAGGGTATTATTACCCTCCTGTTAGTGTAGTATGGATATGGTTAGGCCAACAAACATTAGTGTATGTGCCAGCACTCACTGTTCCATCCAGGCTGCTACCAGCAAATCTTACTTTTGTTTGTACTGTTATACTACTTTCTACATTATTGGAACAATACCTCTCAGAGAAACTGCACCAGTTACTGGTATATACACAAAAGGGCATACAGAATTGAATACAAATGTTATATATCCTGAATAAGAGTTATATAATGAATACAATATTGCTCGTGTCACGTTGTGTGACCAACAATGATAATTTCTATTGTTCACAGGTGACCATGAGGAACTGAATTCTCATAATTCAATTTTCCATATAGGTAATTTGTTTGTCTGAAAAATACTAAGGTTAAGTTGACAAGCATGTGTATTCAATTCGGAGTACGATATGTTCTCCTTCCAGCATATAAAGTGTCCCCTCCCCCTACAAATTGCTGTTGCCGTCCAACATGGGAATACTGCTGCACTGCTTGGATCAAGCTCATGCTATGAATATCATCATTTTCTTGTTAATAAATTTGTTTTATATATTATATGATATTTGTATATTATTATTATTTCATGCAATATTTATGGAGGATACACAATGATGATTTTGTTTCGATTTTGCACATAGGATCTTATAAATTTTTTTTTATAACAAAATAGTCATGACATCTGTCGAGGGTCAACCCTCAACATGGCCAAGCCAGGCCCAGAACATTTATTAGTTAATTGTAAACATATTTGAACAAGATAAATGACCAAGTTATGTGTCTGTACTTGTGCTGTTATTGAGTCTTAGGTATTACACTAGTTTATGGAACCCTATAGGTAGCTAATGTGTTTAAATTCTAGGTATGTATGTAAGATTGTATCATGTAATGCTAATGTGTGGCTAGGGGTATAAAAGACCCTGGAAAGGCCACTGTCTGGAGTCTTTGCTAAATTGCTAATAAAGTTCTTCTTAATTTATAACCTAAATTACTCTGGTATTTAAAAGACCCTGGAAAGGCCACTGTCTGGAGTCTTTGTTAAATTGCTAATAAAGTTCTTCTTAATTTATGACCTAAATTACTCTGGTATTTAAGAATCAAGGACCTTGTTAGCTGGGTATTGACTCTGGTGGCAGCAACCTATCATACCTGGGGATTAAGCAGTTCTTAAAACCCCAACAACATCAACATACATAATTGTGTTAATGTCACAATGCATACATAACCTTCATAATATATTAGTACTTTTCATTTACTGTTTTATGTGTAATGTTCCTGAAACAGACTGTGGAGCTTCAGGTACTCTAAAAGAGAGGACAATCCTATTACTTAGCATGTGCTTGGAATCCAATACTTGTTGAACTTGTGTGTCTAATATTCTTAGACATTGGGTTTTAAAAGAAGTATTAGAATATGTATATGCAATAAAGGACTGGATAATGAATATGTCATCAGTTTCTGGTATACTATGCTATAAGTTTATTCCTGGGGTGGAGGGAAGGGATCTTCATGCAGCCATAATTAGAGCAAACCTTGCCTTCAGACACTTAGCACCACATTATGTGGAATATCTTCATACCATTGTATTCCTCATATGGAAGCTGTACATGTAACTAAAATCTATACTAAATATTCGGTGGTACACAATCTATTTTAACTACAATAGCATGTAGTCTGGTATTAAAACGAGCTCGGTTGCACATTCCTGATGAGCTCAACAACTTTGCAACTACAATATACAATACTTACCAGAGTTTTATTAAGTTTTATTAAGCTAGTTCTTCCCAGACTCCTTATTCATATTGCTATTACGCAAATGAAGTATTTTAGCAATTGTTTGCAAATGAAGTATTTTAGTAATTGTTTGCGCAGTGCAGGAATGTGAGCGCAGCTAGTTATCTCGCCAGAGTAATTTTGTAATGACATTCCCAGCCAAACGCACCTATCATAATTAGTAAAAAAAATTTTGCTGGGATGACTAATCGTTCAGATACCATCCATGGAGAGTGGAATTGTACACTTGACACGCAAACAAAAGAATTAATGAATATGCAGTTCTGGTAATATAAATTACCAGGGCGATTGGGGTTGAGATTTTAAAGGTTTAAGCGTCGCCTAAACCTCCCCCCTCCAGGCCCACCCAAGCAATTTGGTAAACGGTAGAAGTGAGCACATGTGGAACTGCATCTGCATTGGTGGTGTTTGTGACAGAATGGTGAAATTCATGAAGTTTCCTTACATAGCATTGCCATGGTTGTTTACTGTTACATAGATATGATCAGTAGCATCCAGTGCAACATAATTGGCTGTGAATACATGTAGATCTAGTTAAGCTTTACAGTAAATGTCTTTGAAACTAGCTGCATAGAATATATAAACCCTTTTGTTAAAGTTCTGATGTGTTGTAATTGCTGTATGGGTATTCTCTCATTTTTCACTTTACCTCCCCCCACCATTTATGTGTTACCATTTTTAATTTATTGATCAGATGGTGTGAAAATGTATTGGAAAGAGGCTATTGAGCACAAAGTCTGCATCTGATATCAACAATAAAATGTTAAGTTAATGGTTTGATAAGTAAAAGGAGTGTAATATTTAGAATAAGAGGAATTTACAGAGGGAAGTGTTTCACAGAATTAATATTCTTGCATTTTATCTTATATGTAGATGATAATGTTTGACCTAAACTACTTGTATTACATTGAAAGATTGGATGGATTATATTACAAATGAAGTTAACTTGCATGGATCCAAAGTTGCCATGGTTATATTAGACCCTCACTTGTATGTAGCTTTTGTTGCCTTGGTTATAGTACAGTAAATCCAAGGGTGGGTATGAGATTTTCAAAAGACGAAAGGGAGGGGGGGGGGGGGGGGGGGGGGGGGGTAAAAATATAATAAACAAAGAATGAAGTGATGCTGATATGGGGTTTGTTTTACCCTCCCCCTTCATCTATATATATACACACACACACAAGTGAAAATAAAAAAATATTTCTTTGAAATAAACTGGTTAAGTAGGGATGATGTGTCAGAAAAAAGTGCAGAAACAAGAATTCTGTGACAGTGTGAGTTACAAATTCCCTACTTCACTGATTCCTGTGAACTTAGAATTCTACATGATAGTGTGACAGTCTGTGTTGTGAAATTCCTGTGAACTTAGAATAATTATTTTACATGAGCTGGCTACAAACTAATTGAAGGTGGCAGTCTTTCGGCATCACATCTTACACATTATGTAAGAATGTGGAATCGGTGAAGTAGGAAATTTCGTAACACACACTGTTACGGAATTCTTGTTTCTGCACTTTTTGCTGACACATCATCCCTACTTAATCAATTATATTTCAAAGAAATATTTTTTATTTTCACTTGCTTCCTTTAGTTTTTGCACACCATCAGATAGCTGGCTACAGTACTGGATTGGCATCTTGTATACATCTGATTGGCATCCACAAGTGCGCACTCTACCTGCACCTCTCTAGAGGGAGTGCATTCGCCCAGTACAGTACTCAATTACTCTTAATTAATTATCAGGAAATAACAGATAGCTAGCTATAACAATTCTATGGCTAGCTGTAACAAATTTAGTTACTGAATTTGACTTACATTCAAGATTTGGAGGTGTAGCTCTGGTAATGATATTCATAGCCTTACGAACAAACCGGTTTCTAATTTTTAAATTGTGTGCATAGAATTGGTAGTGTCAAAAATGGCAGTTTCAACTTAACACTTCAGCTATTAGTCTGCAATATACTCCTTTAGTTTCTAAGCATGGCGAAGCAAATGAATAGGTCATGACCTAGTCCAAAGAAATAGTAAGCTGTTAGCAAAACTATTGCATGATTTGCTGTAGCCAGCTAGGCTCTAGTCCAGGAAATTAAGAAAATAAATTATAAGAAGAAAGGTGGTGAACATTTGGTGATTTTGACGAGTCTTCGATCACTACTTTAGCTATTGATTTGGAGGACAGAAACTATCTTAGTAGTTTGTGTTGCAGCTTATATGGACTGCAGGTGAGTTTTTTGGCCTAGGTTTGTGAAGCTTTCATGTTGTATTAGTCAATGAGGCCACCATTTTTTTTGGTGATCATCCCAACTTGGAGAGTACTACCATACTCTCTGATTCCAGAGAGCTTTGAAAAACAAACATTGTTTTTGAAACTGTTTAAGACTAGGCTAAAGTGAAAAAGTGAGTATGCTTTACTGCCAAAATGTGCAAGAGTGTAGTATACACATCATGAACCTTGATATACTTTTGATATATGGGATTGATGTAATTGTTCAGATTGTCAGTTTGACCCACTCCTGTATATGTATTTTTCTTCTCTGAGGTGATTCCTTGGGAGAATATTCCCACACTCTAGCCAATTCCAGAATATGTCAGCCTCACACCACAATCTGCAGACACATGTAGACAGTTTGGTAGATCTTCAGATGTCTTGAGGTTGACTGGTATGTTAAAATTTCAAAGCCTTAGGTTTTCCTTCACCAAATTCCCCAAGAGAGGAAAAAAAAATAAAATAACCAAAAAGCAGCTGGTTTATAAAAGAAGTGAGGTTTGGGAAGAGGGTCAAGCGTAAAATAAGCCTCTAGGGTTAGAAAAAGTCATGGCAAAAGATGATTAGTAACTGGGAATAAAAAGAAAAACCCCAAAAGAGGATAATCCTTGAAAAATACTTTAAATTTGAATGAATGAATGAATTTTACATATTAATTAGTAATCTACTAAATTAGGACAGATCACTTGAAGATATTAGAAAAAGAAAACAGTTAACTGGTGGTGAAGGAAATGAGATGAAATCTAACAACATTTAGGTGGTAACATACAAATGGAAGACAGATCACTTTGAAAATTTGACTATTAGACCCACTCACCTTTTTGGGTAGTTGGGCTTTAGGCATGGGCTATATTTGAAGCACTATGGCTCTAAATATAGGCCTAGCAGGCCATAGCCCACTAGAAGTGTATGATAGCAAGCAGACATATCTTCAAAATGATTTGTCCTCTTTTTTTTGTATTTCCCTCCATAATTTTATTACTTTCTATACTAATTTATTTTTAAAATTTGAATTAAGATCTCTTGGTGTTGTTGTTTTTTTTTTGTTTTTTTTTAATGTTTGAAGTATCTGTCCTCTTCTTTTGTATTTTTTTAAAGGGAATAAAAAGAATACAAAAGAAGAGGATATAGCTAGTGACTGAAGCAAGTTAGTAAGTATTTTAAAAATAGCTAGATTATACCATGACAAATAAGAGTCTTTAATCCTCATTTTCTGCACCAGAATCAGAGTTGGATGAAGTTGAAGGGGGAGGAATCGGTATCACTTGGCTCAAAATTATAAGAAAGTATTTCACTATCCAATAGAACTTTTCACTTATTCCTTCAGATTTGCTATTCCCTAGCTCTTCTCCAGTTTCTATCTCACTACATGCTAATAAACTGTTACGAATCCTCTATTTGCCATCACAATCTTGCCTCCTGACTTGAGGAATTTTTGAAGTTTGTTTATTAGTGATTATCATTCAGTGAGTAGCTAGAGCTGTTGTCCCCCTTGTGACGTCTTGAAGAGTTACATCCCCACAGAAAGTAAATTTTGAAAACTAAATTTTCTTCATGAATATTGGAACAAAACTTTCCACAAAATTTTTTTTTACCAGGTAATGCATCAAAGACAAGAAGTTAAGATCATAATCCCACCCCCTCCCATTTAGTTACTCTTTAAATACTGCATGATCATGTGAGATTTGAACTTGTCCATGTAATATCAGTTGAAGAGATGTTTGTATAAGACATTATTTTACCATTATTTGTGATATGCAGCTGTGTGAAATGTGTACAGATTTCAAGGTGAAGGAACCAAGTATTTAAAACAAGCTACACCTATGATGAGTCAGAGGAAGTAGCAGAAAGGGATGAGTTGGTTCCACACTGCCCAAGTTGGAGATCTTCTTTCTACCTTGAATAGAATCATTGAAAATCATGAAAGAAAACCCTTTGTTCAAGCCAAGGACTCTACTGTGACACTTTTACTTAATGGCATTCTGACATGGATGTACAATCATGATGATCAAGTGATCAAACCAACATTGAATATTGATTCATCTGATTCTGAAGAAGTGTGCAACAATTACACATAACAAATTGTAAGATGAACTCCATTGCTGGCATTATTGCTTGCATCAAATATGTGATAAATTTTTTTTTTTTTTTTTTTTTTTTTTTTTTTTTAATTCTCCATGTTATACTAGTGATTATTATTGTTATAATTAATTTAAAAGACACTTTTACTGGCTTTAAAATGTCTTTCTTTTCACAGTGATAGTTTAACTGCATCGGTGCATGCTGGGTACACAGCATGTAACTATGTGTGACAGTAACATAAAAGTCAACATCTCCAATATGCAGGACATGTCCGGAATCTCGTGGATAGGTGAAATGTTTCATCTGCAAAATATACCATAAATGTCAAATGTCATAGAACTTTCAGAGGTATAAAATGTGATGAATCCTGTTGTAGAACATGTCCAATGTCATTGACATTTTAGGTACCCGGGACATTACCCTATCTTCTACCTGATAGTTTACATGAAATTTCAACAATCCAGTACTTAAGGAAATGTCAAATGTCATCGGAATTTTAGATACATGAAAGATAATAATCCTGTTGTAGGACATGTCAAATACCATTGAAATTTTAGATACCTGGGACCCTGCCCTATCCTCTACCTGATAGTTTGCATGAAATGTCAACAATCTAGCACTAAAGGAAATGTCAAATGTCATTCAAATTTTAGTTACCTGGGACCCCGCCCTATTCTCTACCTAATAGTTTGCATGAAATGTCAACAATCCAGCACTAAAGGAAATGTCAAATGTCATTCAAATTTTAGGTACCCTGGACCACGCCCTATCCTCTACCTGATAGTTTGCATGAATTTCAACTCTCCAGTACAAAGTAAATCAAGAGTACAGGTGGTCTCCCATCCACCTTTCACATACATGTTCTGTAGCAGGAAATTTTAATTTTCATCCAGTTAATCACATCAGGGTGCGTGGTGTGTGGCCTATGGTAATTAGTTATGATAATACATAATGTCAACATGAATCAACACATGTCAACGATTGTAATCAATGACCAATTAAGTTAGTCCACTACACCTAGCTCATGAAAAAGTGTTAGTGGAGAATTAGGATAAATTAAATTTTTTTCCTCCTTTTTGGAGGAACTCTTTGGATTAGAAATTTGACATAGACCTTCCACAGAGTCTCCTGAACATAGCATATGATAATTTTGGATTATTATTATTTAGAAGCTTGGTAAAGTATGATTTACTCTTTCTATTCTGCCAATGGTAATGGCTGGGCCAACCTTAAATAGAGAGTGCTAAATGCACAAACTCCTTTAGCCTTATAATCCAAGGAGAAGAAGTGTGGCCAGTTGGGACCCAGCCCATGCTGCTACCAGGTAAGAATGTGTGTGCATACCAAGTTTCAAGTTCTGAGGTGGAAGGATTTTACTTTTTTTTTTCTTTTTTTCCTTGTTGGCCTTTTTAGCCAGACATCCATAGGAAGATATGTGGCCCAGATGACCAAGGGTTTTGTTGTTTTAATTTTTGGTTACAAGACTGGAAATTTTCATCCTAAAACCCACACGCTTGAGATTTAATGTGTTGACTTAATCCAGGGTAAAAAAAAAGGAAGAGAAAAAAAAACAACTCAACCATGACCACGACTTGAACCTGGGACCTTAGCACTGGTGGTCAGAGGAAGTTTCATAACAACAAGATTTCCAAGAAAGTAACATTTAAACTCAGCAAACTTCAACAATTAGCTGGGTAAAAATACTTTTGGTGTAGGATGTGTCTTCTTTAGAGAGTGGTTTCATGCCAAACAGATAATTGGATACTCACAAATATACATACATACATACATACATACATACATACATACATACATACATACATACATACATACATACATACATACATACATACATACATACATACATACATACATACATACATACATACATACATACATACATACATACATACATACATACATACATACATACATACATACATACATACATACATACATACATACATACATACATTCCACATTCATATGAACTTGGAAGAGATATGGTTAGGATCGATTGAACAGGCCCTTTTTATCAGGTATTTAAAAGAAAAATTTTGAAGGAAAAAAAGGGGGAAATTCCCAGTTCAAGGATAAAAACCCCTGACCTTCTGCTTAGGAAACTTGTCTGCTGTGCCTTAATCATTTAGATGCAATATTCAGTTTTTTGGTATGAATTATTCAAATTTCTATCTTATTTGGCCACCTGGGTTGCCAGGTTTCTGAAATAATGTTTGTGTACTACCAAGATAAGGCACACAGGGATCATGGATAATTTAACTTCGTAGCTAGTTAAGATTACTTCCACATATCAATTCCCATTCCCTAAGGCTAACAGTATATATTTTTGCTCCCTGCCTTTTTTTTTCTTCTTAAATTTCATACTAATTTTTAAAATACAAAGTTTATGAATATAGAATATTAAATAATTTCTATAAGAAATGAACAAGGAATACACAAAAAATATATATATATATATACAAAGCTATATAATTGTGTCAAAGAAAGATTATACTTAGTTATGACAATGCACAAGTTCAAGTTCAAAGGTCTAACCTAGCGTAAATACAGGGTTGTACTAGCTAGCTAGATACTTTTCTCTGCAGTAGCAGGCTCCTGCTCTACAGAGAATGGAAACAAAATAAAAGAGGTAAGCATGAAATAGAAATTATGAGAAAATGTCAAGTATATTATGTAAATAGTTAGTGCAAAAAAACAATTTTCTCAGCCAATCGTTTCTCCTTGATATCCACTAGTGCTTGAGCAAAAGTCTTCCATTTCTCCGATGGACTCACAGATGTACTGCGGTCAATCCAAGCTTTCATAATTTCCAACAGGCATTGACCACACATGCCATAATCTGCCTTGATCTTTTGGATGGTTGTCAACGTTAGCCCCATAAATGGAAAAACATGCACATACATGTAACTATTTGACATGTTCTCTTTTGTGTGCTTACTATTCATATTTACATGCACTTAAACATGGATATTTATATATGCATGTATGTCAATTAAGAGTTAACAATTTTGTCATTCTCATTTGTATTCATTCTTTCTGGTTCCCCATTAGGTGTTAGTTTCTGAGATGGCAGACGTTGTGCCACCAGTACCTCCGCATCCCAAGGAAGAGACACACGACAGTCTGATAGTCTCATTCCCTCTGTCCAAGCTGGATGATCGTTTCCAACTCAAATCATTTTCCATCCCTAAATTGAAACCCTCGAGTGCTGTTGTCACCACTTTGTCGCCTTCAACATCATTGGTATCACCTATCTCTCTTCAGCAGCGCAACAGCATTCCTCATATGCCCCCTCCACCTGGACCAGTTCCATTCCAATCGGCAGCAGGACAAGTCCCATTTCCTAATCCAGTTCCAAACATGAAGCAGAATAGTTCCAACGTTGTTGTGGTCTCAGTTTCAAACCAGGTTCAACCAGTGCCACTATTCCCTCAAAAATATCTCTGGTAATGTTCCTCTTTCAGGCCATCCACAAACTCCTCCCACAAGATCTGTTCCTCCACGTTCAAAGTGTGGGATTTGAGGCTGGTATTCCAAATTCTGTTACAGAGAACAGAGAAGCAACTACCTCTGGAGAGAGTGTACCAAGCATACCAGCACCAACACCAAGTGAAACTACTAGTGCAACCACACAGACATGGAGATCTGAATGTTGTCCTCCACCCTCATATATGAGTTATGGCCAAAACTTTGAGTTACGCACTTGACAGTGTGTTTAAACTAAGAAGGGAGAAGATGTGATTTGGATTGTTATTATTTCCTGTATCATGTCATGTTACCAGGATATTGTGGTTAAATGATTGTCAATCATTTATGTGTGTATATACCATAGTTTTTTTTATTTTATTTTTATTATAATGCATTTAACTTCACTTTAGTTGTTCAGTCTATAATTTATTCAATGAATGAGTCAAGTTGAATGGGTGACCAAGCTATATCTGATAGTATTAGCGTGCAGTGTCATAAGCCAAAAAAAAAAAAGGGCAGATACAATGAATATCAATTTCTATAAGAAAAGTATCTCTCTCCCTTTTGTGAATGAGCCTGTAGATCAGGCATAATTGCTAGTAATCTGGATTTAAATATACAAGTTTGAATTAGACCATCAAACAGAAACACCTAATTAATATAATTCAATTCAGCCTGTTACATGTGCCTGATAGACAGCTTAAATGTAGTAACAATGTCTTCCTCCTTGCTAGTATCTTCCATAAATGTCACCAATTCTGCTATTGACACAAGCATCAACACCATGACTGAGTTAACCTCACATTATACTGCTGTTCCACATTAATGTACTTATTTCATCATCTGCAGATTTGTTCCAACTCCAGAATAAACTGGGAGTGCTAGCGTCTAGGTCCACAGATACTCACAAAAAATATTACCATTGTAAGCTGATTACTTATTGTGACTCATCATAGCATTCTCATTCATTATGTGGATTGCTTCAATAAAGAGACTAAGACTGTTCCCATTCACATACTAAACAAGCATCAATGGATATGGCATCAATATCTGATGTGGTCAGATTTGCAACTAGCATTAAATATAAGACAACATCTATCAGTTCAGATACCACTAGGAGTTTGATCATATAACTACAACCAACTGGCCGAGGTGAGCCGAATCTTGGATCATTACATGACTTTAGTGCCCACACTGGAGATCAAGGGACAACAATAACTCCCTAGTAATGGAAGTGTGATTGACTTTGATAGTCTATTTATTTTTTCAATTGTCTGGGGATGATCTGTTAACAGTATCTCCAATGGGTGGAGTGCAAGCAGACACTACCCTGCCCTGCCAGTGCCAATGTCCCCCCCCCCCCCCCCCCCAAACTCATTGAAAAAGGTTGCCATCATGACATCAACAAGCAGGTCAGCAAGGAGGTGAATGCTGAGATTGCAAATCTGAGAGCATGCGACCAATTATTTTGTACAAGACAGATAATAGAGAAGGCCAGGGAACTTAACACCAAAGTCTACGTGTTGTTTGTGGACCTTAAAAAGGTCTACGATTCAATTCCTCACCAGGCTATCCGGTTGGTACCTCAGAAGTATGGCATCCCACCTCTGCTTGTGAGGCTGACACAGTTCCTCCACGATGTAATGAAGGCTAACATGTCTGTTAATAGCGCCACCATACTTGCGAATTAAGTTAACAACGGCTTAATGCAGGGCTGTACCATCACCCCATCCCTTTTCAACTTCTATTTCAACCTTTTGATAGAGAAGTAGAGAAGATGATGCCAGCCTTTTGGGATTGAGTTGTTGTACATGTGTTGTGGCAAGCAGGTGGTGAACGAAAAGTTCATCACATGTTAGCGACTGAGTTAAAATTTGCTGATGATGCCACTGTTGTGGGAGATTGCAAAGAGAGAATTGTGAGAGCTGCTGAACAATTGGTTGATTTGTTATTGGAGAGGGGGTCGACAATGAGCTTTCCCAAGACAAAGTTGCTTGTAACTGGTGCAACATGTGGAGAGGACGATCTGCAGCCAATGTACACAAGAGGAGAGACCATAGAGGCAGTTTCAAGTTTCAGATACCTAGGGAGCATCCTTGAGTCACATGGAGAGATCAGGATTGATGTGGAGGACAGGGTGGCTCATGCTTTTGGCGCCTTGTGTAGACCTGTGCTTTGCAATGTAACCCAATCCTGGAAGACAATGAGGATGGTCTATTGTGCTGCTGTGTTAGGTGTGCCACTCTATGTAGCTGAGACTTTGGCAATCAAGAGAGTCTCCACAAAAAACGGTAGAGGCATTCAACAACATATCTCAGGCACATCATGAACATCAATAGGACCGAGATGAGAGCTGGTTATATCAGCAGTGTCCAGGTGAGGCAGAATTTGGCATCTCTTGAAAATGAGGTTATAGTAAGGAGACTGAAGGGTTTTGACTACTCACCTTTACTTCTGGAACAGCTAAACAAGGTTGGTACCAAGTAATTAGTGTCATCTCTCTGTTTCTGACATGTCCATCTCGTTTCAATGCCAATAAATCTAGGTTATTTGGTATGTAGTATTGTGTGACTGCATACATGTTATTATTCACTTGCATTTTAGGACTCCAATTTCCTTCTCCATGGCCAATAGGTAATGGAAGGTTGAAGAGCATTAAAAAATATAATAATAATTTTATTAGCCAAATTAATATAAAAATAATGATCACAATAATTATTTAATACTACATATATATAGTCTTATAATGTTCATTCATGATGACAATAGTAGTGGTGGTAACTGCATGAGTGTCCGTGTTCCAAGTCCATTGCAAAACTTTTTCTCTTAACCTGAACATCACATACACATACAAACAAAAAGAAACAGTTGGTATCGAATAGTTTTAGCTGTCATTTTCATTGTCAGATATTTTAAAATATTGAGCATTCAATGTAGGTCATGGGTCACATGATGAAGGAGAAAAGTATTAGTATCCATTACTTCTGTCTGTTTAATTCGCAACTTCACTTTCATTTTCAAGTCTATAACAATGGATACTTTTATAGCTCATTTTTTCTATCTTCATTGAATTAAACATAATAATTTTAATTATTATATATATATATATATATATATATATATATATATATATATATATATATATATATATACACACACACACATATACATACACACACATATACACATGTATACACACACATATATACATCTAAATATATACATACATATATACATACATATAAATATATACATACATATATCTAAAAACATGCACAGTTGGGAATCACACCACTGCCTTTCTACTTGAAAAGGAAGAAAAATTTTCCTACCATCTCCCCAATGAGGTGCTGCTTAACCTGTCAATCAATTAATGCATTCATCTATCACACAAGCTCACCTTCATGTTCACAGTTGCACGAATGAGCAGGCTTCCCCCAGTTCCTCACTGACTGTACCAAGCTCAGCGTCGTCCAATAGCTCACACAGACCCTTCCATGTGCACTTGTAAGCAGTAGATATGTTTGGTGAATTACTCATCCATTCCTTCATGACCTCACGTATACACTCCAGAGCATCATGATGATGATCCTTTCCTATAATCTCTGTCTTCAGTCCTATTAGGTCAGCCACAACCTTCCAACGTGGAGCCATTTCGTTATAGAGCCTCAAACGTGTTGTATTTCCTTTCTCGTTTGTCCACTTTATGAGTTGTAGATGGCGTGAACTGAGGGGCACATCACCAGCTGAACATCACAATAATAAACAGTACACAAATGGATCAATTTCTACATTAGTAATAATTTGGTCAACATGTGCCTTCATCCTGAAGTTAATCAAAAGAGGA
This sequence comes from Lycopodina hypogea, assembly GCA_963969325.1. Lineage (NCBI taxonomy): Eukaryota > Metazoa > Porifera > Demospongiae > Poecilosclerida > Cladorhizidae > Lycopodina > Lycopodina hypogea. Next base: position 4,019,846 of record OZ017787.1, read on the forward strand.
AGCACATATGACATTGAGGGCATGTCCAGTTCACAACATGATAATAGGATGTGTTATGACTGGATGGCAAGATGCTACTCAATACTGGAATAAATCTGATTCCATTCCAACTAGTAATGGGAATGAAGTAAGTGTAGAATTGCTGAGAAGGCAAAATGAAACTATCTGAAAAGGTCATAATTTCTATTTATATAAACCCAATACATTAAATTTTTAATGTCAGAAGATAAATGCTAAAATATGAAAAACTTGTGTATAGTATTTGGAAGATTAGCTTGTGTGCAGAACCTCTAAGGTGAATGTGTTGGCTATTTAGAAAGGTCATTCCTGGTAAAAGATTTAGCAAACCAAAACTAAAACAAAACAACTACCCTAGAACTTGGGCTAGAAGCCTACATGATGTTGGGTGGTAAGAAGGAAGGGAGAGAAGGAGGATTTGAATGTCTTGTGAAAGAGATAAGGGACCACATCAAAATCTCAGCTCACTGCTGACAGTATATTACTCCATAGAAGCAGAAACATGTCAGTGATGATAATGACAGATGCTATACTATGCTGGTATGTGCACTTGTGTATGAAATAGCCAGTACAGCTGACCACAGTGCTGACGCATCTTGTTCACTAGTCAAGCCTCACCTCTGGTGACTGCAACACTTACAATTGCGACATGAATAAATTTTTTTTAAAAGTTAAAGTTTTGTTTAGTAAATGTAAAGTGAAAATATCACCAGCTACATGTGGCAAGCACCTACTAGAAAATCTAAAGGGAGGGGGGGGTGGGGGCTGTTGGGTTCAGACAACTCCCCCCCCCCCCCCCCCCCTCCTCCTAATGTGTGGATCCAGGATAGTTTCCTCCTCTGTATTCTGGAGTGGTCTAGTGGTTATAAGCTCCTGGTGCCTCAGCTGAAGCTACTGAAGGAGGTCAGGATGGAATAAAGCAACTATGTTAGTGCCTACATGTCTTCTTTGGTTAGGTAATAACCTACACTATATGAATGCATGCACCAGCAGAAATATGGCAGATAACTTGCAAGGCCAATTCAGAATATCATGCTAGAATTCAATAAGTATATAATACATTATTGATTGCCTGGATAGAAGTCAATTAGTCTATTCCAGCGGTGGGTGGCATCACATAGAGTCCAGTCCTAATCAATATAGATACTCATTAATAGCCATTACATATACTTTAGTAGAGAGAGTTAGTTGATCAACTACAGCTCTCCAACTAACACTAAATAAAACAGTTCTCAGATCAGTATCATATATTACAGATCATCAGAGATCACAGTGGCTTGCAGTGATTAATTAGACTAGAACATTGACCAAAAATAATGTTTTAGGAATGCTATATTTAAACCTCTTTACTTCCCATGTCAATATGGTGCCAACATTGTAGTTAGAGATGGTCATTATAATTTCCATTCCTAGAAATCAACTTCACAGATATTTCAACATGATACAAAATCCTTAGGAGCACAAACAGGGACAAATGTGTTCTAGTACCATTTAGTACAATGGAGGCAATCTAATGTGGTTTATCAACAGTCTGTTGTCACAATACTAGCGCCAACATTTGGTGAGGTCATGTGACTGACAGGCAGTGATACAGCAGTACTAACTTGTGCACCACTGCAGCTGATATCAACTATTTCCTGTCCATTCTTATCCTATTCTGTTGTTCTCCAGGTCCATATCAAATATTGGAAAAATATTCGAATGTTTTGATCTGGACATGTGTATATTGTGTGCACTCGTGTGGAAACTCACCCGGCGAGGAGTGGTGGGGTGTGCAGACAGTCTGGGAAGAACATAGACCAGTGGGTACAGGGACACCTGGAAGATATGTAAAACACAATTTATTACAGACTCAATAAAAATGGTACTACTATTTTACTAACCACATCTTCTACAAGTACACACACATCAGACCACACACACACACACACACACACACACACACACACACACACACACACACACACACACACACACACACACACACACACACACACACACACACAGGTACACACACACCCACACACCTTGCCAAAGTCTGTGATCATCTGTCACCTTTCCGTGGATGGAGGGCTCCCTGGTACAGATAAGATAGTCGTCACCTTCCCCCTTGATATACTCGGCAGCGTGAAGGGAGTAGCTGGTTGTGTGCTCTGCCACACACTCAAAGGCAAGCACAGGCTCATTTGGAACATAGTGGAGAGTGTCAGTGACTCCATTGATAACTTCCTTGATTGTGTCCCGTACAGCCACACAAGTGGAAGGCAACACCTTGTTGTAAAGTGCAGGATCAGAGGGAAAGTGAAGGGTGACTTGGAAGAAGGAGTCATAGGAGTCTTGAAGACAAACTACTCCTAAGCCACGGGGACAAGTGAAAGAGAAGCTATTTCTAGCTACATTGGAATGTTCATAGTGCTTCCACTCCTTGCTAGAGATAAGCTTACAGACAGTGCTGCAGAAGGTGCCAATTCTTGCTGCGCCCCTTGGGAAGTGCAACATCATAGGGATATGTTGCTTGGGATCGGCTGTCTGGCTCTTAAACGTGCTCTTGGATATTTCTGAAGTCAGCAAGCATGGCATCAGGAATTCCTCAGGAATCCTTTCAAACACGATCAGCAATTTATTCAATAATTTCAGCATATCCATAGGAGTGAAATGAGAATCATAACCATCTGAAATTTTCTTCAGTATATTTTCGGTAATGATCCCTTGCTCTTTGAACTTCTTCCATGCCCCATCAATCAACCTCCCTGTATCGACACCTGCAGTCAGCTTGATGTGCTCCTTCACTACCTCTGTCACCATGTTCAGCACAGCTTGAGGCTCTCCAAACACCTTGTCGGGAAACAACTCACTGAAGTAAAAGATGCGATTCGATTGTTCAAGATATTTCAGGCCCTCCTTTAAGGATTTTTCATTAGTGAAGAACTCCCTCACATTTTGCATAACTTCATTGACTGTTGATGCAATCTGCCCCGTGGTTGACATTTTCCTTAGGGTCTCCTCCAATAGGTGGAATTTCAATGGGATGTTGATGATCTCTGCTCCATCTTCATCCATCACCAACTCCAATACCTTTCGGCCCATTTCATAGTCGGCTTCACTAGGATCCTTGGCATTTACTGCAAAGATCAGCTTCTCGCCCTTGTGGTCAGCATAAACGACGTTGTCACTCAGGTCAAATGATCTCACCATATTCAAGAGCTTCCTTTCCTTCTCTTCTCTTGTCTCATTACACTTGTGTTCCAAATCTCTGTGGGTGCCGACAATGATGAACTTTATTCGTCTGCGTCCCGAACATTGTGACACAACCATCTGCATGAACTGACGCAGCATCTGTTCATTTGTGATCCTAGAAGGCTCTCCTTCTCCGACTAGCTCACCATCTTTTCCATAGAAGTAGCTGGTGGGACATTCGTCCAGGCGCTCACTCAGATTAGTGACAACAATAGCAACATTAAGACCATTAATAAACCGTGGGAGAATTTCAAGGAATTGTGGTTGCCCACCACTATCGGTTATTTCTGCCACAACCTCATCAATTAAAGGCTCTACATTTTTGGCCAAGACTGAATCTCGAAGCAAGTGACCTTTTACTCTGCGAGATAGTTGGTTCTGAAGCAGACCCTTTCTTTTATGGAGAGTCAGTTCAACCGGTTTGACAATTTTGGATAAGGCATCTTTTCCAGATCTCATTATCCTCTGGGAATACTCTTGTTGGCTAATTTCCATACAGGATTCGGATGAAGGAGACTTTTTGAATCGCCTCAGCCCTATGCTTCGTACAGGAGGTTTGAAACATGGTGTGCTGACACGTTTGGAAGGAGGCTGGTTGTGTAATAAGAGAGCCAAAGTGTGGGTCTTTCCAGCACCAGCAAACCCCAAAATCACAGATTTCTTTCGCTTTATGGTCACCTCCACTTCCAATTCTTTCTCAAGCTGATCTTGAGCCTTCTCAATAAAACCAGCTGTGAGAGAAAGAAGATATTTTATTTATTGGTGGTACATAACAATTTATTATAAGAATATTAATAAAAATTCAACAACTATTAAAGGACACACTAAACACTACATTCTATTTGACATCATTAGGCTAACACTAATTGGGGAATATGTGTGGTACTTCAAATGTTGAAATGACATGGGTTACAAAATATTAGACAGACAAACATAATATTTAAAGGATAACTGAACAGGAAAAATAAATGTTTTTATTGTCTTATCTTGTCTGTCCTTGATGTATAACCTGGTATAAAAAAAATTTTTTTGGAAATTTTTCATCCAATATTCACAAAAACGTTAGCTTCAAAAATGTATTTCCTGTGGGGGTGTAACTCTTCCATGACATCACAAAGGGGACAGCTGCAGCTAGAACTCAATGAAAGTGATACACTACTCCAACAAATTTCAACAATTCATGAGTCAGGATTCTGCCAGGAAGTCCAGGAGTGGTAGTAGTACATGGATACCAAGAGAGGTGGTAACTGATAATAAAAAACACAATAGAGCAGCAGATTAGCAAATCTGATTGAATAAGTGAAGAGGTCCCTTGGAAGAGTGCAATAATTTCTCATCACTTCAGAGCCTAGTGACACTGCAGCTTCAACCAGCTCGGATTAAGGCACAGTAAATTAGGAAATTTGTGATTTGTCATGGCAATACTTGCTAGCTTGCTTGCCACTTTTGGTGCGGAGGTAGATATTTGATAGCTAGCCTGCTAGCTATATAGCTAACTGTGTAGTTTTTAATTTTACACTTGGTTAGAACATTTATAGCTAACTAGCAGGTACATCCGGCATTACCAGGGTTATAATGATATGCCCACATTAAGGTGTGGCCAAATATGACCCGGGTGGTTCATTTTGACCGGCTGAAGTCCTGCCCAGATAACATTCAAATAAAACCAAGTGTATCAAGGACATCTCGCCTGAATCCACAAGCCCCACCTTCTTCAGCACCAACACCAGAAACTTTCCTCTATCTGCTCGACGATGATGATGAGCATGTCTGACCAAGACTCCACCTCCTTCACAGACCTATTTTGCCCACATTACTTCGTTATCATTTCCGAAACCGACCCCCACCTGATTAATATGGGTTTCCACGGGTTACCTAATGCCTCTAAAAAATACAGGATGTGTATTCCTTTGGAAAAGGGGGGTTATGTAACAATGACTTGAAAAACATTTATAGTTGATTATTCATATTTCATTGTTGCGGTTTGTGGTTGGAGAGACGCCACACATGCCTATATTTTTCATGATAATAAAGTAGTTGCACTTACTGCTATGTGAAGCGTTTGGGTTATTGAGCTGTCAGTGGAAACACAGTAGTTGAACCATAACAAGTTTTTACAATTGGCCCCATTACATTACATTAAACTATGGCACTTTCATGGACCATTACATTTCTAATGAAATTTTATGGATTCATCCACTTGATTGAAATTCTCTCTCTGAACTAGAATTAAAGAAACAAGTTACATGCAAATGCCTTTGCTTTTATGTAGTGTGACAATAGCCCACCAAAAGTGGGCCTAGCAAGCTTTTCCCGGCACTAGAGTGGTGACTTGCCCCCCCCCCCCCCCCTCCATTTGGCAAATTTCCTAGAAAAATTCCTGATATAGATAGTAAATATTCAATTACATGGTCATACGGTGGGTCTCCTAAAACTATCAATAATGAGTGTGTGTGTCAGCAAGTTAAGAAATGCCATATGGTCCAGTAACTTTTAACCTATATATTAAAATGTGACAGCAACAGAATAATATCCTAGAACCGACACAGCAAATAATTCCTCAGTATAATTAAGATCAGATTCTGCCAGTGAGCTATATATTCTATGTCAACAAGAAACAGAAGGTATGTTTTGTTTTGTGTGTAGTGGGCTCAATTATTAAAGGAAAATCATCTGCACCATGTGTGGATTGAATCTCCTTAAAGATTTGGAAAAGTATACTGAAAAATTATGAAGTATGAAAATCACCAAAATGCTATTATTATATATTGCCTCCAAAATTTTGCTAAATACATCTGGTTGATTTTGAGAACGCGTGTTGGTATCCTCCCCAACCCCCACCCTCCCCCCCCCCCCCCACCCCCTTCCAAAAAATCCTAAATAAAATCCTGTGGGTATGAAGGATTTGTCCCAGAAATTGAATCTAGAATAAAATTATAAGGTCAAGGAATGAGTATGAATGTGAAAATATTTCAGGTTAAATGTCGATGCTGGTTGAACAGCTGTGCCTCAGAACTGATTCAGTTCAATAGGTTGCTGAGCTCATTAAGATGATGGACTAAGTAACATGAAATAGTACACAATACTTACACATAACTAGTTAGTCATATAACACAATACAAATAGTGACACTAATTCTAATTAAACATACACCATACAATTAATGGACACTGATTACTACTAACAGTAAACATTTCTATAGTTCAGTAATGCAGAACTGTTAGTACAAAGATTTCATTTGGATTAAGTAGCCCAGTGTTTTAAGCTACCACACACCCCTGTATGCACAGACTGCACCACCTGTTTATGCACATACACCTGAGGTATTCTAAATGACAAGCAAACTACAATGAATACTATATATACTCACCAAGTGAGAGGATAGTTCAGATGTCCACAATGGATGAGTGAATATCATCAAATCACAAAAACAAGAAAAACAGTTTTATTGCTGAAATTTTTCTTCGCAAAATCAAAATTCCAATTAAAGATCCACTCACCCTCTATGATCACATCAATTTAAGAATTAGAGAGAGAAGAGAAATATATCGATTTTAAGTTAAAATCTTCAACTGAAATAACTCATTTATGCTTATAGACAGGACATGAGAAGTGTTGTAGAAGAGTTGACTAATGCATATTTCCCAATAATACTAGGAATACACTAGCATTGCATGCAATTCACCATCTATGATGATATTGAGTAAGTAGAGAAGTCAGAGAGAAATAAATCATTCCAATTGGAGAAAATAATGCCATATCTTTTCAAATTGAAAGTACTACACTTAATTACCCTGTATAAAGATAAGGGAGGGAGAATATTGAACAAGCGCAAGTTGGACAGACTGTTGAACAATAAATAGATAAATATATTTATCTGAAGGTGCTAAATCTCCCATTAATTAAAATATTATATAATGTAATGAGCACTTTAACATCTGCAGGAACTATTCAGATATCATCTCCACAGTATAAAGACTGGCCATGCCTATAGTGTTGCTGTAACACTTAATGTGACACTGTCATCACACAAGTAATAGTGATCACAACCACTAGACTACCCTTTGTTATATGTAGTACAAGTCTTTGACAGTGATTCCATCTCATTGGGTGGCAGCAATGTGGACTATTTCACCTAAAGACTAAACTATACACACCAGGAGATTCAGTAGTGCATAAGTTCCAATGTTGGCATAAATTGTAGCTATTACTATTCAGGGACTTCTAGACATTGTACTTATTTTGTGAGTATAGAAATAAAGTGTGGTCAACTTTGCATTCCATGATCACAGTTATTATGTGGCAACATTATTACCATGGGAAAATTTGTAGAGATTTTCTTATAGATAACGAGTTGCCCATTGTTTTCTGTTTACTTAATCTTTTGTTATTTTTGCAAGCTCATGCAGGAACTCTAGCTAAATGCCATGTCATCATTTCCTGACTATAAAAGGAATGCACCTGCATTATTGTGATGCAGTCAAGACTATGCCATCTCTTCGTATCAATTCCAATATAAAATTTTCACTACTAGAATTCTTCTGCTAGATTTTATCAATAAATTTCTTATTAAGAAAGTTTGTAGAGCCTCATTAGAAGTACCCTAGCACTTCAACTCACTTTCTAAGATATTAGTTCATAGTTCAGCGAGAAGAGAAACAGGACATGTCCATATGTAAGTTGCTGCAAGTTTAGTAGTGTAATAGTGAAGTAACTCACCAGCTATGATGATATAGTCAGAAAGTCAGAGAGAGAGAAATAGGACATGTTGAAATGTGAGATAATTAGTGCATGTTTCTTGTAGTGGTAGCTATACTCTAGCATTGTAACTCACAGCCTACGATGATATAGAGTCAGGAGGTCAGACAGAGAAATAGGACATGTTGAAATGTGAGATAATTAGTGCATGTTTCTTGTAGTGGTAGCTATACTCTAGCATTGTAACTCACCTCCTATGATATAGAGTCAGGACGTCAGACAGAGAAATAGGACATGTTGAAATGTGAGATAATTAGTGCATGTTTCTTGTAGTGGTAGCTATACTCTAGCATTGTAACTCACCCACTATGATGATATAGAGTCAGGAGGTCAGACAGAGAAATAGGACATGTTGAAATGTGAGATAATTAGTGCATGTTTCTTGTAGTGGTAGCTATGCTCTAGCATTGTAACTCACAGGCTATGATGATATAGAGTCAGGAGGTCAGACAGAGAAATAGGACATGTTGAAATGTGAGATAATTAGTGCATGTTTCTTGTAGTGGTAGCTATACTCTAGCATTGTAACTCACCAGCTATGATGATATAGAGTCAGGAGGTCAGACAGAGAAATAGGACATGTTGAAATGTGAGATAATTAGTGCATGTTTCTTGTAGTGGTAGCTATACTCTAGCATTGTAACTCACCACCTATGATATAGAGTCAGGAGGTCAGACAGAGAAATAGGACATGTTGAAATGTGAGATAATTAGTGCATGTTTCTTGTAGTGGTAGCTATACTCTAGCATTGTAACTCACATCCTGTGATGATATAGAGTCAGGAGGTCAGACAGAGAAATAGGACATGTTGAAATGTGAGATAATTAGTGCATGTTTCTTGTAGTGGTAGCTATACTCTAGCATTGTAACTCACATCCTGTGATGATATAGAGTCAGGAGGTCAGACAGAGAAATAGGACATGTTGAAATGTGAGATAATTAGTGCATGTTTCTTGTAGTGGTAGCTATACTCTAGCATTGTAACTCACCAGCTATGATGATATAGAGTCAGGAGGTCAGACAGAGAAATAGGACATGTTGAAATGTGAGATAATTAGTGCATGTTTCTTGTAGTGGTAGCTATACTCTAGCATTGTAACTCACCAGCTATGATGATATAGAGTCAGGAGGTCAGACAGAGAAATAGGACATGTTGACATGTGAGATAATTAGTGCATGTTTCTTGTAGTGGTAGCTATACTCTAGCATTGTAACTCACCCACTATGATGATATAGAGTCAGGAGGTCAGACAGAGAAATAGGACATGTTGAAATGTGAGATAATTAGTGCATGTTTCTTGTAGTGGTAGCTATACTCTAGCATTGCAACTCACAGGCTATGATGATATAGAGTCAGGAGGTCAGACAGAGAAATAGGACATGTTGAAATGTGAGATAATTAGTGCATGTTTCTTGTAGTGGTAGCTATACTCTAGCATTGTAACTCACATCCTGTGATGATATAGAGTCAGGAGGTCAGACAGAGAAATAGGACATGTTGAAATGTGAGATAATTAGTGCATGTTTCTTGTAGTGGTAGCTATACTCTAGCATTGTAACTCACCTCCTATGATATAGAGTCAGGAGGTCAGACAGAGAAATAGGACATGTTGAAATGTGAGATAATTAGTGCATGTTTCTTGTAGTGGTAGCTATACTCTAGCATTGTAACTCACCAGCTATGATGATAGAAAATCAGTAAAGCAACAAGAAGTAAGTTCCGGTATATATTTACAATAATATTTTTATTCTTTCGTAAGATAGCAAGTATATGTATTCTCAAGCTCTGAAGTGACTCACCTTCTATGATTCAATGAAGTTAGAAGGTGGACATGAGGTATAAAGCACATGGACAAATGGAACTGATTTAACTCTTGAAATGATTTCCATTCATATATCAAAACATGTAATTTTGAATACTTATGGTAATCAAACAGAAATAATGTCATCTAGAGATTAGAGACACTAGTGTGTGGGGTCAAGATGGTTTTAATACTAATCTCTTCAGTTAGTGCTCAAGAGATAGTCTAATTGCGAGGTAGAGTTTATGCTAGCCTTCAGTCAAATAGGTTTTAAAGGGCAACTGTAACGGAAATATATATATACTAGCTGAGAGCGCCCAAGTGATGCATACCCGATGCAAAATGTGGAAGAGTTTGATAGATTAGGTGAGGCTAAGTTCATAACCATACTAGATCTTGCCCCATTGGAATATCATTGCAGTGGAAAAGTAATAGGAAATAAGCCTTCCTTGTCTAAATTTTATTCTAGTCGGCCAATCAGTTTACACAAAAACAAAAGATAGGTAGGAGGAAAATACTGTAATTCTAAATATTATTATTTTAAAACTATCCCCAACTGACCACAACTGCGCATGCTAAAATTGATCCCAGTTATCTCAGTGGATACATGCAAATAGTAAAAGATAGATAGATAGATAGGTAAAATACTGCAATTAAACACTTCATTATGTAAGGATCACCAACACCCACTCTAAGCAATCATGCATTATTTCATTCCAATCAGACTTGTGGTTCTCTAAATCCTAGTGTTTATGCACAAATAGAAAAGGATAGATGGATAGACTAAACTACGGGAATTAAAAATGCTATTAAATGTAAAAACTATCCACTATTCTCCCCACATGCTCATGCAAATTTCATCTCAATAGGCCAACCTGTTCTCTCAATTCCAGTGGTTATAAAGAAATGGAAAAGGACAGACAGATGGATAGTTTAAAAATGTGGTAATTCAAAAATTTATTATGTACCCAGAGTGCTCATGCCAAATTTCATCCCAATTGGCCCATCCGTTCTCTTACAGTGGCTGTGCACAAATAGAAAGAGATGAAGTAGACTAATAATATGGCAATTTAAAATTTAATTATGCATTAACCATCCAACACCCACCCTAAGTGCTCATGCCAAATTTCATCCAATCAGTCTAACAGTTTTTCCAAATCTTGTGATACAGACAGACAGAACTACGCATTTAGAGAGAGAGAGAAAGAGTAAGAGAAATAAAATTTTGGAATTTGCTGTTTTCATGATCTTGCAAGCTTACTCTTCTAACTGTGATTAAACCAGGAGTGAGTGTTTCCTTAACAAGTCTGTGAATTGTTTTAGAAGTACTACTATAAGATTTGAAGGGGCTTGATTAGCTGAATTTCGAATTATTGAAGTTGAAACATTCTCTAGGGTGATTACTTCAATAGCTACCAGAATTCAATTAACTACAGTCAATTATTTATTCATGAACCTTTAGTGAGTAACTCCCTAAATAAGATATTTCCTCTACCACTATATACCAACTATTTTGAAAATGTTTACAAATTGGAATTTCATGTACTTTATTCATATATTTTCAATACTAACATAGCATGTCCATGGCAACAGAAAATGTAAAAAAAAGATACTCCTTCTCAGAGCCTTCAAGCAGGAAGGTAGAGCTTCAGTAGCAATTTACAAAAGTATCAGTAATTTTCTACTCACTTTCAGTAACTTAAAATGTTCCTCTTTTTCTTCTCTTTCATTTCTGCAGATCACTATACTTCAGGGGCAACTTCAAAAAAGGGTCTGGGCCATGTGTGCATTTGATTTACTAACCTGTAATCTAATTTTATTGGTATCATGTCTGCTCTGGGTCTAATGTAAAATTTCACATGATATATTCCTGTATATGTAATGAACAAAATATGTGAATGTATGGGTATATTGAAAATTGTTCTCTTGTGCATTACTATGTTTGATAGATAGCATCTCTCATCCTATACAGAAATATTGGTATTCCGAGGTCAAAATAGATTCAATGAACAAAACTAAAAAAACGTAACATATAAGCAAATAAACAATCAATGCATGGTGCTAGTACTGCTCGCAACATATCTCAAATTCCTTTCATGAGTGCATGTTTCGTCCTTGCTGATTAGGCGTTCATTGACTTGAACCATCTTACAACATTTAGAAGTCCTGTTGAAGTGGCACCCAATCAGAGCAGACAAAGTCTCTGTCAGTAGAGAAGATCAAAAGTCTGTTTAACTCTCCTAAGGAAAACACTCACTGTCTGCATTTAATAAGGGGATGAAAGTTGCAGAGCTAGAGTTCCTAGATTGTGATACTTACCTGCATGCAAAATCAACTGCTATGGCTGAATCAGGAAACTTAGATGGAAATAAATCTGAAAAATGATCATTTGCTTGAAATGAGATATTATGCAGGGCAACAAAATTCACCATCTTAACTTCAGCTGAAGTAATCCTTAAAGTATGGATCAATCTTTGCTCCTGATTCCTTCCAAATCAATTAGAAATGCTAGCACAACCTTATGAGTCTTTATATTCTTGTTGGTGTACTGCCCCATCTACATGCGCTTAATGTCATTCATCCCACCATGAGAAACTGTCAAACGATTGGTGCACAATTCACAATCAGCAAATCGGATTCCTTTAGAGCTGGAAAAAATATGGGTAGGTAAGGTACAGTTATGTTTGAATTCCACATCTGCTATTCTTTCTTCTTTTCTACTGGTGGGCAACCGCTGAAAATACTTGAAGTTCCCTCTTCATTGCTAGAGGAAGCCTCAGCAGCACTAGGACCAATCGTACTCTCCGCCATGAGTCGCCCCATTAACTGCAAGAGGTCGGTAAGCACAAAAGAAAAATGAACAAAATAAAATGTACAAAATAAAACCAACGAAGAAGTCTGTAGGTCCAGTATCCGTACAAAATCCAATAAATCTGTAGCCCATAAATTTTATTGCTTTTCCGTAAAATTATGGATGATTCCATGTGGTTGGAGGCACTGCCTTCTATTTTGCCACAATAGACCCCAAAATTCCAGAGCAACTCTCTTCTCCCTGCCCTTTATGTGACAACACTTGTAAGTCTTGGTAAGCACATTAGCAAACACAGAGAGAGAAATGGTAGAGACTATTTACACTATCTAGTCAAGAAGAACCTTGATAAAAACGTTAGATCTGAGCTAACAAAAAATGTCTAGATGCTCTAAATGCCACAAGTTATTTCTTAGGTTAGATACACACTTTGGGAAAAATCCTTTCTGTAAGTCAGCCAAGTATGATGATAAACACCTCACCAGTGAGTCATAATTCCAACATCCATCTAATAACCCTCTCAATCCACAATCCACAACCTTATCTATTAATTGATAGTCAATCTCAACCCATGCACCATCTACTGAACTGACAAATAGTCAACTTCAATCAGAACCATTGTCTCACAATCCGCATTCAATCCACAGTTCTCCATATGTACATCCACCATCACAATCACCCACTTCCTTACCTTATCCAATCACTACATACACACAAGGAGAGATCATATCTGCTACACCTCCAAACACACCAGCAGGCACTCCGCCTCCATCCATTAGTGCTGGTCATCATAATAGCAAAGATACTATTAAACTATTAAATTACCAGAGTGAGAGGCTGAATGGATGGAGGCACACAAATATTTATTGGTTTATCTCCTACCAGCAGTGCAGCTAGCCAGTAGCATGGAGGACAAGTACAAAACGCTAGCTGAGGGCATTTTCAGTTTCTTCCAGATTAACTATGGTTGTCATCCTTGGTGTGAAAAAAAAATTAATGACAAGCTTTCCAAGAAACAAAAACACAACAGAGCCTTAAAGAAGGTCAAACAGCTTAAAGCTGAAGCACAGGAGAGATTTTTGACTAGCTAAAAAGAACAGTGCCCTGGCCACAGACATGGAAAACAGCATCCATCAGACTCATTGCTAAAGGATCTGCCAAGGATGATCCCTCATCACCACCCAACTTCAGGCCAATAGCATTAACATCATGCGTTGTGAAAATGTTCACTTCCATCTTGAAAAGGAGATGATCTACTTATAGGCTTGAAAATGACTACCTTGACCCATTCATCAGTCCAAAAGGCCTTCGTGAGGGCAACACTTGGATGCACAGAACACCATCTCAAGTTAGCTTCAATAATTGCTGATGCAAAAAAGAAGCACAAATTATTGACAGTTGTTTGGGTACATCTAGCTAATGTGTATTGCAGTGTCCACCATTCATTGATAGATTTCGCTCTACACCACTATCATCTCCATCACATTTCTGTAATGTTGTAGCCTCCCTATATCCCACACTGTCAGCTAGGATATCCAGAGATGTTTGGATTACGCCTTCATTCCCTCTCAACATAGACTTTACCAAGGTGACCCTCTATTTGGGATCATATTTAACACTGTCATTAATACCCTAGTTGATATGCTGAATCTAAAGAAGGACTAAGGCTACTCTCTTTCACCATCTCATCAAATGAACCTCCTTCAGTATGCTGAGGACACCTGCATCATAAACAGTAGCCCAGTTGCAGCTCAATCACTGCTAGATTCCACCGAGGAATGGCTTCAGTGCAGTGGGCAGATATGAAGGCTAAGGTCCCAAGTGCCACTCCTTGCACATCAAGAGCTCCAATGGAACTTTGATGGATCCCTTTTTTTTTTTTAACTGTCTAATGAACCAATCCAATTTCCCTAGAACTGTGACAGAGCTAGATCAAAAATAAAGTTCTATTGCACTCCATGCTTAAGATTGTTGATGAGACATCACTGACAAGGTAACAGAAGCTAAAGATCTACAGCTTGGGGATTTATCCGAAGTTGAATTGGCTTCTCACTATCCATGAGTTTCCTTTGTCCAGGGTAAAGAGACAACTTGAGGCAACTGCCACTAAATACATTAAGAGGTGGATAAGACTGACAAAATCAGAAAACCCCAATATGTTTTACATACCATGATCAGAAGGACTCCAACTCCCATGCATCTCCATGCTCTACAAAAAGCTGCAAGTATTCAAGCACTGTCAGTTCCTCACCTCCAAAGATGCCACAGTTCGAAACCTGGCTGAAAGGAATCTACAAGCTGAGATGATATCCATCAGAAAGATCTTTAAACCATCAGTAGAGGTACAGCAAACAATGGTCGAGGATCCATCCCGGAGTAGGAAGGCATTTTTGTAAGCAGTAAAAGACAGAGTCACCTATACTGATACCAGCACACGCAAGTCAGACCTTCTCACTCTACCAATCCACCAAGTCTCTTCTGAGTCATGCTACAAATTTGTGCTAAATGTTGCTCACGACACCCTACCCCACAACTTTAACCTCCATCTCTGGAAGAAGAAATCAAAGGCATTCTGTACGTTTGGTGGAAATGAAATATAGATGCTACTTCATGTGCTCAACAACTGTAATACCGCTCTACATCATCAGACATACAATGAAAGACATGATGAAGTTCTAAAAGAAATTTCTTCCTTCATCACTGTCAACTTGAAAGCATCACAGAGCATGATAGTACATCTGTCATCACAGAAGTATTCAATACCAAGCCACCTTCCCTGCAATGATCTGAGACCAGACATTATCTGGTGGGATGAACTGTCTAATAGATCAGTGTTAGTGGACATCACCAATTACTTTGACACCCCTTTCAAACAGGATGCTGAGAGAAAAAGGAGGAAGAACTTGGACATGTGTGAGAATAGCCATCATGAAGTTTCTCTCAGTGGGTACTTAATTTCAATTGAACACAATAGTCCATGAAAGTGCCAAAGTTACCTTAGTAACGTAATCAAGTGCTATGATTTCTTAGTTTCTCTTTTCATCTTTGGGAAAAGCCTACAGGTCAATGAAGTGATGATGAAAGTCTACCAATTAATTTCAGTGAATGAAGTTACAAAATTTCATTATAAACACAATGGTCCATGAAAGTGCCAGAGATAATTTTGTAATGTAATTAAGTGTCATTATTTTTAATTTTTCTTTTTGCCTATTTATGAGGCATTCTTTATCAGATAGAGAATGAAGGGAAACAAAATAAAAAGTAGCTGCAAGTTCAACTCAGAAATAGCTGCTGCTGCAAAGTATTATGAATCCAAGAAGAAGGAAAGGAAGGGGGAAATAAACTATGGAGGTAGGAATGTGGGAAGGGGAAGGAAAGGAAGGGGAAGAAGAAAAAAAGGACCCTGCTGGGGGTTAAAATCACTACCCCTGGTTTTAAATTTCCATCTTTGACAAGTGAGACCCTTGAAAATTTGAGGTAATTCAGTCCACTGATTCTCGAGTTTTAGTTCAGACAGACACACATACAATCAGACAGCCAATCTCCATTCTAATAAGGTAGTGAATTTAAAAGGCTGTCAGATAGTGAGCAATATAGAGGGAATCTTCATTATGGTGACAGTTTTATCTGGTGAGGGTAGACCAGGATACGTCTACCCCTCCTACTTTCCATGTTTCAATTTGCAATTATAACTAGTAGCCCAGGGTAGTCACTAGCTATAAATGTTATAACCTAGTGTAAAAAAAAACAACAATTACACAGTTTGCTATATAGCTAGCTAGCTAGCTATGAAATACCTTGCTCACACCAATAATGTCAAGCTAGCTAGCAAGTATTAACATAACAAGATACTCATTTTCTGTAGCTATATAGCTAGCTATTAAATATCTAACTCCATACCAAAAGTAGCCAAAGCTAAAATGTATTTTGCAAATAACTATATTTTATCATGACGAATCAGAGATAGATGGAACTGAGGAGCAGTATCAACAGGATCTGAAGGTATGAATAATCATTGCACTCTCCCAAGGGACAGATCTCTTCACTTATTCCTTCAGATTTTCAACTCCACAACTCTTTCTCAGTTACTATTTCGCTAGATGTCAATGTGCTGCTACAAATCTTGGACTTACCGGTGAAATTGGGCCTCCTGACCCCAGGAATTGTTGAAGTTTGTTGAAATAGCGCATCACCGCCATTCAATTCTGGCTGCAGCTGTCCCCCATGTGACGTCAATGACTAGTTACATCCCCACAGGAAGTAAAATTTTTAAGTTAAGTTTTCTTCATGAGTATTGTACTAAAATTTCCAAACTTTTTTATACCAGGTTATGCATCAAGGACAACAAAATAAGGAAATAAAAAAAAAGTTTTTTTTCCAGTTCAGTTACCCTTTAAGGTCCTCCTCCAATCTCCAAGGGAGGGTGGAGGGGCCAAAAAATTCAGGTGGGGGACAAAGAAGTCCAAGGGGGGGGAGGGAGAAGTGCCCCCTATGCCCCCACATTAAAAAAAACAAAAAAACACCCTGGTATGTATATTACACAATTATGTTAAATTTGTGCAATCATTTACATGATTCTATTTTTCTCTCTTCTATTTATCTATCAGGCAACATGGTTCTTAAAAATAAAAATTCAAATATGGGCCGACTCGAATAGAATTTGCAGTACACATGCATGTAATGCATATGCTCACCATCACACTAGTGGGCCACACTTAAGGCAAGTTTACACAATAGTCAGCATGAGAAACACATCAAAATCTACCATCTTATAATAACATATGAACTACTTACCTCAGCCATTCCTTAGGTGCTGGACTTCTATTCTAATAATAAGAAAAGTTTTAAGAGTCAACATTACAAGTTATCCACAATTGTGTTTGTTTGTGGCTGTGCGATAAGAGTTGCCAATAATAACGTGATATCTGTCAACCATTCTTCTAAGAGAAAATAAACAACTAATGCTTTTAATTTGGAAATTCCCTTGGAACATTCAAACTTAAAAGTGTGTAACATTGAGAAGTTAAGGCTGTTCTGGAGCTGAACATTTGGAGTCAGTTCTGAAGGGGAAAAACACAACAGAATATTCAAGACAAAGACAACAGCCACTTTGACCCATTACACCACCACAGCATAGAATGCTGGTTTTATACTTGCCACAGAGTTAAGGGACCAATCGTAAGTAAGTAGCTCAATACAGGTGGTATGCTTGACATTATTAACTCGGCATAATATAAGTAAAGTGTGACATAACACGATCTTTGATAAATGTAGATGAAGAAGAATCTCCCCTTCACTGGTGAGTGTATATATATTTTTTTATGATAAAAATGTGCATCTGTGGATTAAACCGATAGACTACAAAATAGGAGGAACTAGACCATTAGACTTCAGACCAGGGGGGAGGGGGATAACTTCAGACCGGGGGGGAGGGGGGCAACTTCAGACCAGGGGGGAGGGGGACAACTTCAGACCAGGGGGGGAGGGGGACAACTTCAGACCAGGGGGGGAGGGGGACAACTTCAGACCAGGGGGGAGGGGGACAACTTCAGACCAGGGGGGGAGGGGGACAACTTCAGACCAGGAGGGACTAGACCATTAAACGTAAGACCAGTGGGGACTAGACCATAAGACTACAGACCAGGGGGCACTAAACCATTACAGTTAAGATCAGTATGGACTACACTATCAAAATCGAACCAGTGAGGAATAGACATCAGATTTCAGACCAATGGACACTAGACCATTAAACCTCTGACCAGGGGACACTATACCATAAGAGTCCACACCAGGTTGGACTAGACCATTAAACCTCAGACCAGGGGGAACTAGACAATTAGACCTCAGACCAGTGGGGTCTAGACCATTAGTGGTTGAACATTGATCGGGTGTGTGTGTTCTGTTATTTAGGTGGCCCTGCTGTCAGTGATTGGGTCTCTGGTTTATTGCTTAGACACCAGACTATATAGGGAATTTGCAAAACTATATTATACTAGCAGCATATACTCGGCGTTGTCCAGCCAATGTCAACATGAAACATTATAAAAGTCACCAAATTTCAGCGTGGATGGTCTTTTAATTAGCTTTTGGCTTACAAAAAACCTCCTGTGGGTGTGGCTGCATGTGGCTAATAATGCTTATGCAGTTATTTACAGACAACATGCCAACTTTCGGATAAATAGTTCCTTTAATTAGCTTGTGATATCCAAAACATATTCTTGTGTGTGTGGCTATGACCAAACCACACCCATGTAAGGTTAATAATAATGGTTACCCAGTTACTTAGAAACTGCATGCCAAATTTCGTCCTGGTTGGTCCTTTAATTATGCTCACCCAATTACTTGTAGACCTCATGCCAAATTAATGCCAATGTTGGTTCTATATTTTGCTTTTGGTAGCCAAAATAACATTTGGTGGGTGTGGCTATGATAAAACCACACCCACATGGTCAATGATGCTCGCCGGGTTACTTATAGTCCATATGCAAAATTACAGTCTGATTAGTTGATAAATTAGCTTTTGGCAACCAAAATAACTTCCCTTGGGTGTGGCTATAAAAAACCAACCCCATTACCACCCCCACATGTCGTTACTAACACTCACCTAGTTACTCGCAGTCAATATGTCAAATTTCAGCCTAATTGGTCCATACACTAGTTTTTGGTGGCCAAAATTACTTCCTATGGGTGAAGTCTTGACTAAACCACACCAATAGCCACACCCACATAACGCTGACATGAATCCTTGGAAACCACATGCCAAATTTCAGCCTGGTTGGTACTTTGATAGCTTGTGTAGCAAAAAAAAAAGGAGAAAAAAGTCCTGTGGGTGTGGCTATGGCCAAACCACACCCAATTTGGTTAATAATGTTTACTAAGGTACTTGGAGACCACACATCAATTTCGGTAAGATTGGTATTTCGATTAGCTTTTGGCAGCCCAAACAATTTTCTGTGTGCATGGCTATAACAGAAACCACACCCATTACCACACACATGTGGTTAATAATGCTCACCCAGTTACTTGGAGACCACATGCCAAATTCTGTCCCTTTGGTTGGAGGGTTTGGCTGTGACACATGCACGCACCCACTCCCCTCCCATCCACACGCACCCACCCCCCCCACATGCACACACACACACACACACAAATGCACCAACACGAGAACCAAAGTATACAATAAACATTTTGGTTTGGAAGTATTTTTGTATGTACGTGTGTAAGTGTGTCTAGGTAATACTGCCAAACCCTTGAGCCGAAAAAGCAAAAAAAAATTGGCATGTAGATTCCAAGTAACCAGGTGAGCGTTATAAACCACATGTGGGTGTGAAATTGCTGTGGTTTTGCCATAGTTACTCCCATATTAAGTCATTTTGGTTAACAAAAACTAATTAAAGACCATCCAGGCTGAAATTCAGTGTGTGGCCTCCAAGCAATTGGGTGAGCATTACTAACTGCTTGTGAGTGCTGCTTGGTCATAGCCACACTCCAAAATTAAGTTTTGGTTTCCAAAAGCTAATTAAAGAAGCAACTAGGCCAAAATTTGAGTGGCTTCTATGCTTCATGATGACACTGGCCAAGCCCTAGCTAGTGTGCAATGGGTGTAGTTTTGCCGTAGTCACTCCCACAGGCTAGCTAAGTAGTCTATTATATATTACTAGCAGCATATAGCCGGCGTTGCCCAGACAATGTCAACATGAAACATTATGGAAGCCACCCAAATTTGTATGGTTGGACCTTTAATTAGCTTTTGGCATCCAAAAAGATTCCTGTAGGTGTGGCTACCTAAAAACCACACACATGTAATTGATAATGTTCACCAGTTAATGCAGGCCAGATGCCACATTTAGGTCCTTAATTAGCTTTTGACAGCCAAAACAACTTTTTGTTGGTGTGGCTATGACCAAACCACACCCATTGACACACCCATGCTTGGTCATTAATGCTTACCAGTTACTTGGAGACCACATGCCAAATTCAAGCCTGGTTGGCCCTACAATAAGCTTATAGTAGCCAGCATGACTACTTGAAGGTACAGCTATATTGGTAGCCAAAATAACTTCCTGTGGGTGTGATCATGAGCAAATCACACCCATTGCCACACCCACACATGTTAATAATGCTCACTCAGTTCCTTGGAAACCATATGCCTAATTTCAGCCCGGTTGGTGCATTGATGACAAAAAAAACTTCCTGTGGGGGTGGCTATAACCAAACCACAACTAATGTGGTCATAGCCACACCCACATAGAAATCAAATGCCAAATTATGGCCTGTTTGGTCCTTTAATTAGCTTTTAGCAGCAAAAACTGCTCCCTAAGGGTGTGGCTATAACTAAACCACACCCATTACCGCCCTCACATGTGGTCAATAACACTCGCCTTGTTATTTAGAGTCCATATGTCAAATTTCTGCATAATTGGTATGTAAATTTGTTTTTTGGCAGCCAAGATTATTTCCTATGGGTGTGTCTGACAAAACCACACCCATTGCCACACCTACTTATGCTGAATGATGTTCACCCTGTTCCTTTTCAACCACATGCCAAATTTCAATCATGTTGCAGAAAAAAAACTTCCTATGGGTGTGGCTCTTGCCAAACCACACCCATGTTGTTAATTATGCTTACCCGTCAAATTTTGTCACGATTGGTATTTTTATTGGCTTTTGATATCAAAAACAACTTCCAGTGGTTGTGGCTATGATAAAAACTACAACCACTACCACACCCACATGCAATTACTAATGCTCACCCAGTTACTTAGAGGACAAATGCCAAATATCGGCCTTTTCGGTCTTAGAGTTCTACCGTGATGGCTGGACACACACACACACACACACACATGACCACCCACTCACACACTTCGAACCAAAATATATAACAGATAGTGTGTGTGTGTGTGTATGTACATACATATGTACATATACGTACATACGCATATATCTATTATGTATTTCAGTTCGTAAGTATGTATATGTGTGTGTGTGTATGTATGTATGTATGTATGTATGTATGCATGTATGTATGCACAGATGTATGCATCCATGTACATATGCATGCATGTATGCATTGTGTGTATGTGTGAGTCTAGCCCTCACGGCCAAACCCTTGTACCAAAAAGCCGAAATTTGGTATGTAATCTCCAAGTAACTGGATGAGTGTTAATAACTGCATGTGGGTGTAGTAATAGGTGTGATTTTTGTCACAGCCACACCCCCAGAAGTTGTTTTGGCTACCAAAAGCCAATTAAATGACAAATCAGGCAGAAATTTCATTTGCAATCTCCAAGTACCCGGGTAAGTAGTACTGACCACATTGGATGTGGTTTGGTCATAACACACACACACACACACACACACACACACACACACACACACACACACACACACACACACACACACACACACACACACACACACACACACACACACACACACACACACACACACACACACACACACACACACACACACACACACACACACACACACACACACACACACACACACAGAGGAAGTTGTTGTGATATCAAAAGCTAATTAGAGGACCAACCAGGCTGAAATTTGACATGTGATTTCCAAGGAACCAGGTGAGTGTTATGAAGCATTTGTAGGTATGGCAATAGGTGTGGCTTAGTCATGACCAAACCCACAAGAAGTTATTTTGGCTGCCAAAAACTAATTTATATATCAATCATGCCGAAATTTGACATATGGACTGCAAGTAACTGGGTGAGTGTTATAACCACATTAGGTGTGGTTTGGCTATAGCTACACCCACAGAAAGTTGTTGTGCTATAAAAAAAAAAACCTACTAAAGGAACCAATTAGGCTTAAATTTGGCATGTAGTTTTCAAGGAAATGTGCTAGAGTAATTAAGTATGTGGGCAATGAATGTGGCTTCATCATATCCACACTCTCAGGAAGTTGTTTTGGTTGCCAAAAGCTAATTTATGCACAAATCGGGCTGAAATTTGATGTGTGGTCTCTAAGTAACTGGGTGAGCATTATTGACCACATTGGGTGTGGTTTGGCTATAGTCACACACACAGGAAGTACTTTTGCTATCAAAAGCTAATCAAAGGACCAACTAGACTAAAATTTAGCATATAGTTTCCAAGCAATTGGGTGAACGCTATCAAGTATGTGTGGGTGTGGTTTTATCAAAGCCACAGCCACAGGAATTTTCTTTCACTGCCAAAAGCTAATTTATGGACCAATCCAGATGAAATTTGGTATATGGATTACCAGTAACCAGGAGAGCGGCATTAAACATGTGGGTGTGGTTTGGTCATAGCCACACACACAGGAATTTATTTTGGCTGCCGAAAGCAAAATTAAAGGACAAATCAGGCTGAAATTCGGCATATAGACTACAAGTAAACAGTGTCACCTGAGAGTGTGTGTGGCTTTGTTAAAGCCACACACACGTAGTTATTTTGGCAAACATAACCTAATCAAAGCACCAACCGAGCAAAATTTTGAGAGGAGTTTTCCAGGAAACCGGATGAGCATTATTGATCACATGTGGGTGTGGCAGCAGATGTGGTTTTATTGTAGCCACACCCATAGAGTCATTTTGGCCAGAAATACTCATTAAGGACCAACCAGGCCGTAATTTGGCATGTGGCCTCCAAGTGACAGAGTGAGCGTATTAACCGCATATAGGGGTGTCAATGGGAGTGGTTAGTTGTAGCCACACCCACAGGAAGATGTTTCAGCTTCCAAAAGCTAATTGAAGAACCAACTAGGCTGAAATATTAGTAGCTTCTATAATGTTTCATGTTGACATTGTGTTTGTGGCAGCAGATGTGGTTTTATTATAGCCACACCCATAGAAAGTCATTTTGGACCAAAAAGGCTAAAATTTGGCATGTGGTCTCCAAGAATCGGGGGAGCATTATTAATGACGTGGGTGTGATAAGAGGTGCAGTTTTGTCATGGCCACACACACACACAGGAAGTTGTTGCGCCAAAAACTAATCGAAAGACCAATCTGACCGAAATTTGGTGTGCAGTCTCCAAGTATCTGGGTAAGGGGTAACATGTCATTAGATTTTAGACCAGGGGGACCTAGATCATTGGACTTTAGACCAGGGGGGACTATACCATTAGAGATCAGACCAGATGTGGGATTAGACCATTAGAATTTAATACAAGGGAAGACTAGACCAATAAACGTCAGACCAGGGGGGACTACACTATCCGACATATGTCAACATGAAACATTATAAAAATTACAAATTTTTTTGCCTGGTTGGTCTTTTAATTAGCTTTTGGCATCCAAAAAACCTCCTGTGGGTGAGGCTACACTAAACCACACCCATTGACAACCTCCATGTGGTTACTAGTGCTCAAGTAGTTAGTTGCAGACCACATCCTAAATTTCAGACTGATATTTTCCTTTAATGAGTTTGTGGCAGCCAAAACATATTCTTGTGGGGGTGGCTATGACCAAACCACTCCTGTGTGTGGTTAACAATGCTTACCCAGTTACTTAGAAACCACATGCCAAATTTCTTCCTGATTGGTCTTTTATTTAGCTT
This sequence comes from Lycopodina hypogea, assembly GCA_963969325.1. Lineage (NCBI taxonomy): Eukaryota > Metazoa > Porifera > Demospongiae > Poecilosclerida > Cladorhizidae > Lycopodina > Lycopodina hypogea. The sequence goes on from OZ017787.1 coordinate 4,044,017, forward strand.
GTGGTAGCCAAAACAACTTCCTGTGGGTGTGACTATAACCAAACAACACCCATTAATACAACCACATGTAATCAATAATGCTCACCTGGTTACTTGGAGACTGCATGCCAAATTCTGTCCTTTTGGTCAGAGGGTTTGGCTATGACACGTGCGCATGCACACTCAAACACGCACACACATGCGCACACTTAAAATTCAAAATATACAACAGATATTTTGGTTAGTAAGTATGTGTGTTTGTGTGTGTGTGTGTGTGTGTGTGTGTGTGTGTGTGTGTGTGTGTGTGTGTGTGTGTGTGTGTGTGTGTATCTAGGCATTACGGCGAAACTCCTAAGCTAAAAAAAAAGCCGAAATTTGGTATATGGTCTCCAAGCAACCAGGTGAGTGATGTTAATCATGTGTGTGTAAGTGGGTGTGGTTTGGCCATAAACACACCTACAGGAAGTTTGGCTTCAAAAGCTAATTAAAGGACCAAAGAGGCCTAAATTTGGCATGTAGTTTCCAAGTAACCAGGTGAGTGTTAGAAACCACATGAAGGTTTGAAATGGGTGTGGTTTTACCATAGTTAAATGACCAACCAGGCTAAAAATCAGCGTGTGGTCTCCAAGCAATCGGGTGAGCATTGCTAGCTGCTTGTGAGTGTTGCTTAGTCATAGCCACACTCACAAAACTTAGTTTTGGTTTCCAAAAGCTAAAACAGCTTCCTGTGGGTGCAGCTATGACTAAACCACACCAATTACCACCCCCACATGTTGTCAATAACACTCACTTAGTTACTTGAAGTCCATATGCCAAATTTTTTATATGATTGGTCAGTAAATTAGTTTTTGGCAGCCGAAAACATCCTATGGGTGTGGCTGACAAAACCACAACTATTGCCACACCCACACATGCTGAATAACACTCACCGTGTTTCTTGTAAACCACATGCCAAATTTCAGCCTGGTTGGCCCTTTAATTAGCTTTGTGATTATAGCCAAACCACACCCATATATTGTTAATATTGCTTATCCAGGTACTTGGAGACCACACGTCCAATTTTGGCCCAATTAGTCCTTTAATTGGCTTTTGGTAGCCAAACAACTTCCAGTGGGTGTGGCTATGATGAAAAGAACACCCATTACGACAACCACATGAGGTTATTATTGCTCACCCGATTACTTGGAGACCGCATGCCAAATTTCGGCCTTTTTGGTCAAGGGTTTGACACTGATGGTTGCACAAGCACGCACGCACACACACTTACAAATCAAAATATATAATAGATGGTGTGTGTGCATGAGTGGGTGTGTGTGTACGTATATAAGTACAGATGCATGTATGTTTGTATACATGTGACTAGGCCAACCGGCCAAATCCTTGCACCAAAAAGGATGGAATTTGGCATGTGCTCTCCAAGAACCAGGTGAGCATTATTAACATGGGGTGCGATAAGAGGTGTGCTTTTGTCATGCCACACATACAGGAAGTTGTCGCACCAAAAGCTAATCGAAAGACCGATCAGACCAAAATTGGTGTGTGATCCCCAAGTACCTGGGTAAGCAGTATTAACCACATATGGGTGTGGTTTGGCCATAGATACACCCACAGGAAGTTGTTTTGGTTACCAAAAGCTAATTAAAGGATCAACCAGGCTGAAATTTAGCATGTTTTCCAAGTTACCGAGTGAGCATTATTAACCACATGTGGTTGTGTCAATGGGTGTGGTTTGGTCAGAGCCACACCCATAAGAAGTTGTTTTGTATTTTTGGCTGTCTAGGGCTAATTAAAGAACTGACCAAGCTGAAAATTAAGTGGCTTATATAGTGTTTCATGTTGACATTGGTCGGACAACGCAGGTGTATGCTGCTAGTAATATACAGTAATCCCCCTCTTGTGAGATCACCCTTAAATCAGACAAAAATCAGTCTTATAAGAGAGGTGGTCTTACAACAGAGGTAAGTTTATACAGCAAATACATCTTGCATAAAAAATGTGGTCTCTCAAGAGAGGTTGTCTACCAATAGAGGGGTCTCTCAAGAAGGGGACTACTGTATAAGAAATAGACCAGATAAGATAGATAATAGTATTAAGTTGGGGGAGAACATCATCATACAGATCTTGTCAAGGTCTATACTAATGGAAACATTGATACATAATACAGTGTAGCAGACATTTTAGCTGTGAGCTTGGTACTAGTACCATCAAACATACCTATTGCACAGAATCCAGAAGTACTGAGGTCACAAGACGAAGGTAAGATATACACCTAGGCGACTTACCCCCAGAACTGCAGGACCTCTGTTTGTTCAAATACTCCAATTAGGGTACTATTTATAAATGTTATCAGTGAACTGGCCGGAGCTCTGGTGAGGTTGCTAGCCCTGAATAGATTACCTATTTAGCTACCGTAGCCAAACCCTACGCTAAAGAGAGCGGAGTCAAGCGGAAGCGGACAAATAACTTAGTAAATCGGTTCTATACTCTTATATATAGCTATAGCCTCATCTACTCTTACTGCTGAAGCATCCCACTACATAAAGTTTGCAATGTGTGTGTCTGTCCCTAAGTAAGTGTACTCCCCTTTTATAGAAGTTTTTGGTGTGCATAGATGGAGTTTCATTTCTGGGAATCCTCTTCGAGAAAGTAAAATGGAATTCAAATTTCCATACAAAAAAAAATTCTAAAGAAACCATAGCCAATTGGTAACTCCACTAGGTCTGTCAGTGTAAGTCAGTAGTTTGAATATGAGTCAAGGTTGTTGTAGGGTTTTTTTTTCCTCACCCCTATCCCTTCTTATTCAATTTTCCCCCTTCTTGTCCTCATCCACCCCTTAACAATACTTTCTCTCACAAAACAATTAATATATGGTATAGTTAAAATTGTACTTTTGTCAGATTCCCCTCCCCCATTGGTGTAAAGGGGAAGCCCCACTGCTCACCCACACGGCCACACCGAAGACTTATCTGCGACCACACCTTTAAAGGGATAGATTGGGTGAGGCAGGGTAGCCAGGTTGGCTTTTTTTATGCCGCTTTTCAAAAATATGGCTTTTTATTTCAACTGCCTGGCACAAAGTTTTTTCTTGGGGCATATTAGCATAATTATGGCTTTTTTCAAATTGTTTGGCATATTGGTTGAAATGATGGTTTTTATGGGGAAAAAATTCAAATTTGGATTCCTTCCCCCCCCCCCCCCAATATCTCAATTATCTTTTCAGCAACCCAACCAGTTCATTGAAGTACAAAAAAGCATAATCAGTATTTCTTGCTTGCAGCACAAAATTGTGGGTAGGCCATTCCCTGTCAAATGGGTTTATCTTACTAATTCACTGTCTGTCTGTCTGTCTGTCTGTCTGTCTGTCTGTCTGTCTGTCTGTCTGTCTGTCTGTCTGTCTGTCTGTCTGTCTGTCTGTCTGTCTGTCTGTCTGTCTGTCTGTCTGTCTGTCTGTCTGTCTGTCTGTCTGTCTGTCTGTACCATCATTCCGGCCAAACCGGTAGGTGGATCTCTGAAACTTGGCATGATGATAGGTTTTGACCCAACTTAAAACAAGGGCTAAAAATTTTTGCAAAATAGTTACCATGGTAATGAGAAAAAGCCAAAAATGGTAGGATTTTAGCCTATATTGGCCAGGCAATGCCAGGTATATGCCGCTAGTATATATATATATATATATATATATATATATATATATATATATATAAAGCAATACAATGGAACCTCCCTAAATAGACTCTCTGAAATAGGGACAACCTCTATACGATGGACAAAGAGTAAGGCACCAATTGATTCCCTACAAGAGCTAATAGATCAGTACCTCAGAAAGAGGGCCCTCTTAATTCCAAACAATGGACAAAAGCTGGGGCAGCATCCAATAAATCCATTGATTATAGACCTCTCAGAAGGGACAAAACCACAACTCCAGACTTTTTGTGAAACCATGGCCCAACTTTTTGTGAAATTGAATGAACAAAAGTCAAGAATAATACTTGCTAAGTGAGGTGAATGACTCTAAAGATTCTCCACCAGTTCCTTCTGCATCTCAATGTGGAATTTTAGTCCTTACAGCCAGTAGGTATATTGTTACCAGGCAAAACCACCAATTATATTCATTGTTTGCAGCACAATCCCTTGATCTCTTTGTGCAAAAATAACACAGTAATTGTTATTAATTCTCAAAAAAAAAAAAAAAAAAAAAAAAAAAAAAAAAAAAAAAAAAAAAAAAAAAAAAAAAAAAAAAACCAAAACCAAAAACAAAGAAGGCATGCCAGTGGAGTCTTGAAACATTGAAACATGGCATGGACACTCAGTTAAAAAGTTCCTAGCTAATTCTATAGTCACATTCACTGCTTTTATTGTCCCCCCCCCCCCCCCCCCCCCCCCCCTTTTTCATTATAGTAAAAGGAAGTAATCCTTGTATATATTCCCCATGAAGTAGCAAGTAGATCCAATTAGCTGTAGTAGCATGAGAGAATGCTATTATGACATTATAGATATTTAGATTTAGTGCTTTACCTTGGGCAGACCTCTGATAGAGGACAAACTCTATACAAAGGACAGATGAGTTGGTCCCAATGTGTCCACTATTCGGAGGTTCCACTGAAGACCTTATTTTATTAACTGATGGTATTTTGATGAAGAAAAAAATTTGCATTATTTTTTGAGGTGCTGGGATAGATAATAAGTAAATTGAAACACCAAAAATGAACCCTGGTTTTGGGGGGGGGGGGGGGGGAACAAAGATTTCGAATTTCCCAAACAAAAAAAAAAAAAGCCTGAAAACTGTGATTTTGTGGTTAAAGCACAATATTCCCAACTGTAGATTGGCAGGCATTTTCATTTACCCACCCCCCCCCCCCCCCCCCCCCCCTTCTTTCTTTTCCTCCAAATATGATTTGAACTGATTTTTTCTTCTCCCTTGTACCAACCTTTTTTTTTCCTTTCTTTTATTGACTTTATAAAAAGGACTTAGACTATAGCTCAACTTTCAGGGTTGGTAGGGCTACTTGAATGCCAGAGGATAATAAAGGTTCAGTAATTATATTGTATTCGTGTGACAATATTAACCTGTCCTCAGCAATTGTATTCATGCTTTTAATTTTCATTTATTCAAATCAAAATTCTGTTGATCAAAGAAAGGCAAAATTTTGTTAGTTTTTACAGCTGCCAGAATTAGGAAACTATTTGTAGTTATTTATAGTAATTTGGTAAACTTTCAGTTAAATTTAAGAAAAAATTGTAAATAAAATTTTTTAAAAGGCCGGCTAAATTTTCATTGCCATTATTCTATTTATCAAATTGTCTAATTTTTTTAGCCAGATTTGAAGTGTTCCCAACTGTTGGCTTTGACAAAGCAGCTATATACTGAGGTATCTGCCATTGTTTTGTTGTTGTTTTTTTCCAGGTATCATTTTTTTAAAATACTTTTCTGACCAGAATTTAGATAGTGGTTTACAGCTGTTAAGGTTGCCTTTGGGTGTGCTGCTACAGTTGGTGACTGCAGCAAACAGGAAGGTAAATATACATTGGGTTATAATATCTCCATTTTCAGGGAGATTTGGAAGTGATTAACACCTGTTGACCACAGTTGTTTATTTGAGAAATTCTATATCATTTTAGCATGGCAAAGCTAGGTACTTCTGCTAATCTTACAATATTTCAAGATTTGTTTGTTCTGTTGGCTATCTCCTCCCAGATTCTTGGGCCTACAGGCTTAATTTTGCAGGGGATGATGGGAATCACCTGAGGATGGTTCTAGATGAGTTAAGTGAAGATGGAATTAAAACCTTACCTCTAGGGCAGGGGGTTCTTTTCCAAAATTTCGTTTGGGGAGGGAGG